>JAHRHZ010000089.1:254159-317961 GCA_024137785.1 Ginglymostoma cirratum | reverse complement strand
CCTGCTGTGTTCATCCAGCCCCATGCTTGTTATCTTGGATTCTCCAGCATCTGCAGTACCTTTTATCTCTTGTCAAAATGAAAGTTGTTTTCTTTTTAAATTTCAATATTAACTAATAGTTGCATGAACCTGTTTAGATGCACCTTTCTGCACCTCCAGACCTCTCAATGTTTACATGCATCATGGGATAAGATTACCGTTTCTCGTTGCAGGTTCGGAAAACCCAGAGAGATCTCAGGCAGGAGAAGCGGCGTGCTGAAGCTGCCTCTCTCATTGCAGCTTATTGGCATGGTTACCAGGTAACAGGGTGAGGCGGGGTAGGGTGGCATGGGGGTGGATTTGCCATGGCAATACTGCTTTTGGTCTGCTGCTTCGATTAAGCTGCATGCCCCGTGTTACTTGCTGCACTTCAAACAACATTCCTGGCAGTCTGTGCAACCTCTTAACATGTGATTTTTAATGTGACATATTTGTGTGTCTAGCAGTTGGCTATGGCTCACCAGGAAGCATTCATCACTCAAGTCAGAAGATCACGAGTTCAGTTCCAGGGACAGGAACATAAATCAGTGCTGACTGAGGGGTTGCTACACTGTGTGAACTCTTAAACAAAGGCTGCTTCTGCCCCTGCAGGCGGACACAAAAGATCTAATCGACACAATCTCAAAAATGAGCAATGCCGTTCTCTTCAGTGTCCTCACTCCCTCATCAACAATCTGCTTATCTGATTGACCACACCATTTCCCAAAGTGCATTACAGCCAATGAAATGTAGAAAACAGGAGGAGTAGGCCATTCAGCCCCTTGAGCCTACTATCCCACTCAACGGGATCACAGCTGATCATCCTCCCCCCATACCCTTTGATCCCTTTTGTTCCCACAAGCACCATCTCAAACTCCTTCTCAAAAACATTCACTGTTTTGGCTCCAACCACTTTCTATGGCAGAGAATTTCACAGGCTCACACCCCCAGTCTCTGGGTGAAGACATTTCTCATCATCTCAGTCCCACCCTGTTTCCTTTAGACTGTAAGCCCCTGGTTCTGGACTACCCCTCTCCCCGGTCATCGGGAAAATCCTTGCTGCATTCCCCACTGCTGTCTTGTTCTGTTAGAATTTTACAGGTGAGATTCTCCCCCTTCTCATTCTTCTAAACTCCAGGTGGGATGAGGTACAGCATTAACAAGAAGCCTAATTGGATGCTCGCCTTTATTAGAACATAGAACATGGAACAGTACAGCACAGTACAGGCCCTTTGGCCCACCAGGTTGTGCCGAACTTTTACCCTAATCCTAAGGTCTATCTAACCTCCACCCCTACCTTATACTATCATCCATAGGCCTATCTAATAGCTGCTTAAATGCCCCTAATGAGGCCAACTCCCCGGCAATGCATTTCACACCCCGACCACTCTCTGAGTAAAGAACCTACCTCTGACGTCTCCCCTATATCTACCTCCACTCACTTTAAAACTATGCTCCCTCGTAATAGCTACCTCCACCCTAGGGAAAAGTCTCTGGCTATCAAAGGCTTATTACAAGAGGAATTGAACATAAAAGTGAACGCATTACGCTTCAGTTATACAGGGCACTGATGAGACCACATTTCACGTGCAGTGTACTGTTTTGATCTTTTGAAAGTGGTTCAGAGGAGATTTGTTCAGTTGATGTCTGGAATAAGCAGGTTGTCTTACAAGGCTAGGCTTGTTTCCACTGGAGTTTCAAAGGGCAAGAGGTGATTTGATAGAAGTGTGTAAGATTGTGACTGGTCTGGACAAAGTGGACGTGGAAACAATGTCAGAGATAGTAGGAACTGCCGATGCTGGAGTCTGGGATAACAAAGTGTGGAGCTGGATGAACACAGCAGGCCAAGCAACATCAGAGGAGCAGGAAAGCTGACATTTTGGGTCTGGACTCTTCTTCAGAAATGGAGAAGGGGAAATAAATAGAGAGAGGGGGAGGCGATGATAGAAGAGCAGATAGGTGGGGAGAAGATGGACAGATCAAGGTGGTGGGGATGAAGCCAGTAAAGGTGACGGTTGGTGGGGAGTTGGGATGGGGGTTGGTCAGTGAGGAGGGAGGCGTGGGTAGGTGGGAGGGAAGATGGACAGGTCAAGGAGGTGGGAACAAGAGCAGCTGGTCTTGGGATGAGGTTGGGGGTGGGGAGATTTTGAAGCTTGTAAAGTCCACGTTGAGACCATTGGGCTGCAGGTTTCCCAAGCAGAATATGAGGTGCTGTTCCTCTAGCCTTTGGGTGGCAACGTTATGGCACTGGAGGAGGCCCAGGATGGACATGTCATCCAAGGAGTGGGAGGGAGAGTTGAAATGATATGCGACTGGGTGGTGTTGTCGTTTGTCACAAACTGAGCGTAGGTGTTCCACAAAGCGGTCTCCAAGCCAATGTTTCGCCTTGTAGGTGAGTCCAGAGCAAGGGGGTACTCTTAAAACTAGGGGACACCCTTTCAGGACTGAGATGAGGAAAATTTTTTCCTCAGAGGTCATGAGACTTTGGAGTTCTGCCTCAGAATGTGGTGGAGACAGAATCATTGAATATTTATTAAAACACACTTGGATCGATTCCCTTGCCTCACAATAATCTAATGTTATTGGGGGAAGATGGGAATGTAGAATTCAGAACACAAATAGTTTAGCTATGATCTTGTTGTATGACAGAGCAGGCCCGAAAGGCTGAGGAGCCTACCGCTCCTATTTCACACTGAAAACAACAGATGCTGGAGATCACAGCAGGTCAGACAGCATCCATGGAGTGACAGCAAGCTAACATTTCAAGTCTAGATGACTCTTCATCAGAGCTGACGTGAAGGGTGGAGGGGACAGCATTTGTACTGTAGGTTGGCAGGGGGGTAAGAAGGGTATTTGGTGCAGGGTGCTGATGGAGAAAAGATGCTAATAGTTGAGATTAAGTGATGGGAATGTGAGAATGGCAGGACAATGATGTGTCTAACTGCCAGACTGGGAAGGACAGACTGTCCCAATGGGGTGTGGGGAGGGGAGAGAAGGTGACAGAGAATGTAACAAAGTAATGCTAAAATAAAGGGAAGGAATGGGTTCACAATGCGAAGGTGTTGAATTCAATATTGGGCCCAGAAGGTTGTAAAGGGCCCAGCTTGAAGATGAGATGTTGTTCCTCCAGTTTGTGCTGTGATTCCTCGGCACACTGCAGTGTTCCAGAGACAGACAAATGGGTGTGTGAGCAGGACGCTGTGTTAAAATGACTGGCTATGGGAAGGTCAGGGGTCCTGCTTGAGCACGGACCAGAGGTGTTCGACAAAGCAGTCACCCAGTCTGCGTTTGGTCTCTCCGATGTAGAGTAGGCCCCATTGGGTGCAGCAAGTACAATACACAGGATTGGAGGAGGGACAGATGAAATGCTGCTTCACCTGGAAAGACGGTTTAGGCCCTTGGATGGTGAGCAGGGAGGGGGCGGAAGGGCAGGTGTTGCACCTTTTGCGGTTACATGGGAAGGTGCCATGGGAAGGGGGGGGTGGTGGTGTTGGTGTTTGTAGAATGGACTAGGATATCCCAGAGAAAACGGTCCCTGTGAAATGCAGGCAGCGGGAGTGCGGGGAAGATGTGTTTGGGCGTGGTGTTCTGTTGGAGTTGTCTGAAATGGTGGAGAATGATCTTTTGAATGTGGAGGCTGGTGGATGAAAAATGAGGACAAGGGAGACCCCAATCATGCTCTTGTGAGTGATGGGAAATTGGGGGGGGCGCAGAAACACAGGTATTAGGTTGGATGTGGTTGAGGGCCCTGTGAATCACAGTGGGTGGGAAACCATGGATATAGGAGAAGGAAGCCATGTCAGCAGCACTGTTTTAGAAGGTGGCATCATACAAATAGATACAACGTAGACGAAGGAACTGGGGGAATGGGACGGAGTCCTTGCAGGATGCAGGGTGTGACAAACTGCAGTGACGGTAGCTGTGGGGGTCAGTGGCTTTGTAGTGGATGGCAGTGGACAGTTTATTCCCTGAAATGGAAACAGAGAGGTTAAAGAAAGGAAGTGTTGGAAATGGACAATGTGAACGTTATAGAGAGGTGGAAATTGGAGGCAAAATGAACAAATTTTTCAAGGTCCAGGCAGGAGCATGAAGTGGCATCAAAACAGTCATCGATGTACTGAGAAGAGAGTTGTGAGAGGGGGCCAGTGTAGGATTGGAACAAGGATCGTTCCACATAGCCCATAAAGAGGCAGGCAGAACTGGGACCCATGTGACTTGGCAGAAGTGAGATGGATTAAAGGAGAAACTGTTCAGTGAGAAAACAAGTTCAGCTAGGCAGAGGAGAGTGGCGGTGGATGGGGAGTATCCAGGCCTCTGGTCGAGGAAGAAGCCAAGAGCTCAGAGGCTGTCCTGGTGGGGAATGGAGGTATAGAGGGATTTGACATCCATGGTGAACAGCACACAGTTAGGGCCAGGGAACTGGAAATTGTCAGTATGGTGGAGGGCATCAGAGGAATCATTGATGTAGATGGGCAGGATCTGGACAAGTGGAGAGAGGATGGAGGGAAGGTAGGAGGAAATGAGCTCAGTGGGGCTGGAACAGTCTGATACGATGGGCCTACCGGGGCAGTCTGATTTGTGGATTTTGGGAAGGAGGTAGAAACGGGTTGTCCAAGGTTAGGAGACACGTCAAGGCCTGGGGTTGGGGGACGACAACAGAAAGTGATGGCATCTGAGGGCCGGAAAAGGGGTGGGTGCTGAGGAATGGTCTGCAGGACGGATGTTGGAATCCATAACTGTTTTACAAGTCTGTATACATCTTGTTTTCTACGGTCTCTATGTTTCACTAATGCCCTCACTGTTCCCCATACTCCCACTGTCTCTATGCTTTCCTAATGGATTTGCCGTGCTCCTGCTTTCACCTCCCCCCCCCACACTCAGATATTTAGACTGACCCTGCAATGAGAAGCAGGCACCCCACCTGACAGGTATCTGGAAATAATGCTTTTAAGAAAATAGGCATTTATCAGAATGCTTCACATGCAGCATATGTCATCAGTATTATAAAATACTATGTTCTAAACTACAGTTTTATCAAATATTATGAAGTGTACTATATTGCATAAGGTATCAAACTCTAAACTATTGTATATTGTAAGAGGGTTATCATAAAGGTGTGGGAAGGGAGGTCTGTGATTGCTAATCCAGTTGAAAAGGGGTTCTTCAACCACAAATGACACTAAATGTGGAAGCTAAGATGAATTAACTTAAGATCTATATTTTTATCTTGAGCAGAAAACCTGTCCACAGCTTCTGTAACTCGTCCTTTGTTTGTGACCTCAGGTACGAAAAAGCCATAGGAAGTACTTCAAAAGTAATGCTTCAAAGACAATCCGTAACTTCATCATGTCTTCAATTGTGAGTTTGTGCTATGTGCATTGTAATTAATGGTTGGTTAAGTTATGAAGCTCATAAAAGGGGAGGCTGTTGGTGATGGGGAATAGAGCACCAGCCACTTTGCATCTAATGCTGGCAATGAACACTCTCAGGTATATCTTTATCAAGCTACATTTCAGAACCCATACCATCCTGACATCAAACTGATCCCCACATTCAGCAAATCACTCCTTGCTGGACCAGTCAGACATTTTCACATTTCATACCAGCCATTTTGGTGAACTCTGTGAATGAGATTGTCCAGTGACACCGAATTAGTAATAACGGTGGTTAAATGTGAATTTCTGAAAGAAACAATCACTTAGCTTTGTTTCCTCTTTGCACCTCGTGGGTTTCCTGCTGTTTGGATGCCTTCTGTATCTGGGTGTTAGATCTTTCTGTGAGTGCTGCTGAGTAGGATATCCATGTGGATTAGCCTGTCAGCACATCCTTCATTCTATCCTGCACCATCACCATTTAGCAGACCAAGAGATACAAGGTCATCAAGTGGCAGGAAAGTAGTTTTGTGGTAGCAACTTATCAATGCAGAGAGTTCCCAATCTTGGTCACGTTGGATGTGGATGGAGGCAAGAGGGAGGTATAGGTGATCCTGTACAGAGAACCAGACAGTTACTTACAGAGTGTTAGAGCCTAAAAGTCAGTCAGCTGTCTGAATGTCCCCTTCCCTTGGGAATATGATGGACAGCATTAGACAATCTAGAGGAGGAGTGTGTATTGTTTTTAAGGTATGAAGAAAGATATTGGCACCTAATAAATATGGCCTCCCCACACAATGTACTGTGTTTGGATGCACATAGGAAAATAATGTTTAAAAAATACAATAACTTTCTTTTCTTTCATCCTTAAAGATACAAAAATACCTTCTTGGCCTAAAGAAGACACTACCCTCAATGTCTCCAACAGATAAGAAGTGGCCAGCACTGCCTTATCTCTTCTTGGAAAAAACTCACCAGCAATTGAAGATGATTTTTTACCACTGGAAGGTCAGAAAGTTAAAACAATGAAGGCTCCAGCCTAAGATTCTATGTGACTAGTTTATCCTTATATTATTCTGCAACAGCATTATATAATGCACCATTTAGGTGAACATAGAACAGATGTATAGCAATAGGAGGCCATGCAGCCCCTCAAACCTATTTTGCCATTGAACGAGATCATGGCTGTTTTGTATCTTAAAGTCTCATCTACCCTCTGCTTCTATATCCATTAATACCCCTGCCTAACAAAATTCAATCTCAGTTGAGATTTCAAATGACTTCCAGCTTCAACAGCTATTTGAGGGGTGGGAAGTTTCAGACGCCCACTGACCTCTATGTGAGGAAGTGCTTCCTGACATCACTTCCTGGATAAACCTGGCTCTTAATATTTTAAGGGTCTGCCCCCCTCAGTTCTGATCTCTCCTACTAGTGAAAAACTATTCTCTGTCAACCCCATTAAACCCTTTAATAATATAAAACCTCCTTGATCTCCTACATTCAAGGGAATACAAACTCAGTTTGTGAAGCCCATCCTCATAATTTAATGCTATTTTGCTGTTGAGGTTTTGAATTGATCTTGTCCTTAAAAGCCTGTTCCCTTGTGCTTCTTTATGTAACTCAGTGTCAATTTGTGTTTGATTTACACACCTATGAAGTGCTTGGTAATGGTTTATTGTATTGAAAGTACTGAATGCAAGTTGCTGTTGTTGCTAAACTGCTGTTCACCCTGAGCCTGGCCTGCTATGCCCTGTTAGTGATGTCAATAATAAAATTAAGAATTTTGGCATCTTAGAATTTCTAACGAAAGGTACAAACAAAAGAGGATCTGTGGATAAGGACCAAAGCCAAAAACCTTCAGCTAACACTGCTTAAAAAAAAAACTCAGATAGTCATATTCCGCCTTGAAAGCCTACGACCCAATGGTCTCAATGTGGATTTTAGTAGCTTCAAAATCTTCCCCACCCTTGACTTCATCCCAAGACCAGCAACCCCCTGCATCCCCACCTCCTTGACCTGTCAGTCTTCCCTCCCACCTATCCGTTCCACTATCTACCTGCTATCACCACCGCTCCCCCCCGATTTATTTTAGAGCCCTCTTCCCCCCCCCTCATTTCTGAAGAAGGGTCCTGACCCAAAACGTCAGCTTTCCTGCTCCTCTGATGCTGCCTGGCTTGCTGTGCTCCTCCAGCTCCACAGTGTTATCTACTGCTAAAAAACTGCCAGCTTGAGATCACGGCCAGCATTACTGAGCTGTTGATTAGTCTATGATGTTATCACAACTATTTTTATATAAGCACCTTTCATATAGTAAAGTGCACCAAAACACATCAGAGGAGCGGACCTGAATTCGCTGGTGGAACATCAGTTTGAGATCCTGATCTCATGAATTGTGTCAGGGGATGTGAAGTTACAATTCTGTTGTTCATCAGCGAGCAAGAGAATCAGGAAGATAAGTCCTGGTTGTCTGTCTTCACTGATTAATCACTAGAGGTACTTGTCCTTGATCCATCACAGACAATTTAGTAACTAGTACGCTACATTTGAGAATGAGACAGCTTTGAACGTAAAACTGGGAAGAGAGAAGCATGAGCATCTCCTATGAACTCAGCGGGTAAGTTAACTATATAGTGAAACAGTGAGCTATACAGAGCAGAAAACACCCAGGTTTGATTTGTGGTCTGTGCTCAGGTAGTCAATCCCATCTCCAGCAGCAGTTATTCTTTAACCACTTTAGTCAGTTCTTCACCTGTCCCTTGGAACTCCTCGTCGCCATAACTATAAAATGAGTCTATTTAAAACGGTATCTCTGCAATGCAACAAACAATATATTTAAACATAGTCTCTACAAACTAGAACAAACAGAACTTCTGAATAACACTACAAGGTCTCCCTATAAAATCATAATTACTTCTTGCAAATGTCGTCTAAATTTCTTAGGTTCAACATGCTGAATGGCCAACTCCTCCTCCTAATTGTGTGCGTGTGTACTCTCAGTTATTTCTTACAGCAGAGTGCTTCCCAAATGTGACACCTAACCATCTCCATTCTGGCCAGGAATATTGATGTCACTGTGTGTACTTTGTAATATTTGATGCTCCTATAGGAATGATGTTAAACACAACCATCCAGTCTATACGGCAAAAAGACTAAATTACTGGACCTCACCTGTTTCCGTACGACATAAATGGAGTTTAAAATTGTATCACCATTAACTTTGAAATTGATGTTTATGTAAGTTGTTAATGGCTATCACGTTTTGACCAATATAACAACAGACTGTCCCATTTAAAGCTTGAACTTTTTTTTTGTAGTAGAACCTACTTATTGAAGGTGCTGCATGTCTGAAACGTTAAAATTGCTCATTGTCTCCCACTTCATGATTTCAGTGCAAGAAATACAGGGAGGGAATCTCAAACCAGAGGAAAGCAGAATTAGAAGAGAAGTTGTATGCCAGTGAACTCTTCAAGGATAAGAAAGCCTCGTATGCCTCCAGGTATTAGTTGGATCTCTGAAAAGTATTCTAAGACTTTGGTTTTTGCCAATGCTTCATGAGCAGGCTGACAAACTGATATTTTTTAAACTACTATACAGTTTACTATTCCCAGCCATTGGAAAAGATGTGGCGATCAGAGGCAAAATGACAAACTCTCACTTTTAAGACTAGAGTGCAGTTCTTTCTGTTGTTCCATCCTTTCATGTTGTGACCTTGTAGCGCAATGCTCAAGGATTCAGACAGCCAACTTAATTGATGTTGCCAGCTGAGTAAAGCACTGGCATCTGTCATCAGAGGGCCCAAAGACTACCTTTATTGAACGCCAGAGTTGTCAGCCATTTTCCTTGCTGGGACTCCCCCCATCTCCACCACACCCCAAACCACACAAAGTTATTTCTGGCATCTTTTCAGCGTTTCTGCCAAAGTTTTGGGATGAGACTGAGAGAATCTCTCGGAAACTCTACTCACAGATGTACATTTCAGGTCAGTCACATGATCATTTTCAGGCCAACAGGAGAAGTTGCAAGTTCAACATCTCAAGCTTCAGAGAACTATCGTGCCTGTCAAGTCCATACCTGGCCCTTTAACCGCCCGTCTTACACTCATTCATCTAGCTTCTTTCTCGGAATTATTTAACTCAGTCCCAAGTTCTGGGAACTGTTGTGTACTCACTATTGTGTTGAGGAATATTCCCCTTAGCTGTAGTTTTGCACGTTTGTTAATTCACTTGTGCTTGCCTGACCTTGTTTCCATAATCCACTGTTTCTGTGACCTTGTCAGTGTGCCTCGGCCCTTCAAAGGACAGTATTTGGATGCTCAGAAAAAGGCCAAATACCAGAAATTAGCCAATGGCATGGAGGGGAAGTTACTTATGATGGACACAGCCATGAAAATTAACAGAAAGAATGGAAAGGTAAGGAGAGAGATGGCAATCTGCCATTCATTCAGTTAGCTGTTGCAATCAACACAACAGGGAGAACTAAGATGAGAGGCCCGTAGAGAGAGTTTGCGAGGGGGTTGAAACACAATGGTTAGTTCATAAGATCGTAATGGCTAGTCTGTGCTGTGTATGACCTTGTGCCACTGGACTCAGTAACTCTACTTTATCATCTCCCTATCCCACCTCCGTAACATCACTAGGGCTCACTGCTCATTTTTTTTTTAAACCAACCTGTTCAGAAATGTTTTGACACACTTTGGAGCAGGTGGTACTGGACCTAGACCTCCTGGCCCAGAGGTAAGGACACTACAACTGCACCACACAAGCCCCACCACTGGTTATGTTTATGTCTTCCTGCCTGATCACTATCTAATCAATTTGTGGGGGAGAACAAAGATGATCTTGGCCATGACTCCCTCCTCGTAGCAATAGCTTGCAAATACTATCTCATGGCCAATGGTTAGGTATTAGTGGAGCCAGGAAGGTTGAGAAAGAAGTGTGTAATGTTACAAAACAATTTCTGGCTTTCTCTACAGATCCATACTGTATTTTTATTGACCACGTACATGTGCCATCTCCATTCTAGCATTCTCCAAGAATCGTGATGATGACAAACAACTACTTCGCCCTAGCTGATGCAAAATCTGCTCAAATTAAAACCCTGATCAAAATGAATGAGATCAAGGGCATCTCCATGAGTGAGTGTAAAGACGGACTATTTGCACTACATATAGTGGAGGTGAGCACAGAGTTCATTCATCAGCATTTAAGATACTATGCCAAGATTCATGAACAGTACCAAAGAACAATAAGTGCATCATGTTATTCAGCCCTGGTCCCATTTGAAACACACCTGTACTAGATAACAGTCCGATGCCACCTCCACTTGGTTTAGAATCTGACCTGTGCCAACTGGAGTGCGGCTTGGAAATAATTCAATGTTTGATGACAAGGTTGTCCCTGGCACCTCCTTGCTAGTCAGTTGTTCTGATACCAGTCTAAGAAAACACTGACGATCCAGATACTAGACACTAAATGTGGTTAGTTAAGGGATAATTGGGTGTTAAAATGCACCGAACCCAGGTCTACATCATCAAATGTATTAAAATAAAGGTGCAGATTTGATCTTTTATTGCACAGTGGTGTCCAATGCTTACAAACTGTTAATAGGATGCTGATAATTGTGGCTGGTAGGCTGAGCATTACAATTCAAAAGATCTGTGGCTTAAAGTACAGATACTTTCCGAACATTGTAAGTTGAGCATAAAGAAGGCGTGTTAAGCCCAGGAAAACAAAGGAATATGAATGTTTGCAATAAGATCCAAGGCAACGGCAGCATTTTAAAGAATGGGTTCAATTAGTTGTTTAAAAGTATGAAATCAGGAAAGTGATTACTTTTAGTGATTAATAGTAACCCTATGTTGAAAATTATAAAAGTGCAGCTTTGACAGAGGGATTTTGCTTTCAAATCAAATGACTAAAATGGAAAAAATGCTGTTTTATTTTTTCTTCAACCTTCCAGAACTCCTCTGTTGGAGTTAAGGGAGACTTCCTCTTAAACAGTGACCACCTAGTGGAGCTCACCACCAAACTGCATCGCTCAATATTGGACACAACCCAACAGAGGATAAACCTTGAGATACAGGATGAGTAAGTACAACAAATCAATTTAATGCAGATGAAGATCCCTTCGAATCGACTGATGCTCCTTTATAATTCTGTCACATTCTTCAGCTTCATGTTTTAGTATTAGGGAATGGAAAAACAAATCTGTTCAGGACAGGGTCAGCATGGGGTTAGACACAGAGTAAAGCTCCCTCTACACTGTCCCTCCATTAAACACTCCCAGGAGAGGGAGAGCACAGGGTTAGATGCACAGTAAAGCTCCCTCTACACTGTCCCCCAAGAAATTCCCAGAGAAAGGTCACATACAAATAGTTTTGGTATAATACATCGTGCTTTATTGCAGCTTAAAGCTTTGCCCAATTTTTTTTTTTTTTTAACAGACTTTCTCTCAAGTTCAATAAAAGCACAGTCTCTGTAAAGTTTGTAAAGACAACAGGGAAAAATGGAAATATTCCAGTGTGCAAGAAGAAAAACAGTCACTTACTCGAGGTCCAGGTTCCTTAACTGTGGGGCTTCAACATTCATCTCTACTCAGAATTGTGGAAACTCTGACCTGAGGCCTCAGAGCAACAGCAGTTTAGTTTTAAAACAAACAGCAACTTCTGATTAATCATCATTCACCAATTGTTCTGGGCTTGATGTACATTAATTCATGTGGGAACCAGAGAAGAAAAATTCTGCAGCACTGGTCGTCTAGATTTTGCAACGTGTGCTCCCAGCTTGTGAGCAGGACGAGCATAGCAGAGCTTTTAACCCTCAAATGCTTGGCAATCATTGTAAATACTTCTTGTAGATTCTTCTGTGTAGATCAATTTAAATCATGTCGGCCAATAAGACAATCCTTCCCTGTATAACTGATCGTGGGAAGTGCTGTATATTTCTGTACTCTTCTTATTACAATAAATGCTTATGCTGAGCACTACTTTGCCATGTTATTATGGGATCACATCAAATGGGATTTTCTCTCATTGGGATGTTGTTGGAACTGAAAAGAAACAAAATTATTTGTCTCTGATAATTGGGAACTGATTTTTGACAGATTTGGCTAAAATTATCAGATCTACCCTACTCTAACGGTGAGCATCCAATACAGGTAATGTTCCTGAAACACTACACATACAAAGTTCCTTACTGAGTTGCAGTTCAAAAGATTTTACACGAGCATTTAGAATTTTAGTTGTCTCCTCCACTTTCTCCCTTCCTGCACTAATTCAGACTGGAAAATGGTGGCATTCGTACCGTTCACCAACTGGGATTCATGTCAGTGGGCTATTAGGCTGTAGTAATCATCATAACTAAATCAAACATTGCCCTTGCTTTACCAAACTACCTGCATACTTTTCAGGAGATCAGAGTCCAACCATAGTATCCAGCTGAGATAACTTCTTTGATTTCATTAACAGGCCAGGTCAGCAGCCTGGTAGCAACCATCTTTCCCTCCGCATTTGCAGGAGCTTCCCAGCTGGATTTGTGAGCAACTGGCTGATTCTTTTGTCATACACTCTAAAACATCTTATTGTTTTGTGATACACCCATTTTTGACTTAATAGAAGACACCAGGTGTAAAATGGGCATTGCACTTCACTCAATCTCATCTCAGCTATTTCCTTAGAAAACAAGACGAACATCAGATGAAATACAGTGCTTTAGAATATAGCTTCTCTCAACATCATTGAATTTGGAAAAATCAGCAAGAGCTTCTAGCCTATCTTACAAGCTACAGCCATTTGAATTCAACTCACTTCTACAAGTTAAGAGTGACCAGATCATGCCACCAATGTGCCCATTTAGCAGGGGTTTTTTTTTTTAAAAGTGTAGGCCAAAACTAGGCAGTACTCACTTTTCCAATATAAAAAAGCTGCATATTCTAGTAGAATTTACATTATAAATGGAATATACCACACAGATCAGCCATTAGATTAGCAAAAACAAATTTGAGCTTATTCTTTCACTCACATTCGGCAAGGCAATTGCAAAGTTGCTGCAGGTGACTCACACAAGTAGAGTTAAGTGAGCAGTTTTTGCTCACTTGTACCTGTTCCACACTTAAACTATAGCAAGTTCAGAAGTTTCACGGTTTAGATACTGAAACACCCTAGAATTTCAAACTCGCCAAGATTAGACCAGATTTTTAATGCCTTACAGTCTCAAGACCATTCACACTAATAAAGAGAAAAACACTTCATTCAACTCTCACTCCAAAAGAGAACGGATGAAAATGAAGACTCTACTACATAAATAGGAAATAATACCCGCTACAAATTTTAATTTTAAGTTGAAAATATAATTATACTGCAACACCTTTTATATTTATTTTTGGATTATGCTGTAAAAATCACTTGTATTTACAAATCAAATACAAAGATGTTCAGTTTCTTTTAATATCACAATAAAATTTGAAAATAAAGCACCATGCTTGTGGAATAATCCAATTTCCATCTTATAAGTTATTTACCATGCAAGGCTTTGAACAAAGTATCTCTTTAACTAATCAATAGGAGACAACAGTCTTAGCGCTTTCAGATCGCAAGTTAATGACCACAGAGTAAAGTAAGCCAGCTAATTTTATTCATCCACAAAAAGATCACAGATTTCCCCCATTTCAGCATTTAATTGGTTCATTAACTCTTTTATATGACGGATTGCTTGGCAGTTATTTTCCCTCCACAAAGGGAACAGCTGAGGAATTCATTGGGGGCTAAATTGCAGAGCAAACGTATTGCCCTTCCATGCTAACAGGTAATATTCTGGTGAGGTACACTGGGCAGTTCCAATTTTTTACTATAATCTGCCAATTACAGCCAACAGGAAATTAATATCTAACTTCTCCAGCACTGAAACCTCCTTGACGTAAATCTAGTTGGGGGGGTTTCTCTCTGAAAATATCAAGCTTCAATACGGAAGCAGAGGAAATTTCACTCTGGTAAATGAAAAATAGAAGTAAAGTATGTAGCACAATAGCATATAAATTACTAACATCATTCAATATTAAAACAAACTTCTTTGATCAGACCTTTGAAAGGTGTGGAGTAGGAGAGCTGAAGCAATGGACACAACTAGATGCAGTAATGGGAAGAGTAAGGGTACCAGAGATTTGGATTTCAATGGAAACATTATATAACTGGAGGGATGGACTTTGACAAGCCAAATTCAATATTGCCAAAATGCATAGCAGAAACCACCTTGCATATTATATAAAATGGATAAATCTCCTATGAGTCTGCCCTATTTTATTAAATAACTCAGCTAATCAGTATATGCAGAAGAGTGCTGTGTAGACATTCTTTCTTCAAGGTAAATCTGTCAAATTTAAAATATTCAAGCCACGCAGATTGTAATGAATTTCAGGCCATAAACAAAGTAGAAAATTCCCAAATGTCAGGTTTAAAACAAACTGACCAAGATGGAGACAACACTATACCACACATCAAATCAAATATTGATAATGCACAAGGCTAAATATTACAATGAGGAGAACCTTATGTTCTAATCCAAGGTTTCATTGCTCTTCATGGCAAATACTTCAAAAAAGATTACAGATGGTTGGTTACATACACATTAACGGAAATGGATAAGAAGTCAACTTACACTCAAACAAGAAACCAGGATAATGACAAGGTTTCTCCATAGATTCTCCTCCTTCATTTTCAAAGGTGACTATGGATCAAGAAACCTGTACAATCCTATAACTTTTTCTCACTCCGAATACTTCACTTTTTATTGGCATTATAAAATTTCATTTAAAATGCGAGTACAAAGTCAGGTAGTTTAAAATAGTGTGGATAAAGTATATACTCTATTGATTCACTCAGCGAATGAAACTGCTTTCAAAACTTACATGAAGAATTGTAATATTTAATGAACATGAAAATGATTCTTCAGTGTTCAAAACCATTTCAAAAACCAAATTCATTGCAATTAATCCTCATCATCATCTTCAATTGCTCTCCGCCGCCTTTTAATCACTCTGTGGGTGACGTCAGAGTCAGACATGTCAGAGTCAGTCTTAGGCTCTTCCATCATCTCCGTGTCAACAGGTTCTTTCACTGAAATTCCACATTCAAGACCATTAAAACCATAAAATCAATGCTGCCTTTGCGCAAAACACGCTCCAGCCACTTATCAATACTAGCTGCTGCATTCTCTCCAATTGCAGGCCCTTTGACAGGGGCAAGAGGCACAACTTGGCCTATTGTTGGGAAACCGTGCCCTTTTATTGTAGTGCAAAATCACATGGCTACAATGCACACTGGCCTCTGCCAGAAGACCTCGAAAAAGAATATTACATCTTAAAGATTTGAAGAGAAACAGAATCTTACCCTCATCATCTAGTTCATCATCACTATCGAGCAGGCGACTCCGCTTTAGCGGATGTTTATGTTTGCTCTTCTCACCATCACTGCAACAATGAAATATAATCTGCTTTTAATCCACACAGGACAGTTCATTGTCAAATTTACTGAGCAAAGCTACTGATCACTGGAACATCCCTTTCACAAATACAACACTAACAGCATGACATGTTCAACGTGCATCATGGTAGGACACGTAACCACATTGCAGTACACATTGATCTCAAAGATATCATAGTTGAGTGTAAGAAACTTGCATTTATACCACACCGTTTATGTTCTCGGGACGTGCCAATGCACATTACAGTCAATAAAGCGCTTCTGAAGTGTAGTTGCTTGTAATGCAAGGACAGGACGACGGAAGGGAACATGCCAAGTGAGGTGATGAAATGGATACAAGCCCACATCCAACAATGAGTAAAATGACAATGATGCAATCTCAACTGTCCGCGCCAAAGTTCAGAGATTGGGAATCAGTCTGCTCCATGAAGATGGAGAAGCACGAAATACTCGTCCCTTAATTTATCTGGAGTGACACACCAGAATATTCCTCTACTACTTTTATTTACTGAAAAGTTTAATTTATACTCTTCATCAGCCACTCCACCCCATTTCACTGATTGAGATACAGAGTTATACAGATGTACAGCACAGAAACAGATTTTTTGGTCCAACTTGTCCATGCTGACCACAATATTAAATAAATTTAGTCCCATTTACTAGCATTTAGCCCATATCCCTCTAAACCCTTCCTATTCATGTCCCCATCCAGATGCCTTTTTAAATGCTGTAACTGTACCAGCCTCCACCACTTCCTCTGGCAGCTCATTCCATACACGCACCACCCTCTGTGTGAGAATGTTACCACTCAGGTACCTTTTAAATCTTTCCCCTCTCATGTTAAACCTATGCCCCTCCAGTTTTGGACTCCCCCACCCCAGGGAAAAGTCCTTCTGTATTCACCCTATCCATGCCCTTCATGATTTTACAAACTTCTGTAAGATCACTCCTCAGCCTCTGATGCTCCAAGAAAAATAGCCTCCCTGTAGCTCAAACCCTCCAACCCTGTCAACATCCTTGTAAATCTTTTCTGAACCCTTTCAAGTTTCACACCATCCTCCCTATAGCAGGGAGACCAGAACTGCACACAGTATTCCAAAAGTGGTCTAACCACTGAACAAATGAAAAAGTACAGCACAGGAACAGGCCCTTCGGCCCCCCAAGCCTGTGCTGACTATCATGTCCTAACTAATCTAAAAACAAACCTGCCATTTTTCGATCCATATCCCTCAATGCCCTCCCTATTCATGTATCCATCTCGATGCCTCTTAAATGTCTTCAATGTGCCTGCTTCCACCACCTCTTCTGGTAATGCATTCCTGACTGCTACCACTCTGTGGAGAAACCTCCCTCGCACATCTCCCTTAAACTTTCCCCCTCTCACCTGGAACCTGTGTCCCCTTGTAATTGAAACTTCAACCCTGGGAAAAAGACTATCCACCCTATCTGTGCCTCTCATAACTTTGTCGACCTCTATCAGGTCTCCTCTCAGCCACCGTCTTTCCAGTGAAAACAATCCTAGTCTTTTTAACCTTTCCTCAGAGTCAATGCCCTGGGGACCAGGCAACATCCTGGTGAACCTTCTCCGTACTCTCTCCAAAGCTTCCATGTCCTTCTGGTAGTGCGGTGACCAAAACTGCACACACTACTCCAAATGCAGCCTAACAAGGGTTTTAGATAGCGGCAACATGGTTTGCCAACTCTTGTACTGCATACCCCGGGCGGTGAAGGCAAGCATGCCATATGCCTTCTTAATCACCTTGGCTACCTGTGTTGCCACTTTCAGGGAACTGTGGACCTGCACGTCCAGATCTGTCTGAATGTTAGTGTTCCTAAGGCTTCTGCCAATTACAATATAACTTGCACCTAAATTTGAATCTCCAAAATGCATCACCTCGCATCTGTCTGGATTAAATTCCAGCTGCTATTTCTGTGCCCAAGTCGCTAATCTATCTATATCCTATTAAATATTTTCACAATCGTTGGCATTATCAGCAACTCCACCAATCTTCATGTCATCAGCAAACTTGCTCATCAGACCACCCACATTTTCCTCCAGATTATTTATATGTATTACAAACATCAAAAGACCTAAGACTGACCCCTGTGGAACACCACTAGTTACCAGGCTCCATTCTGAAAAACGTCCTTCTACCATTACCCTCTGTCTTCTACGACCAACATCTGGCCAGGCCACTCCGAATCCCTTATGATTTTAGTTTTTGTACCATCCTGCCATGTGGGACTTTATCAAATGCCTTACTAAAGTCCATATAAACTACATCCACGGCACTTCCCTCATCAATTATCCTCGTTACCTCTTCATAAAATTCAATCAGGTTGGTGAGACGTGACCTTCCCTGGACAAAACCATGCTGCTTGTCACTAACTAGTCCTTTTTCCTCCAAATGCACATATATCCTGTCCGTCAGTATCTTCTCCAAGAGCTTCCCCACCACAGACGTCAAGCTCACCAGCCTATGGTTTCCCAGATGATCCCTGCATCCTTTCTTAAACAAGGGAACAATGTTCGGTAATCTCCAGTCCTCTGGAACTTCACCTGTGGTCAACGAGGATGTGAAGATGTCTGCCAACGCCCCAACTATTTCCTCCCTTGCCTCTCTCTGAGTAACGTGGGGTGGATCCCACCTGGTCCTGGGGACTTGTCCATCTTAATACAATTTAGGATTCCCAAAACTTCCTCTTTCAATATGTTGACATTCTCTACAGTATTCACACACTCATCCCTGACCTCAACATCAGTCATGTCCTTCTCCTCGGTGAATACTGATACAAAGTACTCATTCAGGATCTCCCCAACTTCCTGTGGCTCTAAATATAACTTCCCTCCTTTGTCCTTGAGTGGGCCTACTCTTTCCCTCGTTACCCTCTTTCTCTCAACATATGCATAAAAAGCCTTGGGCTTCTCCTTGATCCTGTTTGTTAAAGACAATGTTCTGTACAGCCGCAACATGACCTCCCAACTCCTATACTCAATGCGCTGACCAATAAAGACAAGTGTACCGAACACCTCCTTCACCACCCTGTCTACCGGCGACTCCACTTACAAGGAACTATGAACCTGCACTCCAAGGTCTCTTTGTTCAGTAACACTCCCCAGGACCTTAACCTTAAGTGTAAAAGTCCTGCCCTGTTTTGCCTTTCCAAAATGCAACACCTCATATTTAGCTAAATTAAACTCCATCTGCCATTCTTCAGCTCATTAGCCCATCTAATCAAGGTCCTGTTGTACTCTGAGGTAACCTTCTTTACTGACAACACCACCTCCGACTTTGGTGCCACCTGCAAACTTACTAACCATTCCTCTTATGTTCACATCCAAATCATTGATATGAATGACAAAAAGCAGTGGACCCAGCACCAATCCTTGTGGCACGCTGCTGGTCGCAGGCCTCCAGTCTGGAAAGCAGCCCTCCGCCACCACCCTCTGTCTTCTGCCTTCAAGCCAGTTCTGTATCCAAATGGCTACTTCTCCCTCTATTCCATATCATCTAACCTTGCTAACCAGCCTACCATGAGGAACCTTGTGAAATGCCTCACTGAAGCCCATATAGATCATGTCCACTGCTCTGCTTTCATGAATCCCCTTCATTACTTCCTCAAAAAAAAATCAAGTTAGTCAGACACGATTTCCCACGCACAAAGCCATGTTGACTATCCCTAATCAGCCCTTGTCTTTCCAAATACATGTAAATCCTGTCTGTCAAGATTCCCTCCAACAACTTGCCCACCACTGATATCAGGCTCACCAGACTATAGTTGCCTGGCTTTTCCTTACCATCTTTCTTAAATAGTGGCACGACTTTAGCCAACCTCCAGTTCTCCGGCACCTCACCTGTGGCTATTGATGATACAAATGTCTCAGCAAGGGGCCCAGCATCACTTCCCTAGCTACCTACAGAGTTCTAAGTTACACCTGATCAGGTCCCAGGGATTTATCCACCTTTATGTATTTTAAGGCACCCAGCACCACCACTATAATATGGACATTTTTCAAGAGGTTGCTATTTATTTCCCCACGTTCTCTATCTTCCATATCCTTTTCCACAGTAAAATACCAATGCAAAATACTCATTTAGTCTCCCCCCCCCCCAGTCTCCTGTAGTTCCACACATAGGCAGCCTTGCTAAATAGTTTTATTTGCTAACAAATGCCAGTACTAGGAAATGTAACCATTTTTCACTCTTTACACTCAAAATCAATCCTGCAGGTACAGATCAGATACAAGATAACACTGCCTTTACTCTGACCTCAATGTGCCTGAACCCTTAATTCCTGAAGACCACCCTTCGCCTCCTTGCTGTGCCAGCATGACATTCCTCACACCAACCATGTTATCGTGGTTTGTCTCAGTGAGATGGTCAAATCAGTTTGATGGTGGGGATTGAGACCAACCAGCAACTGTTAAAAATCTGCACAAATGTAATCCACTTCAAATTCTTAAAGCTAGCCAGAGAAATGGTTCTTCTATCAGCATAACATTTTCTCTGTGGGTAGTGCTCAGCTTTGTCAACAACAAATAAGAACATCCCAACTTCAGCAATCATTCAGTCACAAGTTCTCTTTTCTCCTCAGCAGCCGATATCCTCCTCAGAGGCGTGCCCTGACACACTGTTGGCATTGTGCCACCAGACTCCATGTTCTGCAGCGTAC
Organism: Ginglymostoma cirratum; assembly: GCA_024137785.1. Taxonomy (NCBI): domain Eukaryota; kingdom Metazoa; phylum Chordata; class Chondrichthyes; order Orectolobiformes; family Ginglymostomatidae; genus Ginglymostoma; species Ginglymostoma cirratum. The sequence goes on along the minus strand of JAHRHZ010000089.1, from coordinate 297,423 downwards.
AAGTCGAAGGAATGTTTCATAACTTGCCTTTTCGTTTCACTGTCTGATCCAGAGGGGGAGTCATCAGCTTGATCGGTTCTCCCTTTGGATTCATCATCACCAACTGTAAAATATAAAACCACGAAAATATCAGTAAGTGTGTAGACCAAAGGTAAGGCAAGACAAAAGGTTTCAAAAATCATTCTTTCCCTAGACTTTAAAATATTTTTAAGTGGCACTGCCCTCATTTCATAACCCAAATTTGGTGGTCTTTGAATTCCCTACCATGGAAGGCTGAGGGAAGCGTCTTACTCAGGAGCTCTGAGTCCATGGAATGGATTAGGGGCCAGTTGTTGAAAACCTGTGGGTGTACATCTAACATTCACCACATAGTAGTTTGGAGCATCATCACAGTTAACAATTTTCAAAAGATAAAATAAATCCACAACATGCTTGAAACAAAAACACGAACCAGGAGTTTCAGTTGCAAAGTGACTCAAAGTTTATTTCATTACCTTTAGCAGGAGTGGCATTCCTCTCCCTGGCCATCATCTGAGCTTGCCAGACCTCAGACCTCTGATCTGCACTAACATCTTCATCTCGCTCTACTGCATCCTCCCCACCATTATGCAGGGTGATAACTGAAGCAATCCTGCGCAACTGCTGAATATTCAGGTTAGCAGAAATACGCCAGAAAGATTCCTAATAAATACAAAAGAGCATCACATATAGAAGTAACTAGAGGGAAGACCAGATAATCTGTTTTTAGTGACACTGGATGAGGGATAAATATTGATCTTAGGATACTGGGGGAGAGAACTCGTCTGTGTGCTTCTTCAAAGCAATGGCAATGAGATCTTTTCTGTCCATTAGAGAGGACAAACAGGATCTTTGTTGAACAGCTCATCTATAAGACAGCACAGTTCTAAAATGTGCGATAGGATTATGAATGTATGTTTCCCAAACTGTTATGGTAAGCAACAGTACGAAAGTTTCAATAGATGAACTAATAGAAGGGAAGGGAAAGGGAAAAAGGCAGAGGGAAAAAGGTAGAAAGGAAATTTAAAAATTCAAAGCTTGCGTTCTGTATCACAGATATACATGGCCAAATGTTCAATGCATAAAAACACATTTAAAGCCAGAGTGTATAGCTAGTAGTCTGACAGAATCCATATGGGTTTATTGGGCTGCAGTGCTAAACACTGTTGAACAACAGTGCAGACAATCTGAGCATTGTCTATTAGAATCCTGCATTGCTGTAGCAAGGATAAGAATAAAATTCTTTCCACAGGAAAGGCTATTGTTTATAGCCCTTTTCAGTCTAATTTTTATTTAGACTATTATTTAATCAGCAATCACATTGCTTTGGATGTCACTTAGTTTACCTGTTCATTAGCAGGAGGCCGAATTCCAACTTTCTTCAGAAGTTTCTGGAACATTTCATGCTCCAAAGCATCTTCATTTTCTTCAGATAAGGGAACAAGTGGGACTGCAATTGAGGTCCCTGCATGGAAACCAGGTTTAAAAAATGGTGAAATATTGAGATTCTGCAGGTCAAGTGAGATCCTTTTCAGTGAAGTGTGAAAGGAAAGTCAGTGTTCTCAGTCAGACACCTGCAGGTTAAAGGTAAAAGGGACAGTTTCCCTTCACCCAGCACCACATCCACACAGAAGCTCAGGCGGGTTACTACATGTACGGCAAATACATCACAAGTATTCTTAAAATCAGTTCTAACTTGACTGATGTTCAAGTACAGGACATCAGCAGTACAGTGTGCATGTATCAACAGAATAAAACAGTGTCTTTAGATCAGGAATTGTAAGTAAGTACTGACCAGCATCTTCTCGCTTGTCTGCCGTTCTGTTGAGGCAGTTCTGCAGCCACAGAAGAGGGCCCGACAGACCTGTACGCAGAAACTGAAATGAACCTTTGCAGTCTAAATGTAGCTCAAGTGCCATTATGTTACTGGAACCTATGCATAAGTTTATTTCAGATTTTAAAAGTCTCCACACCCTTTCAGTGGACAAGGAAGGAAAGAAAGGCAGCAACAAGTTTGAGAGGACTAATGAGTTAAGAGTAAGGATTGGTAATAGCAAGTCACTGCAATCTAAGCTCTTCTCCACTTCCAAAAATAGATAGGGCCTGGATTTTTCAATGGTAATGACAGGAGTTCCTACAATAAAACAGTGACTATACTTCAAAAGTACTTAATTGGCTATAGTGTGATTTATCCTGCAGTTGAAACGTTCTTTAGGAATGCAAGAGTTTCTTTCTCTCAGCTGTCCGCAGGACTGTAACGATAACTGGAGCATGTTTCCAACAATCAATCAGTTAACTCGGCAGCAACAGAAACTGCACCAAGGTCTTTCCACATTGAATTCATCAGAAGGGGTGCTATGGTCTTTGGTTTCCAAGGTATAATCTTTTGGAAAGACCATACCTAGAGGAGAAAAACTAACCAGGTTCCAATTCGTCAACTGTACAATCTAATAAGACTAATCTTCTAGGATACATCACTCAGACATACCAAATGTATTTTAAGGATTTTAGGTGGAGTACTAAAATCCTATTACTACAATTACCATGACTACATAGATATAACACAATCAAGCACCAGGAAAATCCTCATCCCAGTGTTCAGTTGTACAAGGTCTGATTCTTTACATGAATTTTTGGGGAGTCCAAAGCTAGAGGGGCACAGTTTTAAGGTGAGGGGGGAAAGATTTAAAAGGGATCTGAGGGGCAACTTTTCACACAGAAGGTTGTGTGTGTGTGGGTGTGTGTGTGTAACGAGCTGCTGGAGGAAGTGGTGGAGGCTGGTGCAAATACAACATTCAAAAGGCACCTGTATGGGTATATGAATAGAAAGGCTTTAGAGGGATAGGGACCAAATGCTGGCAAATGGGACTAGATTGATTTAGGATATCTGGTCAGCATGGACAAGTTGGACCAAAGGCTCTGTTTCTATGCTGGACAGCTCTATAACTTAAGACAATCCATATCAATGCTGTAGAGTGGAACACTTTTCTGGTTCAGACACACAGTGTCAGTGCCAAGCACTCAGCAGTACTGTGGCTTGATGCTCTCATTTTGCCCCACTCTTAGAACTGTGTTGCCTATTGCACCTTGTCGCATTTACCATCTCTCACTCCCACCATCCTATAGTTTGAATCTTAGTCCCAATTAAGGCAATTTGGTGGCATGGACTCATGCGGCACTGGGGCTAAGATTGTCCAAATACTGGATATCAAACTCAGATCCTACATCCTACCAGTGTGCAAATCCATTGCACTGCACAGTACTTTATTCTTTCTTTCTCTTTGCCTTGAGATTTATTTAGCAGATCAAATGATGGAATAAAGCCAGATTATCACTGTTGGTCCATCCAACACAAGGACTATAAATTTTTCAAACCTTTGCAAAAATCAAAATTAAATATAGAGTTTCAATTTTAAAAATCACCTTGTTGCCGAAGTTTGTAGCACAGATTTGAGATTGCTGGGTCAATCTCACCCAGGTCCACCTTTTGTCCATCTCCTTTTGCAGCGTATCTTGATCTGAACTTAATCATCAGCTCTCCTGTCTCATCATTACTGCTATCATCTTCATCCAGTTCATTATCTACATCGGACAACCCCTGAACAACATCATAGCCCACATCATTTAGGAAGTCCTCCTCTTCCTCCTGAAATAACGAAACATGGTTAAAGCACCAGGGTGCCTTTCCAAAAAAAAATTATTTTCCAGGCAAACACAAAATTAAGACAATTCATGTTTACTAAGATAGATCAGTGCCCCCATCGTTAGCCTTTTTTAAAACCATTTTACATTTTCAGCTTAGGAACGTGTGTACTGAAAACAGAGTAGCTCAACTCGAAAATTCTGGTGAGGGCACAAGTAACAAGTTCCCCTCATCAACATCAGAGGAGAGGTCACACTGCTGGGAGTTTTTTATAGGCTTCCGCAAAGTTCCAGGGATGTGGAGGAGAGGATCGGCAAAACGATTCTGGGCAGGAGTGAAAGGATCAAGGTGGTCGTTATGGGAGACTTTTAACTTCCCCAACATTGACTGGAAATGCTATAACTCTAGTACGTCGGATGGATCGGTTTTTGTCCAATGTGTGCAGGAGGGTTTCCTGACACAGTATGTCGAAGGGCCGACAAGAGGGGAGGCCACACTGCATCTGGTACTTGGTAATGAACCAGGCCAGGTGTTTGATTTGGTGATAGGTGAGCACTTCGGAGAGAGTGACCATAATTCAGTTACGTTTAGTTTAGCGATGGAAAGGGATAGGAACATGCCACTGGGCAAGAGTTATAGATGGGGGAAAGGCAATTATAATGCGATTAGGCAAGACTTAGGAGGGACAGAATGGGGTAGCAAAATGCAGGGGATGGGGACAATCGAAATGTGGAGCTGGTTTAAGGGACAGATATTGCGTGTCCTTGATAGGTATGTCCCTGTCAGGCAGGGAGGAAGTGATATGGTAAGGGAACCTTGGTTTACAAAAGAAATTGTATCTCTTGTTAAGCGGAAGAGGGAGGCTTATGTGACATTGAGACGAGATGGTTCAGATGAGGCGATGGAGAGTTACAGATTAGCTAGGAGGGATTTAAAGAGAGAGTTAAGAAGAGCAAGGAGGGGACATAAGCAGTCATTAGAAGGTAGAATTAAGGAGAACCCTAAAGCTTTGTATAGGTATGTGGGGAATAAAAGGATGACTAGGGTAAGAATAGGGCCAGTCAAAGACAGAAGTGGGAAGTTGTGTGTGGACCCTGTGGAGATCGGAGAGGTGCTAAACAAATATTTCTCATCTGTTTTCACTCAGGAAAAGGAGAATATTGTAGAGGAGAAGACTGAGATACGGGCTATTAGACTTGAAAGGATTGAGGTTAGTAAGGAGGAGGTGTTATCAATCCTAGGTGTGAAGGTAGATAAATCCCCTGGGCCGGATGGGATTTTTCCGAGGATTCTCTGGGAAGCTAGGGAGGAGATGGCGGAGCCTTTGGCCTTGATCTTTGAGTCGTCATTGTCTACAGGTTTAGTACCAGAGGACTGGAGGATTGCAAATGTTGTGCCCTTGTTCAAGAGGGGCAGTAGAGATGACCCAGGTAATTATAGAGCAGTGAGCCTTACATCTGTTGTAGGAAAAGTTTTGGAAAGGATTATAAGAGATAGGATTTATAATCATCTAGCAAGCAACAATTTGATTGGAGATAGTCAACATGGATTCGTCAAGGGCAGGTCGTGTCTCACAAACCTCATTGAGTTTTTTGAGAAGGTGACCAAGCATGTGGATGAGGGTAGGGCAGTTGACGTGGTGTACATGGACTTCAGTAAAGCCTTTGATAAGGTTCCACATGGTAGGCTGTTGGAGAAAATGCGGAGGCATGGAATTGAGGGAGATTTAGCAGTTTGGATTAGAAACTGGCTTTCTGAAAGAAGGCAAAGAGTGGTGGTTGATGGAAAATATTCAGCCTGGAGTCCGGTTACTAGTGGTGTGCCACAAGGATCTGTTTTGGGACTACTGCTGTTTGTCATTTTTATAAATGACTTGGACGCAGGCATAGGTGGATGGGTTAGTAAGTTTGCAGATGACACTAAAGTCGGTGGAGTGGTGGACAGTGTGGAAGAATGTTGCAGGTTGCAGGGAGACTTGGATAAACTGCAGAATTGGCTGAAAGGTGGCAAATGGAGTTCAATGCAGATAAATGTGAGGTGATGCACTTTGGGAAGAATAATAGGAAGGCAGAATACTGGGTCAATGGAAAGATACTTGGTCGTGTGGATGTGCAGAGGGATCTTGGTGTCCAGGTACATAGATCCCTGAAAGTTGCCACCCAGGTTGATAGCGCTGTTAAGAAGGCATACGGTGTGTTAGGTTTCATTGGTAGAGGGATTGAGTTCCGGAGCCGTGATGTCATACTGCAACTGTACAAAACGCTAGTGCGGCCTCATTTGGAATATTGCGTACAGTTCTGGTCGCCCCATTACAGGAAGGATGTGGAAGCATTGGAAAAGGTGCAGAGGAGATTTACCAGGATGTTGCCTGGTCTGGAGCGAAGGTCTTATGAGGAAAGGCTGAGGGACTTGGGTCTGTTCTCATTGGACCGAAGAAGGCTAAGAGGGGATTTAATAGAGACATACAAAATGATCAGAGGATTATATAGGGTGGACAGTGAGAGAGTCTTTTACCCAGGATGATGACGTCGGCTAGTACGAGGGGGCATAGTTGCAAATTGAGGGGTGATAGATTTAAGACAGATGTCAGAGGCAGGTTCTTTACTCAGAGAGTGGTAAAGGCGTGGAATGCCCTGCCTGCCAATGTAGTTAACTCAGCCACATTAGGGGCATTTAAACAGTCCTTAGAAAAGCATATGGATGATGATGGGATAGTGTAGGGGGATGGGCTTAGATTAGTTCACAGGTCGGCGCAACATCGAGGGCCGAAGGGCCTGTTCTGCGCTGTATTGTTCTATGTTCTATGTTCTAACCAGAAGTAGCAGAAGCCACTTCAATTTCAAGTACTGACGCTGACAATTCCTCCACATTAACAAAACAGAGAAACAAGAATTCCTTAACATCCACTCAAAAACTGAGTCTAATGGACAAATGTACATTACTAGATGTTAAAGCATACTGTCATACAAAGGGGAGTGGAAATGTGGAAGTCTTCCCCTAAAAAGCTGTTGAGGCTGGGGGACAGCTGGAGTTTTCAAAACTGAGGTGAAGCGATTTGGTTGGGTAAATTTATCAAGGATACAAGGCCATGGTGGTTAACTGGAATTGAGCAATGATCTAACTGAATGGTAAAGCAGGCTTGAGGGGCTGAATGGTCTACTTTGCTTCTTAAGAATGATTAAGTAAAATCAATTGAAATTATGACAAAATGTTATGAGTAAAGAAATGTTAAGGAGCAGCCCTCTCATAAATTATCCTCTCAGCTACAGCTAAAAGACAGACTGAAGACAGTTCCCTCACAAGGTGAGTCAGCCCAACAACATATGCTTTTTAGCAGTGTTTATCAGCCTGTTGAGAAAATGGGGTTTGTAAGCACAGAAGCAGAAGAGCAAGGTTTTTGGCAGTTTTCCCACCTCATTCTTGCACCACCGCATTCAGTTCACATGCTACAATTATTGGGACCACTTAAAAGTAACATATGACTAGCTCGAACTTTATTTCACTATATCCCTCGTGTGACGAGCATGCCCAATTCCAACTATAATACCACAACATACTTTCAATGAACAGTGACTTTGGAAGTGTTCAGAAACAGAATACCTGATTTGCTCCTTTTGCTAATTTTCTTCGCTTCTTGTAGAGTTCTTTTCTATCAGAAACAAGGCCCATGCTGATCAGTTTATCAACAATCCTGGCTCTGGATCGCTTGGTGGTTATGTTTTTCATGATATTACCAAGGATATCTTCAGATAAAAGAGATCAATTTCATCAAATTGTATTTTGCCTCTTTTACTCAGATTATGATGTTCTAGGTTTATGGACAATTCATTGAGTTTTCATTCAAAACAAGAATGTTATCTTGAAGAGCTTTAAACAGTAAAGATAATGAGGAACTAACTCATAACAGGCTGGCAGACTGAAGGAGATGTGATTGCTGTTTAGCAATGAGTTAGTAAGTTATAACTTATGGTGATAGAAGAATCTCAATAATTTGCTAAGTCAGAGGAAGTGAGGGGTATCTTATGATGAGCTTTTTTTTTTACAAAAACAACAGAATCAAATGAATTCCAGCTACTTTCAACTTACCATCGGACTCTCTGAACTCCACAAACAATGTCTCAAGCTCCATCTCTTGCTCCTCTCTCCAAAGCACAATCTTAGTTCCTTTCCTTAAAGGAGCAAAATCAACATGTTACAAACTAAATTCAAAACAAGATGGTTATATTTCCCACAGCATGGTTTGGAATGCTTTGCTAATGATAACACCCCAAAGGGACAGGTGGAAGACGCTGATTAAAGTTGGGGGTGAGGTGGGGGCTCCTGCTTCTATCAATTCTATTTAAAATGAGCTTTTAGGCTGTGATCAAGAATAGCTTGGTGAACTTTCCCTTAGATTTTCCTTTCATCACAGGTAGGCCAAGTAACCCTGCATGTGAATAATAATGGATGCAAAGACATGTATTACTTCACCACCATGAAGTGCCAGTGAACAGTACCACTGTCTGTGAAACAATCAAGATTCATACTGAAGGGAATTATGAAGAAATTAAGAAGCATATCTGAAGAAATAACCATCCTCGTGATCAAACTAACACTGCAGGTTTTCAGCTCGTGATCAGTTTCTCTAACGTGCTACCTGGTCACTTTTCAATGTTTTGACTACCAAGATTTCACTGTCTATGGTCCTCTGGTTGGTAAACAGTACCACAAACACTTACTTGACACGCTTTAGATCTCTTATACTGTCCACGAGGTTCATTTGAACCAGTTTAGCAGCAATCTGCCTCCTGGTCCTTGTGTCATTTTTAATGCATTCCATGATACTGTCAATGACATCTTTATCTGTAAAAGGAAAAAAAAAATCACAACGCAACAGAATGTCTACATTTTGCTTTCCAAATGTGTGTCTGCAACCATCAGGATTCAAGATTCCCTCTAGAATAATTAAACATCGCACAACAGAAATTGAGATCATAAACCCTACTTTGAATTACAGAATAGTTACAGCACAGAAGGCCAAATCAGCCTGTTGTGTCTGTGCTGACCTTCTGTGGGAGGAAAGCATCATGTGCCATTCCTACGCTTATTCCCCATATCACTGCAAATTTTCCATTTCCAAAAGGTGATCCAATTTCCTTTCAAAAATCTTAATTGAACCTCTCTGGCAGTGCATTCCAGACCTTAACCACTCGCTGTGTGAAGCTGATTGTCCTCATATCTTCATTGCTTCTTTTGTCAATTACCTTAAATCTGTGCCCTCTGGTTTTCAATTCTTCCACCGATGGGAATATTTTAAGGAGATAGTGAAAGAGCAGGGAAGTGGGCACTAATCGGATAGATCTTTCAAAGAGCTGACACAGGTGTGATAGACCAAATGGCCATCCTCTGGGCTGTAAATATCCATTACAGTGAAATTTAAATAGAACAATTGGGGAAACAAAAGCTAATTGCATGCTTGATATGAGATATATTCAGAAATGACCCAAACACAACATATACCTCCTTGTATCAGAGATAAAAGGTACTGCAGATGCTGGAGAATCTGAGATAGCAAGCATGGGGCTGGATGAACACAGCAGGCCAAACAGCATCATACCTCCTTGTTCCTCTTTGAATCTTAGATACAGTGTTTCAAGTTCCTCCTCTTCCTCTGATGACCAGGTTGGAGCCTTTTTGTTTACTCCACTGCAAAAAATTCAAAATCATTCACTATCACAACTGCAAATGAAGGCACTCTTGTGTTGGTGCCTATGGGCTACTCTCTAATCTCAGACTGATTCATTTCAATAATGGAAAAAAACACACAACTTGGTCAGCAAGCACAATACCATAGTAGCCAAGTCCACTGTGGCAATCAAATAATCTAGCAACAATTGATCATTTCAGTCCTACTGTGGTCTGCGTGGATGAGATAGTTCATCTAAAAGTAAGGACTGCCAAGGCTATCAAAATGGCAACAAGACTAGCTTCTGCATCCTTGGGTAAAATTACAATGTTTAAAAGACATTTGGATAGCTACATCAATAGAAAAGGTCTGGCAGGATATGGGCCAGGAGCAGGCAAATGGGATTAGTTTAGTTTGGACCGGTTGGACCGAAGGGTCTGTTTCTGAGCTGTATGACTCTATGGAACATCAGATTAATTGATGGTTTTAGCACAATGCAGAAGACAAAGACCTCCCACACTCTCATGATCAATGCACTTGCCTTTGCTCGTCCTTCCTGTAACCTTCAGTCATTTCTCGAATGGTTGCAATATTCTTCCAGAATAGCAGCTCCACAAATACTTTGTTGTTATTAGCAGCTAAAGTAAAGAATCGGTTCAAGACATATTTGGAGAACTCTACCAGCTCCTATTGCAAAAAGAAACAGAAGTTAACTGTTAGATGCATATTGTCTAGCTGCAATGGCCAAGAGATGTGGTTTGAGAATCAATATGACTAAGTAACTAGCAGGCATCCTTGTTCTCCCGGGAGGGTACCAGTCCTGCTCACTTCCCAGTTATGGGGTCAGTAGCATAGTGGTAAAGTTACTGAACCATTAATCCAGAGGCCCAAGCTAATATTCTGGAGACAAGTTCAAATCCCACCGCTGCAGCTGAGAAACTTACATCTAATTTTTGATTTAAATAATTAACAAAAGGCTAGAATCAGTAATGGTAACCACGAATCTACCAGATTGTTGTTAAAATCTCATCTGGTTCACAAAGCTCCTTCATCAGGGTAAGAAATCTACCACACTCATTCTGGTCAATTACAGGACTCCAGACCCATAGCAATGTGGTTCACATTTAAGTGGCTTGCATTTCAGAGAGCAATTAATTGTATCAAACCACTAAAGAAAGATGTGTAGGTGTAATATACCACATGGATTATAGTGGCTCATGAAGACAGCTCGCCATCACCTTCTCAATGGGCGAACCAACTGAAATGGGCGACAAATGCTGGCTTTGCCAGTGATTCACAAATTGAATGAGTTGAAGGAGGATGAATAAAATTTAAAAACAATCTGAATGGCTATGACCTGTTTGTGGATGTCAGGCAAGGAGGATCAGGGTTTAGAGAGACATCCACTTCTGACACTGCCCATCTAGGTTCACAAACTCAGGAGTGAGGAGAACGTTAATGCAATTTTCAGCGGTCAGATTAGCACAGAATATCAGTTGGAACAGCACTGTAGTTAAATTGTCTTGGGGCTATTGACACCAAGAGCAGCTAAATTCTAAACTAACTGCTGCATTTGTCCCATATTAAAAAGTAATCCAGCAAATCGTTATGGAAAATACTCAGAACTAAAAGTGAAATACTCTGAATAGAAATTCAGGACTGTTAGGGAAAATTGGTTAGTTAGGAGCTTAATACACTGCGTATTGTCAAACTTCATTGTTTTGAAATTTAAGGTCCGTGACACAATGTTTCTTTTGTAGGTCAGCAAGTACAGTGGGTGACAAGTGAATGGGGCAGTGCTCCAAAATATTACAACATCAATGACAGGAGACAGCAAGTCCTTTAGCAAATCACCAATCAGCAGATAATGTACAATTACAACAATTCAACCTACTTGGTACGAGCTGGATGCTGGGTCTTCCAGAATTTGACTGAATAGGTGGAATACTGACAGCTGATAAAGAAGGGTATCCATTTTCAAATTATACGCTAAACGATAGAGCATCTTCACAATGCAGTGATTGGTGTGAGGAGTGTTCTGCCGGTAGTCCTTCAGAAGCAGAACGTATGGTTTCACAACACCAGCATTAGCAAACCTGAAAGCAAGAGATAATACAATGGTGAGAAAAAGAGCGAGTGGGAGGGAGTGAGAGTCGAAGGAGAGAGAGAGAGGGGGGGGTTCAGCCATGAGAGGACAAGAAAAACGTTTTAAGAAAGGTATTTCTGAAATGTTTTACCTCTTCAGATAATCCAGAAAATTAAATTCATTTTCTGTAACTCTCACTGATTCAGTTTCCTCCTCTTCTATCTCTTCATCACGGAATTCATCAATTCCTTCAGCCTCTTCAGTGGGCTGCCCTGTGGGATGCAGAGAAAAGATTTTCATGCGGCTTCAAAAAGTATTTCCAAAATTCTTAACAGCAAAATGACAGCTGCTAAAATACTTACTTGGTAACTTTGCAAACAGTATTTGTTTGAGCAACTCAGACTCCTCCTCAAGTCGCAAGTCAGAAGAACCAAAAACGTCACCTTCAGGCCATACTTCTCTGTGGGGTCAAGCATTAGATGAACAACCAGTGCACAGAAATCCTTATGGGTTCAACATTCACTTTATTTCATCTAGATTACCAAGTTAATGAAAAATTGAGGCAGTTTGGAAATGGATTTAGACTGCTCAAACTCATATTACACGTCATTTATGGCCATCCAGCCGGATTTACAGCCAAACCAGTGAGTGAAAGGACAGCCTGCTAACCTACTTCACTCCTTTCTGTGTCTCTTTCAAACCAACATTTTTAATCTAATGTACAGTATAGTCCTAACACTTGTGGGGGTGACAGTCTTGGAAAAACTCACAAAAGGCAAATTTGCAAAAGCCAGACACATTTTATAATGAGTCAACTGGTTAGGTTCCAAGCAGCCAACATTTGATATGTACAGTATACTGCAGGAGTCAAAAGACAATATAAATACAATGATTTTAGTGCCTGTAAGAATGTCCTAAATGAAAAATTGTTTAACAAAATAAGAAATATATAAAATGTGTCAAACTCCCCCTTATTGCAACAACGATCCCAACAACAGCAGACACACACATGCAAACTCTCCATTAAGCAAATGGCAGACAACACTCATGCAATGCACATTTTAGTCCAGAAAATACAGCGCATCATGGACACATTCCATATCTTAGTTTTTTTTTAAAGAAAGAGCTAATTTAGGCATTTTATCCGGTGAACTAAAACACACCAGAAAAATCTCCACAGCAGTCAATTCTCAATTAACAACTAGATTACGTAACTATTTCCTTGATACAATGTCAATGTCATCAAATGTGCTCTGAAAGCCCCAACTATAGCTTTATTGTTGCACTTTCTACTTAGGAAAACACACAAATGACTCTGCAATAAAAGCCACTCCTATTTGTTCGACAGCAGGACTTGGGAGCAAGGTTAAACCCAGTTCCAGAGTAACTCTGTTTCGTTTCTGACTGAACTTGAAATTTTAGCAACTCCCAGAAAACACGACAAAGAGAGACAGAAAGAAGTAAACTGAAGAAGAAACATTACAGAGAGTCATGTTCTTCAGTACTTATACCTGTGCTCACTGACCTACATTGGTTCTTGGATCAATGCCTAAATATTACAATTTTTATTTTTGTTTCAATGCCACCATGCCCTTATGTCTCCCTATCACTAATCTCCTCCAGCCTGTACAACCCACCAAGAAGTTTGCATTGCTCCGATTCCAGCCTCCCATGGAACTTGGGGGTTATCATTAACCAGAAACTCAACCTAGACTCGCCGCATAAACACAGTGACTACAAAAGCAGGTCAGGGGATGGGAATCCTGCAGCAAGTAACTCACCTCCTGACTCCCCGGAGCCTGTCCATCATCTACAAGGTACAAGTCAGGAGTGTGATGGAATACTCCCTACTTGCCTGGATGTGGGCTGCTCCAACAACACTCAAGAAGCTCAACACCATCCAGGACAAAGCAGCCCCCGCTTGATTGCCACGTCATCCACAGACATCCCACTCCCTCCACCACTGACGATCAGTAGCTGCAGTGCGTACCAACTACAAGATGCGCTGCAGAAATTCACCAAAGATCCTCAGACAACACTTTTCAAACTCATGACCACTTCTATCTAGAAGGACAAGGGCAACAGTTACATGTGGACACCAACCCATGCGAGTTCCACTCCAAGCCACTCACCATTCTGACTTGGAAACGTATCACTGTTCCTTCAGTGTCACTGGGTCAAAATCCTGGAACGCCTTCCCAAGGGCATTGTGGGTAAACCTACAGACATGGACTGTAGCGGTTCAAGAAGGCAGGTCACCACCACCTTCTCAAGGGGCAACTAGGGACAGGGCAATAAATGCTAGCCAGCCATGTCCTACGCGAGAATGCATTTTAACAACTCCCCCGATTTCATCGCTCCAACCTGATGGCCATGACTTCAGCTGGCTGGGCCCCAAGTTTTTTTTTATCCCCCCGAATCCCTACGGTGTGGAAACAGGCCCTTCAGCCCAACAAGTTCACACTAGCCCTCAGAGAGAAGAGTGGAATCAAACCTGGGTCCCTGGCATTGTGAGGCAGCAGTGCTAATCACTGAGCCACCGTGCTACCCTAGTTCTGGTATTTCCCCCTAAATCCACTTCTAAGATCCTCCTCAAGATATTTTTACTAAACTTTTGTCACCAATCCTGATATTTTGGTGTAAGGATTTTTCTGATTTATTCTCCTGCGAAGCACCTTACATTTTAGGTTTGTTGAAGGTGTTGTATAAAAACAGGTTGCTGTTTTCGTCTAGAAGCAGATTCTGGGTCTACTCTCTCGGCTGGAATAATTGTTCAGATAAACAGAGGGAGGTAAAAATACAAATCTCAGCCAAACACCTCAAAAATAAAAAGCAAACAAGAAGATGTAAATTTTTAACAGGTGAAGATTAAAAAACATGCATTATATTCTCAAGTGCTGCTTTTTTTGACTTTTGAGTCACTTTCTCATTCTTACCAACTCATTCGTTTGGCAACGTAGCCACATAGTAACGTTACCTTCCATATTTGTGTTGACATAGAAAAAAAAAAGCTTTCATTTTCACCCTCTACCCCTCGAGGCCAGCGCTCCCCCAGCAGATGGCTCAAATGGCCACCGGATAAAGCATGGCCCATCCCAAAAGGTCTGGCCCCCAGCATAACGCACAACTCTTGGGAAAAGGCAGCTTTGGCCCCCTGGCAATTCCCTCACTGCTACCACTTGCAGCTCCCTGGACATTTTGATGGTTTCTGGGGACAAATTTGCTTTCCAGCCCCATGTATTTTGAGCCCTGATTCACAGGGACAAGAGTGTCTGAACACAAAAGTAGTATAAAAATTAATAACTGAAGCAAAAAGGTCTGAAATATTTTGTGGGAAAGAATCATGTAATTACAGCAGTTTTATGACCTGTAGTGAAATGCAAATACTTCTCGGACTTTTTAAGTGGGTAGAAAATTAGTATTCCCTTTGCCTTTTATTACCATCAAGACTATGGACCAATGCAGTTTTAATAAAATCACTGAAGTGGGTTCAGCATTTCAACATTTACATATTATAGCACATTGAACAAAGACAAGCTCGAATCAAAACTGATCAGCGAAAGTGATAGGATAATGTCCATAGCCGACCACATTCCTGGCAAGCTTAATGGCACAGTTTCTCAATACCAGTAGCAATCTTTTAATAACCACTGCAGTTTCCAATTACTTAATTACTGGATTTGTTCGCTTATTAACAAGTTAAACTGCAATCGTTGAACCAACAAACTTTCGCACATTATCTAACATACTAGAAATCGTAAAAATACTATGAAGATGAATGCAGCTGGGCTAATCTTTGGACTCTTAAGTTTAACAGTCCTCTGATCTGGCCAGGTTACTGACCTTTCAGTTACCTCATTGTAAAGGAGCAGAACTGAGAGACAGGTTCAATGGGATGAAATGGCATAAGCCTGTACCTATGTTCACAGGATATGAACCCAAGCAAAGCGAGCGAGGAGGTCAGGTTTTGTCCCCTTTATTCGGCAGCCAACATGATCAGAAGCTCATGTCGGGCCAGCAAAGGGCTTGGGGGCAATGGAGTTCTGTCATTTTCCCTGTTCTTTTCCAGTTCAGCTACCCTTTGTGCTCAATCTCAGAACGGCTGTCAGAGCCAGCACAATAGCAATCACTGACTTGTTTACCCACTGCTGGAAATAGACGTGAACCTGTGAAGGTAGGATTCTAGTGGACGGTGATGTTCCTCAGCCTAGCCCTACCTATTTTTTAGCATGATGTGGCCATATATTGCTTTAGCTTCAGCAGAACCCCCATAGCTTTTTAAAAGGCTGTGGGTGCCATTTTCTAAATTAGACCTAATCAAAATCCAACAATTTTCCTGGCCAGGAACAACGCAAACAGGTGCATAACCTTGCACCTTAAGCTCCAAGTCTAGAGAATGTGCCTGCTTTATCCTCCACCTCTAGAACAAAAACCGCCAATAACACCCAACAAAAAGAACTCTACTCACACAAAGCAAGCAGATACTTGGCAATCTGGTGCGCACTACTTTTACCAATGATTGCTGTTGTTTTAGTACTGTCCAAAGCAGCCAATACCAGGAGGCAATAGACAGGATCAGTCATGAGAGAATAAAGCACATGCTCAAAATGAATGTGAGAAGCAAAGCAGCAGACTGCTGAAAGCAGGAGGCAGAGGTAGGAAAAACATTTCAAATTGCGGAATTCATAGTCAAGTCATCAGTAATCCGCCATTTGGCAAAAAATGCCTCATCCTCAAGGTCAGGATTTTGTTAATACTTCAAAGCTCATAACAAATAGTTACCGTGCAGCTCGGAGAAGCACAAGAGCCTCTGCGGCTTTGCCAGCCAAGAGTGCATCTTGAATACGAATCATTGCTTCAGCACGCTGCTCTTCCACAGGGATTTCCAAAGCAGCGTCAAATGGAACAACATCGTCAGAGAGAGGCTCTTGGCCCTGGAAAACAAAACACATTCAATTCAGCAGCTCAGGAAACCAGCAATTCTGTGTGCTGGAGTGGAATTGGAGGAGATGGCTCATGAGAACAAGGGGAGGTCAACAACTTACACGGTTCAAAACCTTAGTCCTTCTTGTAGAAGAACCATTAAAAGGAATACAGAAAGTTTAGATGCCAAGCATTCAGTGCATTTTTTAAAAAAGTGAAGTAACACTGCTGTGTGGTAAGGATTTGTGCCAGCTTTTCACTTTTGACACCAGTCCAATCAAGCAGTTCCTATATTGCTTTGCTCCCCCTTTCATTCAAAAACCCGAGCCTATGTTAACACTTAACTCAAGATATTGCCCTTAGGTTTCACATCTTTCTCCTACTCTCTAGCTGTGGTGCAGCAGTCAAACTCCCACATCAGTTCAAAGGTCAGTGACTCAAGACTTGTTAGGATTTGGGCACACAACCAGCTTGTCACTTTAGTACTGCATCTAGAAGGTCCTGTACTGTCAGAGGTGCAATCTTTCAAACCAAACATTAATCAAAAGGGGCATCTTCCTTCTCGGGCAAATAATAAAAGCCCAAATGGCACTGTTTTGAAGAAGCGCTGAGGAGGGTGTTCCCCAATTTTCCTGGGGTCAATATTTATCAATCAACATCACTACGACAAATTACCTGGTTGCTGATCACAATATTTGAGATTTTGCACAACTTACCTTCCCTACATTGAAATAATGACTACATTTCAAACGTACTTTAGTTAACGTGAAACACTTTGGGACACCATACGATAGGAAAAGGCACTTTTATAAAAATGGAATTCCTTTCTTTATTTCTTTTAGTTATATCTATGTCTCTCCACTCTAGACCCATTAATCACGATAAAAACCAAGTTTGATCCTTGGTTGGCTTTGAATTGATGCAACAATGAGGATCCTGGCACTAAGAGGATCCTGGCCCTGAACACTGAGCAGTGATCTCTGCTGTAAAGTACAGCATGGACATCAGGTGAGGTCTCAATCCAAGTGGACTGTTATGTTTATTGATTGGCAAATATCCTGCTGACATTCACTGTCTAAATTCATAAATGAAAGATGGTTATTTAGGTTTGGTACTGAAGGACATCTAATGCCTGTACTGAAGTACGGTGTCACATCTCAGAACCTTTGGGGAAAATTTATACCAAGTGAAGAAATGTCCCAACTCTTAACCATACCACTCAACAAATAGATCGGTCTGTTCTTCAGCAGCACTGATTATTACAATTGCCTAATCAAAGAAGACTTCAACTATATTAGGTACATACCTCTGCACACTTGTCGAGCTCCTCCAATATCAGTTTCCAGATTTCCTCGAGTTCTTCTTGGGATTTTTCTGATGAAGTAGAAGCAAGTTTCTTTGATTTTGACTTCTTCCTTTTGAACTTCTTTTTCTGTTTTAACAAACAGGAATAATTAAGCAGTTGTGTCGTAGCAACAACACTCCTCAGGCCTTTCATTTCTAATCTCTTCGTGGTCTCTCACCACTCCTCCTGACCTATGCATCCCCTACGACTCTCCAGGATCTCTGAACTCTTTCAATTCTGGATTCTTGCACATCCCCTCAATTTCCATCTCTCCACAGCTGGTGGACACATCTTCAGTTGCAAGGGCCCCAAGCTCTAGAATGCCCTTCCAAAACCCCTCTCTCCCCTCTAAAATGCTCCTTAAACCCAACCTTTGGCCAATCTTCCGTCACCTGTCCCTAATATCTCCTTGGGTGACTCAGTGTCAATAATTCATCTGATAAAGCTCCTGTGAAGGGTCCAGGGGATGTTTTACTATGTTAAGGGTGCTGTATCAATTAACGTTGCCGCTGCTGTTGATTCCATCCTTGTTTTCAGCGATCTTACAAATGAAGCCATAGGAATATATGGGAGAAGAATTGATGAGCTCCAGAGTTGCACATTCTTTACACAGAAATTTACCTTACAGCAAGCTCCCCAGATAACACTGCAGGTCAATGAACTGTGTGGTACTGAGGTAGATTTGGGTAATTCTTGGTCTGTGCTGAACTTTCTGACCTCAGCTTACTGGTTGGAAGAACAAGCCAAGTTTTCTGCACGGATACCAGGCGACGACAGGACTAGGCTTGATTATAATGTCCTCTAGTCAAAACCCATTGGTATGATTTAAGGGGGCAGGGGATGTTACTTGGTATTCCGGAAGAGACTCTCCATCTTCAGGAAAAGATGCAGCTTAAAAACTTGCCCTGAAAGCTAGTCATTAGTTTAGGAGACACATAATTTAGAAAAATGTGTAAGTTCTGTAAAATGTAAAGCACAATATGCAAGCCAAACACAAACATTACCTGCACAAAAAGGTTGCTCCGGCCTTTACAGAATTTCTCAATCATCCGGATGAAAAGGTGGGTCGTTTCAATGAGATCCTTCAGGAATGACTTGGGTTGCTTGGTTGCATCATATTTTCGGAACAATGTTAAGAACAATTCTCGGAACTCCATAACGTAGAAGATATTACCTGCAAATGGAACAAGTTGGACAATCAGTCATCAGCCATCAGCCAACTGGATATGCAGATTTCCAAATGAAACCCATTTCCTTTGATAGTCAAGCCTTTTCCCCCCCACACAACCCTTTTATGTAAACTGTTTCGATCATTTTTCCTTAACCCTTTCTGCTCAAAGGAGAACAATTTCAGTTTCTCTAGTTTCTGTGCTAGTCCTTTGTTTGAAGTGTCAACTCACGAACGATGTTGACTGAAGTTTGTTTAAGTGGGACAGGGTGAGGAGCGGAAACTCCTCTTTACAAAGGAAAAAGTATCAACTATTGGCTTGTTAATGAAGAAATTATTCTGAAAAGAAAAGGCCAAGACTCCCATCTAATAGTCATTCATCTTACGCTGGGTGATCTCCAACTACGCCACCAACAATACAGCTGTTAAAAACATGCGAGGGCATCATCCTCATAAGCAACTAGCTAACACCATATGGAAGCTCCCAACAGTGGTACAACTGAGGTAAGCAACTTAGTAAAGGAATGAGGGAGAGGGAGAAGAAAGGATCATGACAGCATGCCCTGCATCTCAATGATGACAACACTGGTACTACTACCTTGTGAAACAGTAAGACAAAAGCTTCCAGTCAATCTTTATAAACTAGAACTACAGATGTACAAAACAAAATCACATTATTTCAAGATGAAAAGTTATCACCTTGCACCACATCTGCTTTTCCAATAGGTTTATAACTACAAGCTTTCCACATGACCTTTCTCCGACACCATGACCTTCATCTACTGAAAAGCCCCACTGTCTCAGTGATGCGAGAGCATCAAAACGCAGGAATATCACATGGCACCAGTTTTAGTTCTAGTGTGGCTTTGCATATTGTACACAAAGCAGCCTCAACTTGATGGAATCACAGCTGAACCAAGATCCCAAAGCTTCTGTGGCAGGATATTAGCATTTTGCGATATTATTCATAACCTGAACTCAGACAAGATTTATAACCGAAAGTCATGCCTCTAATTACAATGTAGTGATTCTGGCTGGCAACTGTGAAAACTCAGTAAACACTGGGTTCAGCTGCAATTGCATTTGCAAGCAGTGTTGGAACTGATGGCAAGACAAGGACCAGGGCTGCCAACTATTACAGATTCCAAAACCAGACACTCCCCAGGAATGGAAGGATGCAACTTGCAGTTTTTCCTTAAGGGCTATTTGTCCTTCTGATCATTTACATCCCTCTCCCCTTCCCTTTCGAACCCACACCTCAATCAATATTACACTGTACAGTCTAGACTGAGCTGGGACAATTCAGAAACTCCCAACAACTGAGTATTGAACTGACTCCAAATTTGTAAAGGCACTGTGAGAGGCCCGGAAGTAACTTGTTACAATAGCAATAACAAACCACAAGACATGTAGCATTACCTATTGAGTTATGTAAAGAAGACATCCAACTGCTGACAATCTGTTACACACAAAGAGACACCAGCACATACCCTTTGAGTCACTCCAACAACCAGATCCCAACAGATGTCACAATGTAAGGCATACAATGACAACTTCCTGGGCTAGGTTTACACATGAATAATGGGCATGAGGTGCCAGAGCACACCACCAAACCATATCAAAAGCAAAGGTTAGCTACTTGAGGGCAGGGTGGAATGAACATTCCATTTTACAGGTTTTCAGGTCATAGAATCATAAAATCTCTACAGTGCACAAAGAGGCGATTCAGCCCATCAGGTCCGCACTGACCCTCTGAAGAGCATCCCACACAGACCCACCCCCTACCTTATCCCTGTAATCCCGCATTTCCCATGGTTAATCCACCTAGCCTGCACATCACTCGATACTACGGGACAATTTACCATGACCAATCCACCTAACCTGCACATCTTTGGATTGTGGGAGGAAACCTGAGCAGCCGATGGAAACCCAGGCAGACACGGGGTGAATACGCAAACTCCACGCAGACACCGGAGGTGGAAATCAAAAACCCAGGTCCCTAGCACAGGTCCAACATCTGTGTACCTTGTAAACTGAATTTTTATGGCACCTTAAAGGAAACCTACATTTGATAACTCTGGCACTCTCTCTCAGATTTTCATCCTTCGAGTGGTCCATTTCATTGATTGTGTTGAGCAGTTCTTGGTAAGCTTTCAGCGCAAGATGCATTCTGAAAGAAAAGGAGAGTTGTTTTAAAGTATTAACTTGTCACTTTTTTTTGGTTGCATATTGGATGATGCAAACAACTGTAGCAAGACCCACAGATAATGAAGACAGTTGGCTCACCAATGTCACCTTGGCAATTACTGGGAGTGTAGAAATATTTGAAGAAATTGCACTTTTGGCACTAAGTGAGGGAAAGATTTTCTCTCACATAATTTGAACCAGCAACCAGAGAAGGCTCCATCTTAAGAGGTGTTTTAGAAGGGATGGAATGGTAGGTGATGACACAATCAGGGAGACAGTTATAGTGCAAAGTCAAAAAGAATTACTCAATGCTACTCCAGTACTTCAATGCAAACTCACACTGCCTGGTGTAGAACTGAGCAAAAGGCCAAGAAAGTACTTGGTCAAATCCAATTTGTGCTAACAATATTAGGACAACACTAGAAACACAATGACTGGATGGAACAACCTTGGATTTAAAAAGTGTCATGGCTTTCACCATGGTAATGTAAAAGACGACTAGCACAGGACCTGAGATAACAAGGTGTAGAGCTGGATGAACACAGCAGGCCAAGCAGCATCAGAGGAGCAGGAAAGCTGAGGTTTCGGGCCTAGGCCCTTCTTCCTACTATCTCTAGCACAGGACCTTACCCCACAAAAAACTTAAGTGAAAATGGCATAAAACTGGACAAGGAAAAGATAAATGACAATATGATAAATGCAAAAGAATAGAACTTAGGAGAAGCTAAATGTGCCCAATATTTCATCTCTGCCCCAATAACATTAATAGAAATAGTTGATAAACTAAGACATTTCAATAGTTAGTATTAATCCACCATACCGTCTTGACCAGGAACCAGCTGCTGCCTTGTCAGTCAGCATCATTTCATAGTAGTTGGTAATATTTCGCTCCACAAAGTGAAATGCTCGAATGCTGACTGTCTCCGACACTAGCTCAGGACGGAACTGGTACACCCGATTGAACTCCATGAAGAATGACACTGCCCAGAGGTAGTAGGTTTCATCGTACTGTTGTGCCTTCTCACGAATGAGGTTGTCCTGGAAATGAAAGAAGTACACTCTGATACATTAGAAGTCTCTGCATTCATCTACAATTCCTGTTTTTAGTTGCATCTTTCAGTCATGTCTACCTGGGAACATTTAAAGTATGTCAAGTTACCGAGTTCTTCCAGATCCAAGGAAGGTCCACTGCACTCTTTATGTTAGAGTTAGATGGCCTCGTCCAGCTCTCTCTTTGAGCAGTTGCCCTTACCAGATTATTTAGATCTCACTAATAATAGCGAGGACAACGCAAACATACTTTAAAAAATAATTCTAACAGCAGAACTTGCACATCAGCTAGAGATCTTAAACAAAGCTTCTTCGAACAAAACTTCTCAGTTCACTAATATTTTCTAAAATGTAAACCTTCCAGAGGAGGGAGAGGTTACTATCCGGTTCCTCAAGGTTAGTGTCCAGGGCTCTTCCTTCGTCAACATCTTGATCAATGACTTTCCCTCCATTATGGTCGCTGATGATTACATAACATTCAATATCATTCGCAACTCCCGATATCACAACTCAGATATTGAAGCAGTACAAGTCCAAATGCAGCAAGATGTGGACATTATCCAGCTTGAGCCGACAAGTGGCAAGTAACATTCATGCCACACGAGTGCCAGGCAACAACCATCTCCAACAAGAGAGAATCTAAATATCACCCTCTTGATATTCAATGCCGTTACCATCACTGAATCTCCCATGATCAACATCGTGGAGGTCACCATTGATCAGAAACTGAACTGGACGTGCCATATAAGTACTGTTGTTACAAGAGCAGGTCAATGGCTGGAAATCATGCAGTGAGTAACTCACTTCCTGACTCTTCAAAGCCTGTCCATCATCTACAAAGAACAAGTCAGGAGTGTGATGGAATAATCCTCATTTGCCTGGATAAATGTAACTCCAAAAACACTCAAGAACCCAAACACCATCCAGAACAAAGCAATCCACTTGACTAGCACCACATTTACAATCATTCATTCCCTCCACCACCGCTCAATAGCAGCAATGTGCACTACCTCCAAGACGCACTGTGGCAATTCACTAAGGTTTCTTAGATAGTACCTTCCAAACCTGTAACCTCTACCCCCTAGAAGGACAAGGGTATTAGATGTCTTCTTCTTATAAAATAATAGTTTTCATGCTTCTTCACATCTCAAACTTACCTTTACTACATACATGAGTCGGTTGTAACAGTTTTCTAAGAAATCAAGACAGAATTCCTTCAGGAACAGTCTGACATTCAGAGCAGAACGATGTTTCTTCTCCACCTCTTTTGCTGCTTGTTTTCTTTTTGGTACTCTGTTAGTCTTCTTGCCAGTGTCATGGCTGTAATTTTTCAACTAAGAAAATGCATAAATCAAATCTTAAATGTTGAAGCTGATTAGGTAGAGTGAAAAATTAATGTACAACACCTCCTATCAAGCCTGGATTCTTCACACTCAGTTCCAGATGATCAATGCCCTAAAACTGTGGCTCTGGCCAAGTAATTTTATCAGTGTTTTACAAGGGTTGGGCTGTATGTTTTAGGCCCCAGCAGTGCATGCTACCCATCAATGGGCCTGAGCCTCACTTCATGACTTTGAGTGAGCAGGCTGCCCTCCTATGGGGAGAGAGTGCACAGCTTGTAATACAGTCGGTGTTTAACTTCTGGGTAACTTGCTTAAGCAAATTTTGATGACAATGACAGATTTCTATGATGTCAATCAGAGGAACCATAATATTCATTGTATTTTTTGATTTTTTTTTAAACTGCAATATAGGAAAACACATCATCCAATGTGGTACAGAACCTACCAATCAAATGGGGTGCCAAAGGGGATAAAGAAAATTGAGACAAAATTCTTGCCCCAGGTGATTATTTTGTTATATCCAATATAAAGATGGAGAGCATACATATCTGGTGAGTAAGGATTGGGTTCAGCTGTGACTCTCACTTTCTAAACTTGCATGAAGAGTTTGGGAGAAAAATTATTTTGGAACATATGCCAGTTACTGAATCTGCATCATGGGACTTCAATTATGTTTTTTACTCTTTTTTTTCTTAAAAACAGCACACATTCCTAGGGAATAATACAACACAACCAATTGTCAAAGGAATTGTTAAAACTCTTAGTAAATATTAACAACCACAAGCAATATAAATAATATGAAATGCAGATTTTTCACTTACATTAAAGAATCTCAGATTTGAAATTACAAGTCATTAGTACTTCTCTCAATCAAAGACAGTTTAAAAACCCACCACCACCAACACATCAAATCAAGATTGCCATCTTTTGTGCAACCTTGACTTAGTTTGAAAATTCATTCAATGTTGACAGCATCACTGTCAAGATCAGCATTTATTGTCCATTTCTAACTGCCCTGGAGAAGGTTGTGACTTTTGTTTTAAATATTTGCTACGAACTTTTTTTTTTTTGCAGATTGATAACAATCAAAATAAAAACAAAGACCTAACCCTGGAGTACTGCATCAAAACTTTCTGAAGTATTAATGGTCAGACATTGTTTGCTATACTGTCTCTTACCCTACTGAACTGGTTGGCATAGCTGTAAGTGGGATCACAGCAAACAGTTTGTAAAACACCTATATACAGGTAACATTTTTTACTTACTTTGTGGATACCCATGTGGCAAACAACATCTCTGTCTGCAATTGACTTCAAGCCTTGTATGAGGTATGTACCGCCAAAACGAGAATGCCTAAAACAAATAAAGTTACATTTGGTAAAGAAGAAATCACATTCTCAAAAAGGTTTCCACCTCAGTATCTGTGCCCTTTTTTGAATCAATCATCTGTTTGTTTGGGGACAAAGTAAAGCAGCAAGGCTCACAGTGGGGCAGGAAGAGCAGGGACAGAAGAAAATGTTGCTAATTTCTGACCTGCTTGCGTTCTTAGTAACAGCTGCTCATACTAGAAAGGCACAGGGAGAAAATATATCACAAAGAAATGTTAAGTGATGTTTCTTTTCCTATATAGAAACCTGAATGGAGGACTTGTTACCTGGTCCATCACTCCACACCCTAACAGCCCGCATTAGGAAGAATGGACAGCAATCCACTTGCGATATTTATCACTTAGGACATCAAGGTCGGTGAGGCTCGTCAATTAATTTAGGAGAGGACGTGACTGAGTTTGTTTTCCCTGATCCAACAAGTCAACAATTCTGGAGGAGGAACAATTTTGAATGCAAAAATTCAAATATCTCAATGAATGGATCTCTCTCAAAGGTTTACTATGTCACAGTACAATGGTTTAAGAGCACAATTACTAAAGTACATAATCTGCCAATGCTAACACTTTTTGCTATTACTTATGTCAACGTTTTGTCAGCTTGGTTAAAGATCCTTCCAATAGGAGACTTTAAGAAAAAGATATTTCCTAATTTTTAAAAAAATTAATTCATGGGATGTGGACACCATTGGCTAAGCCAGCATTTATTGCCCAGAGGGCAGTTCAGAGTCAACCACATTGCTGTAGGTCTGGAGTCACATGTAGGCCAGATCAGGTAAAGATTGCAGTTTCCACCCCTAAAGGGTGTTAATAAACCAGATGGATTTTTCCCTGACAATCAATAACGGTTTCATGGTCATCATTAGACTCTTAATTCCAGACTTTTTATACTTACATTCATAATTGATTCTGCTGCCCATGTCTTAACTCATAGCAAGTACCATTGCCCTATTACCCCATGCTTTCTGATCTACTGTGGCTGGTCAAGCAACACCTTGATTTTAAAGTTCTTGTCCACGTGTTCAAATCCATGTCCTTGTTCCTCTCTACCTCTGTAACCTCTTCCAGCCCCACAACCCTCCACAGTATATGTACACCTCTTGATTCTGGCCTTTTTGCACACCCAGTTGTAATTGCTTCACCACTGGGGGCCATTCCTTCAGCTGCCTAGGCCACAAATTCTAGATTTCCCTCCCTGCACCACTCCAGGTCTCTATCTCATTTCTACGGTGCTGGCACTTGAAGGGAATGTAGGGAAAACACATGAACTTAATATGGTGGTTCCACTCTACTACTTGTGCTTTTTCAAGTCAAGCACGTCACTCCGGTTTGTGTAAAGGGTCCTCTGCAACTCAAAACCTGGGTAATATTTCACCCATCTGGATTCTCACCTGGTTCCTCTTTCAAAGGTTCTTTGCTTCTTCGCTGCTACCTCTCTCTGCTTTAAGATTTCAAGCTCTCTGGACTCCTTTTCTTTCTGCTCCATAGTTTTTGCTTGCCCTGTCATGGCAAGTTGGTCAGGTTTCTATAGGAAAAATTCCCAAATTAATTGCTCTGTTCAAATTCTTCACTCCATTTGCCAAAAAATCAAACAGTGACCAACAACTTTATTTTTTCTGCACCATTCTTAAAATGATGACTTTTATGCTGTTAACTCAGTTGGTATGTACATAATTAAGTATGCTATGGAGTCACAAACAGCAGGTCCCTAGGTTCAATACTTGACCACCACCAGTCTCAAGAAAGGGCAGTGAAAAAATATAACGATTTTCCTCAGTACCTGAACAAGATTCAGTGATGGCAAAACAAAAACATAACAAATTAAACAAACATTGTCTCCTAGGACCACATGGGAACCTGTTTCCAGCCCTTTGTTAATGTCACTCACTACTGAAAGACACTCAAAAGCAGCTCAGGGCAATTCTCTCCTTAAGTGGAACACAAAGGAGGAAAAGCTTGTATTTATGAAGCGCATTTCATGACAAGAATATGTCCCAAAATGCTGACCATCTAATTGAGCCCAGTGAAGTGTAATCACTGTTGTAAAGTAGGAAATGCAACAGGCAATTTGTACGGAACAAGATCCAAAAACACAGATAATGACCACATCATCTGTTTTTTTTTTGGTGCTGATTGAGGGATTGGATTTGGGCACATGGGGATAACTCTCCGGTTCTTTAAAATCTTGCCACAGAATTCTTTGCACTCTCACTAATTAGACTGTTTTCCCTTCTGCCCCAGATCATGTCCAGTACTGACCTGATCTCTGAAAATGAGGGAGATTATTTCCAGAATGTGCATGGCCCACTGTTGCTCCTCCTGGGAAGTTGCCAAAAACTTAATGAGATCATCCATCCCACTCATGTGCATTGCCCATAATACCTTGTCATGCACGCTGGCGTCATCATCAATATTCTTTTTGGAAACAAAAACAGGCACAAACAACAGGAAATGTTTACAAAATTACACTCAAGATTGATCACTCATGTAGTAAAATATAATCGAGATGTGATGTTATGATGTTGACTAGAGTCTGCTTGTTAAGTTGCATGCATGCTCTGTTTTTAAAAATTCATCTCAGCCATTTTCACCTTTTACCTAGCAACAAAGTAGTTCCGGCTATGAAACAAAACTGAAAATGCTGAAAATCAACAGCAAATCAGTTAGCATCTGTGGAAAGAAACAGAATTAATGTTTTAGGCTGAGATGACCTTTCATCAGAATCGCTCATGTTACAGTCATACAGCACAGAAACAGAACTGTCAGCCCGACTCGCACGCTGATCAAGTTTCCCACAACTAAACTAGTTTGCCTGCTTTTGGCCCGTATCCTTCTAAACCTTTGCTATCCGTATATCTCTCCAAATGTCTTTTGAATGTTGGAACTGTACCTGCATCTACCACTTCCTCTGGCAATTCGTTCCAGATTATGAACCATTGCGGGTGTGAAAAAGTTTCCCCTCAGGTCCCTTTTAAATCTTTCTCCTCTTAATTAAAATTATGCCCTCTAGTTTTAAACTCCCCTACCCTAGGGAAAAGACCTTTGCACTCACCTTATCTATGGTCCTCGTGATTTTAGATCTCTACAAGGTCAACCCTCAAACACCTATGCTCCAGGACAAAAAGTCTCAGCCTCTCCCTACAACTCAAACTTTCCAGTCCCAATAACACCCTGGTAAATCTTTTCTGCACCCTCTCCAATTTAACAACATCCTTCCTATAGCAGGGCGGCCAGAACTGTATGCAGTAACTCCAAACGTGGCTTTACCAACGTCCTGTACAGCCGCAACATGATGTCCCAACTCCTATACTCAATGCTCTGACCAACGAAGACAAGTGAGCCAAACACCGCCTTCACCACTTTGCCTGCCTGTTATGCCACTTTCAAAAAACTATTCTGACAATGCTGTGGCTTTACGAGGTTATTTTGTCCTTTTTTTTTAAGAAAGAAAGATAGTGTTATGGGGGTGCAGGTGCTGAAAAGTCTATGAGAAGATAAACATCTTGTGAAGCCTTGGCTGTCTTTTTTCCGAAAGCTGGAACACTAGAAGCAGCCTGAATGGGTGTTGTCAAGTTCCCATCCACAGAATCAAGGATTTTTAGTTTTTAGTTTTCAGCAACAGTTGCTGCTGGGTCTTGAAGAATTGGAAGCTATTTTTCCCTCTCTCGATTACAGCCAGAAGCTGAGGGATCTCTCCCGGGCTGCTGGATTACAGGCGAGACAGATCTGTTTTCTGAATTTGCCTTTTGCCAAGAGTGTGTTTATGGGATGTTACTATATTGGAACAGTTAATTTGTAATAGTTGTTGTATCTATTATTCTGTTAAGTTTTCCAATAGAGCTATTATTCCATGTTCTTTTTTTTGTTGTATTTTAACTATAGTGCTTGAATAAACTGTGTTTTGCTTAACGTCAAGTAGTTTGACTAATCAATTGCATCTGGAACGCAGTACCTGACATTTACCTTTAAAATAAGAAAAGGTTAGGGTCTAGGCTACCTTCTTAATGTATTTTGAGGGAGTCTGGTCTAGTCCATAATACTACGTACCTGAATCCCTAGATCTTTCCATTTGAGAACACTCTCCAGGGCCCTACCATTAATTGTACAAGACCTACCCTTGTTCATCTTACCAAAACGCAACACCTCGCATTTATCAGAATTAAACTCTGTCTGCCACTCCTCAGCCCTTTGGCTGAGTTGATCAAAATCCCACTGTACTCTTAGATAACCTTCTTCATTGTTCACTGTACCACTAATTTTGGTGTCATCCGCAAACTTACTAACCATCTTCCTATATTCTCATCCAAATCATTTTTATAAATGACAAACAGCGGACCCAGCACTAATCCCTGCACAACATTGCTGATCACAGGCCTCCAGTCTGAAAAATGACCCTCCACCACCATTGTGTTTCCTTTCATTAAGCCAATTTTGTAACCAATTGGTAAGCTCTCCTAGGATCCCATGTGATTTAATTTTACTAACCAGTCTACCATGTGGAACCCTGTCAAAGGCCTTGCTAAAGCCCATGTAGACAACATTTACCACTCCTCTTGGTCATGTCCTCAAAAAATTCAATCAAGCTTGTGAGACATGATTTCCCTTGTTCCCACAGCTTAAACTTTAACTCATTGGTTCACAGGTATTTAGGACAGATCATGTTGATAGGTAATTGAACTTATCACATTGTCAAGTCCTTCAACCTGCTCATGAAGCCACTTGTATCGAAAGCACCTGTAAGCAACTGCCTTCAAGAGGCAGGGAATAGTCAGCCATTTCACTTTTTTGGGAGACAACAACAGAATACCGTTTTGTTTTAACAACAACATAGAAATTAATATATTAACTTGTCCATCGTTTAACCAATGAGTAATGAATAACAGAACAAACATAGTCAAACAACAAAAGGACCAAAAAGGAAAACAAAGGGTCTTGAAAGCTTTTGGCTAGTTGTTGCAACAGACCTTCTCCTCCTCAGGTTCAGGGGGTACATGCAGAATATTTCGAACTAGCAACAGGATCCTTTCAATCAGTAGGTTATCCTCCTCCTGCCTCTGCTCCCAATCCTGTTACACAAACATCATCTGTTAAGTAGGGAGAAAAGAACCTCACAACCAAGCAGCATTTTTTTTCTGACAGCAAACAAACAGTTCAATCCTGTCCTCAATGGACATTCACATGCAGAGTCTCCAGCAAGGGTCAATGAATGGTAATCAACAGCAGAAACACGGGGCCATGTTCCTTCTCTCTAACCCAGAGAAGTTGAAGCCAACTGTAGGAGCCCAACTGCTGTGCTGCCTAAGACACATACCAACCAAAAACAAAACCTGTATGTGGTTGAGGAGCATAGCAGTTGGCGTTTTTAACCCACCAGATCATTTTTCTTTTTTCACACTTAAATAAAGCTGTATTTTCACTTACCAGCTGTAAGAGATCATAGAGTTTTTCACTGAGCACTCCAAACACCTTTTCATCTGCAAAAGCCTACAACATAAAAACAGTGGTTTAACTACATTTGACATTAGGAGTGCTTCAAAAATAAAAATTGCGATTAAGTTAATTAATTGGGGTAGTGAGCTAGAATTCAAGCCCTGCTATTCTTGGAGATGTCACAAAAGTTAAAGATCTTAAAGAAGTATTAATATTTCTCAATTTACCAGCCTTTTTAGATCCAAGTTGATAGAAAGCAAGGACCAGATTTCTGTGCTTAAGAAGAATTACCATCTATTACAAGTAAATAGATGTTAACCTGTGACTAAAAATTATGAGCCATCCTTTACAGCAGTCCAAATGGTCCTGGGCTATAGTGTTCATACCCATAAGCTGTTCAGATAACTGGGAGCAAATTTCAGTTTTTTTCTTCCTTTACCCATTCAAAGGACAAGGGCGTCACTGACTATTGCCCAGAGGGCAGGTTAAGAGTCAACCACATTGCTGTGGATCTGGAATCACATGTAGGTCCAGACCAGGTAAGGATGGCAGTTTCCCTCCCTAAAGGTCATTAGTGAACCGGATGGGTTTTTCCTGACAATCGACAATGGATTCGTGGTCTTAATCAGAATCTTAATTCCAGATTTTTTAAAATTTAATTCAAATTCCACCATCTGCTGTGGCAGGATTCAAATGCTGGTCCCCAGAACATTATCTGGATATCTGGATTAACAGTCCAGCGATAACCAATCACCTACTTGTTACTGGCTCAGTCTCACTGGTATACGCTTCCTGGTGCCAGTTCATCTGCAACTAAACTTGCCCCACTGGTTGAAGAAACAACAGTGTATATAGCATTGACAGTAGCATGGGTAGCTTGCTTTTTGAAAGCCTTCCACAATCCTCAGTTTTTAAAGCAATTCCTTACCCATTTCAGTCCACAATCAAAAATACAGGAAAAAAGTCTTCACAATTTCCAGACTAAATAACCCAACTGAAAGTCACTGCATTCCTCAATATGATTTCTTAATTTCTGACAAGTTAGGTATCTTCCTGACCAGGTGCCCCAGCTCTGGTCACTCTTTCAGAGGACTCTGTTGTGATGAGTTATTGAATGCTGCTCAAAGTATGAATCAGGAATGATTTGCCCTTCCTCCCGCCTGGTGAGCCAGCACCAGAGCTCCAGCCATTGACTCACACCATCCACCAAAACACAGTTGAGCTCAGCAATTCTCCTGGCTGTACTTGACAGACACATAGCTGTCTCCTCCTGCATTATGGCAGCATTTTAGATCGGAACTTTGATGGGCATTATTGCCTTGTGCAAGTGAATAGCCTTCATGAGGTTCAATGCAGCAAATGTTGGTAGGGCTATTCAACCATGTATAACACCATCAGTAAGCTTTACAGAGTCAGGAAGGAGAGATCACATCTCGAGTGAGTGTATAGTTCTGGGAATTTGGTGGCAGTGTGGGAATTTTGTGCAGAGGGGGAAAGGTATTTTTTGCTTGCTTTTTTTTGGCTCATAATTTAAGGGTTATTTTTTAAACAGGATAACCGAAGCCCAGGATTGGGGCCCAGCACAAGACTGATATCACACGTAAACCGTAAGTACCCTGGTTGGGGATAGCAAGTAATTTGACTATTTTGGGTTACTTTCAGATTGAAGGTAAATAGGCGAATATTTACAGGTTACAAACCAAAGGTCCACAGGAGATTTACAAAAATCATATTAATAACTAAGTAATTAAAATAGAGATGCAGGGCCAGGCAATGTATCGTAACTGCATGATGAGGGAGCTGGTGGACCCTACTGTGGTTCACAGCGACCACACCTGTAGCAAGTGTTAGTTGTTTGAGGAATTCCGGCTCAGAGTTGATGAGCTGGAGTCTGAGCTTCAAACACAGAGATAGATCAGGGAAGAGAAGAGTTACCTGGACACTGTTTCAGGAGGCAGTCACACTGCTTAGATTAACTACCTCAAATTCAGTCAGTGGTCAGGGACAGGAGGGGTGCGACTACGAGCGAAGCAGGTAGAGGGATCCAGGAAGGTAGTGTTGAAGGAGCCTCAGCCTTTGAGCTTGTCTCACAGGTTTGAGATTCTTGCTCCCTGTGTAGACAAGAATGGGGTCTATAGGGAGGATAAGGAAACCGACCATAGCATCATGATACAGGGAGCCATTCAAGAATGGGGAGAAGGGAAATATAGTTGTAATTGGGGATATCATATTCAGGGGAATAGACACTGTTTTCTGTGGCCAGGATCAAGAGTCTCAAAGGCTGAGTTGTCTGCCAAGTGCCTGGGTTCAGGATATTTCATCTGGGCTGCAGAGGAACTTGGAGTGAAGGGGAAAGATCCAGTTATTGTGATCCATGTAGGTACCAACGATATAGGGAGAAAGAGGTTCTGCTGAGGGATTACGAGTGGCTAGGGGTTAAATTAGAAAGCAGAACCAAAAACATGATAAACTCTGGATTACGATCTGAGCCACAAGCTAATTGGCACAAGGTCAAAAAGATTAAAAAGGTAAATAAGTGGCTCAAAGATCGGTGAGAGAAAAACCGGTTTGATTCTTTGGACATTGGCACCAGTACTGAGGAAGGAGGGAGCTGCTCCAATGGGATGGGCTCCACCTGAAGCAGGCTAGGACCAGAGGTTTTTTTTGGGGTGGGGGGAGGTGGTGTCAGCAGAGAGAGAAGTTTCCACATCAAGCAATAGGACAGAGTATAAAAACGATCAGGAATCTAACTTCAGGCACAGCAGATACAGGGACAAACATGCGAGGGGGGGGCAGTCAACACAGGACTGAGGGTAGATGAACACAGCAGGTCAAGCAGCGATGCTGCTTGACCTGCTGTGTTCATCCAGCCCCATGCTTGTTATCTCGGATTCTCCAGCATCTGCAGTACCTTTTATCACAGGACTGAGGGTGTTGACTTAAATGTACTCACTGTATGAAACAAGGTAAATGAGCTTGTAGCACAGATTGAAATTGGCAGGTACACTATTGTGGGTTTCACAGATGTAGCTACAAGGGGATCAAGGCTGGGAACTAAGTAGGACCGGGAGAGGGAGAAGGGTTGTCTTGTTAGTAAGAAATGAAATGAAATTTACTTCGATGCAAGAAATGATTAAGAGTCTGAAGGTGTAGAATCTGTGTGGGTAGAGTTGTGGAACCGCAAAGGAAAATGACCTTGATGGGAGTTATCTACAAGCCTCCCAGCAGTAGTCAGAATGTTGGGCAGAAAATAACTCAGGGGATAGAAAAGATACATAGGAAAGACACTAATTACATAATCATGGGGGGGGGGGGGGGGCGGCTTAAATATGTAGGCAGACTGGGAAATTCAGGTTGGTAGTGAATTTCAATAGAAGGAGTTTGTGGAATGTCTACAAGATATTTTTTGGAGCAGCTTGTGATACAGCCCACTATGGAACAGGCAATTCTGGATATAGTGATGTGTAATGAGGCAGACTTATTAGGGAGCTTAAAATGAAGGAACCCCAAGGGGGAGTGACCATAACATGATCGAATTCACCCCGCAGTTTGAGAGGGAGAAGCTGGAATCAGATGTATCAGTATTTCAACTGAGTAAATGTAACTGCAAAGACATGAGGGAGGAGCTGTCAGAGTTGATTGAAAGGGGAGCCGCGCAGGGAAGATGGTGCAGCAGCAATGGTAGGAGTTTCTGGGGTAATTCAGGATGAACAGCAGAAATTCATCCCAAGGGAGGATGAGGCAACCATGGCTGACAAGGGAGGTCAGGGGTTGCATAAAAGCAAAAGAAAAAGGGTACAATGTGGTGAAGATTAGTGGGAAGCCAGAGGATTGGGAAGCCTTTAAAAACCAGCACAGAGGGTAAATAAAAAAAAAAATAAAGGGGGGAAGAAGATGAAATATGAGAATATGCTAGCTCATAATATAAAAGATTTCAAGAGTTTATTTAGATATCTAAAAAGGTGAGAGAGAGCCAAGAGTTGTCACTGGACTGCTGGAAAATGAGACTGGAGAAGCAGTAATGGGGAACAAAGAAATGGCAGAGGAACTGAATAAGTACTTTGCATCAGTTTTAACAGGGTAAGACACCAGCAGCATACCAGAACATCAAGAGTCAGGGGACAGGGGCGAGTGTAGTGGCCCTTATGAAAGGGAAGGTTCCGGGGAAGCTGAAAGGTCTGAAGGTGGATAAATCACCCAGATTGATTGGGCTAAACCCCAGAATCATAGAGTAATATAACATGGAAATAGGCCCTTTGGCTCAAATTGATCCATGCTGACTGTGGTGCCCACTCAGCTAGTTCCAATTGCTCATAGTTGGTCCATATCCCTCTAAACCCTTCCCATCCATGTACCTATCCAAATGTTTTTTAAATGTCACTATTGTACCTGCTTCAACCACTTTCTCTGGCAGCCCATTCTATATACACACCACTCCCTGCTTGAAGAAGTTGCCCCTCAGGTCCTTCTTAAATCTATCCCCTCTCATCTTAAACCTCTGCCCTCAAGTTTTCAATTTCCCTGGGAAAAAGACTATGTGCATTTATCCTACCTATGCCCCTCATGATTTTATACTCCTCAATAAGGCCACCCCTCATTCTCCTACATTCCAAGGAATAAAGTCCTCTCCTGGCCAACCTCTCCCTATAACTCAGGCCTACTAGTCCTGGCAACGTCCTCGTCAATTTTCTTTGCACACTTTCCAGTTTAACTATGTCTTTCCTATAACAGGGTAACAAAAACCATACACAATATTCCAAGTGCGGCCTCACCAACGACTTATACAGCTGTAACATAACGTCCCAACTCCTAAACTCAATGCCTCAACCAATGAAGGCCAGCATGCTAAATGCCTTCTTCACCACCCTGTCCACCTGTGACACTGCTTTCAATGAACTATGTACTTCTACTCCCTAATCAGACCTTGACTATCCAAATACTGGTTGATCCTGTCCCTCAGAGTTCTCAAGGAGATAACGGAGGAGCCTGAAGAGGTATTTTTACGTACTCACCTCTTTGTACCCCTGCAGATATGAAACCACTTGCATAAAGTGATGTCTGAAGGTAGGGTTGTCAGGAACCTTCCCAAAACACAGAAGTGCTGGCTGTGTTAGATTTACCAACAATCTAGAAACAAAAACAGGGGTGGAAAACACCGCACATTACACTGTGCTACAAATGAAAGTCAATTATTAAAATTGGCATATTCATTCAAAACTGCACTCTCAAAAGTTTTGGAGATTTTTATTGTTAATCATATCTACGTCTAATGCGTGCCCCATCATAGTTTTAATGGAACTTTCCCGTTAATGTGACAGTTCTGTTGCAGCTCCAAGCTCTAGCCACCAGAGGGAATTCCTAGACTAATGTTTCACAAACAGCTTCCCACTATGTCCCCATTCACAGGTTTGAAAATTATGGTCAATGTGTTGTAGGGGTGGGGGTTAGTCAGAAAGCTAAAAGCAGGGGATCAGTCATTGCTGCCTCAGAGCTTGCACACCAAAAACTTCAGCTCACAACCTTACTTAGGGTTTGACCCCCACTTTTGGAAGCCCTATCCTAGGCATTCAAAGTCTTCCACACCTGTCTTAGTAAGGATTGAAGTTTGATAAATTTATAGTGTCCCTCATGTTGTTTCAACATGCCCTACATTGACTCTTTCACCTCTTACCAGAATTAGGAGCTTTCAGAGAAGCCTTCATGATCAGGTCCTAGACTCTTAAATAAAAAAAGTGTAACAAATGCTCAGCCTAACAACCATTCCATCAGCAAACACCCCCACCTCAAAAACAAATCTTCCAACTTAAAGAAAATACAAGAACGGAAGATTCAAATATCAATGATGTCCAGCAAACCCTCTCTATCAGCATGGGAAAGCCAGCTAATTGATAGAGTTCATATACAGTCAATCTTTGTTTGTTGCATGGTTTTGATTACAAAGCCAACCTTCTAACGCATGCCCCTCTCCCCCCACCACACTAAAGCATTGTTCATAGGCTAAACACCCGCTATTCCAAGGCTAGATTTGAAACTGTATTAGCTCTCCCATCCCAGAAAGTATTTCTTCACTCAACTCCCACCCACCTCCTTTTCACCTCAAGTTTCCTTTCCTTTAAACAATCGTGTTTCTTTGGACTTCTCAAGTTCCACTTTGAAATATTCATCACAAGGAGCCAAAGAAAGTCCCTTTAGACAAGCCAAACCGATACTTAGTTACCTTATTTACTCGATTACAGCAAATCACATGTTTTAAAATTTGGAGATGATTGACATTTCACTGCTGTGGTCTGAGACACTACCTAAATGCAGAGAACACAGCCCTTTTCAATACAAGGAGCACTCTGCAAAAATGCTCCATGCAGCAAAACGCTTTCAAACTTGATTGATACCTGATAACTGCTTCATACAGCACCTTCTCCTGAGGATACTGTGTGATAATAGGTAGCAGGTCATTCTGTAGAATCTGTGCAGCTCCCAGTTGCTGCCGAATGTCTCTCGTCTCATCCTCGTGTCTTAAATACCGGATTAGGTCTTTGACACTCTCTGAAAAACAAGAATGAATTCCAGTCAGCATGTGCGTTTAAAATCAAACGTCACTTTTAAGTGGCTCCACTTCTTTTCCTGAAGTTAGTGGCTTTTGATTGAACATGTACTCAAGGGGCCATTTTCAGGCACAAGCAGAGAATAAGTTCTGGCTGGATGTGCTACCATGAGGCTGTCACAACCAAACCTGATTCTGTTCCTGTCCAACAGCCACATGTGCACCATTCAGAAATAATTCTTCAACTGTAAAACAAAAAAAAAATTGTCAGGCCATGGGGAAAGAGCAGGACTAATGGACAGATCTTTCAGAGTGCTGGCACATGCACGATGAGTCAAATGCCTCTTTCTGTGCCACAACATTCTATCAGAAGCAGCAGCAGCAGCAGCTTTGGTTGATTTCCTTCCCCCGTCTCTAATATTCCTAAGCAAACAGTCAGCTGGAGTTGGTTTACTGAACAAATCCTGAATCAAAACTGCAGATTTCTTGCTCTGTAAGGCCTTGAGCAGCACTGTTATAGACAGATGATGAGTTCCAAAACAAATCACTCTCCCTGTTCTCACCACTTGCCGACATGTGGAGGTTTACAATATATTATTATTTTTTGAGAACTTGGATTCCAAAGTAGAGGCAGATGGGTTTTTGGCTTTCAGTTCTGTGATTGTGACATTTTAAAAAAGACTAATTTCTTTTCTAGCAGTGGATCAAAACAGCATTTTCAAGAAATCATGTGACTTAAGCTAAATTATTAGACCAGCTACCTGGTGAGATAATTGCTGAAGTGTTTATAACATTGAGCTTTTATGACCTGCAAAAAAAAAAAACAGATCAGAGGCAAGAAGCAGAGTCAATTCAGAGGAAACAATCCATATCAGATGTGTTGTTTCGCAGCCTTAAGGTAGTTAGAGAAAACTTTGATTTAACCTGTATGTCTCAGGGAGAAATGAAGAGAATCACATCTGGTGAATGCCAAGTAAGTCGTCAAAAGGAAACACTTGTAACCATGTCAATTGAGTAAGAAAATAGTGAAGATAGTTGTGATACTTCACTGGGGTTGAATGCCTGTAAAGGACAACACCGGGAAAAAGGGATTAATCTTTCTTTTTTGCTGTTTATCATATCACATGGAATGTCTTATATAATTTTGGTTTATTGTCTATTATTGAGAGTAACACACTATTTTGCACATTGAACATATTCACTGGAGGCTGCCAGTGACTGACCACCATGGTAATCAAATTGCAAAAGTAAAAGCTATGGCCTTATCAAGTCAGGTTTTACTCTGGGATCTGACTTGTCCAGTATTACCACCACCTGGGATTGTAAGAGTAAACAGGCAATACAGTGTGGACCTGTAGGAACACAGCACAGCATCAGAAGAGCAGGAAAGTCAACGTTTCGTGTTTACACCAGCATCTGCAGTTCTTGCTACCTCCTAGTAACAGTAAGCAGACTGCAATTTAATTTTTGTCTTCTCTTGAAACAGTGGGGTGTATTTCCCCACTTCCTCTGTGGGTAGACTATAACTTTGTAAGGAACACAACATTACTGTACAAAAATTAAACCTAAGTAGGGCTTACTTCACATGATCTCAGATACAGGGAAATGATTTGCAACAGAAGCACAATTACAAACATACGTGGAGAGATAAGATAGAAAAGGATCAAGAAATTGTTCAATTAGTAAAACTAAAGTACAAAGCAACCAAGGGATACAAGTTTAACAATGCCCTGGCTTTTAAGATGGAGTCCAGGAGTCTAAAACTGCAGTTGGCAGCCTGGACTTCCTTTCTAGAGGTGTTTTGATTGGCTAGACAGCAGTGCAAGAGTTGTACATAATTTTTTCTCTTTAAAAATCTCTTCAAAATTCTTCTGAGATAATTTTGCTGGAAGGAAACTTCTATTCCGCTGTTTTGATGACAGTAACTTTTAGTTGCAGAAAGCAAGTGTGGATGACTGCTCCTTACAGTAAGAGAAAACTTAGCAAGATTGACAAGGTTATGTGCCATTGTTTCCATTGCCTTGGCAGATACCAGTTGGTCTGTCCAATTTAATTCCCTTTATTGACTGCGACTGAGTGTTGCAGACTGGCACATTCCAAGGTCCAGGACCACGTGCTGAAGGATGCACTAAAGCTTGGGGTTTATATGCCTTCTATTCTGTTTCTGTACAAAACACTGAGAAACAGAACCGGAAGTGGTACCAAACACCCCAACAATCTGAGGTATATAAATAACAAGTGGGACAGAACACCAACGCTTCACCAAAGGCGCATTGATGATATTACCTAGCAGGGTGACGAAATGTTTGCAACCAAACCCACCGGCTCGGCGAGCATGTATATTTTTGCAATTAAGGAAAATTCCTTTTACCATATTATATAGGAGCTAGCTACAGAGTGGCTTGCTAGGCACCATCCAGAAGGCATTTAAGACTCAACCACGTTGCTGTGAATCTGGGGTCATATGTAGACTAGACCAGGTGTGAGTGGCAGATTTTTCCCTAAAGGACATTAGTAAACCAATCAAAAATGATTTCATAGTTTTCATTGTACTAGTTTTTTGTTTAATTTCAGTCCTTTTTAAATTAATTGGTGGGATTTGAACTCTGGATTACTGTGTCACCAGTTTCCCCCTAAGTTGATGGATGATGACTGCCAGAAAACCCTGTCAATTGTGAGATACAGCTTTCATACAGTTTTAAGAATCAAGTCTCAGGATTTAAAGCATGACTAAGAGTACAGGCTTGAAACAACTCACCTAAACAATCAGGCTCTTTGTGATAGTTGTCCACTTCCAGGTATCCCAAGGCACTGCATGTTGCTAATAGTTCACAGTTCATCATGTTCAGATCCACACAGTGCACTCTTCAAAAGCAGTCGAGACATAGGACAAACAAAAGAAGGGCGGGGGAGGGGGGTAAAGAAGAGAGAAAAAAAAGGGTGTAATTGCTTCAGCTGTAAAACGGACGGCGTGGAAGAATTATTTTGTCATCTGCTTAAAAGTACACTGCAAATGAGGTGATGTTATAAAGGATGGAAGAGAGAAATCAAATAGGTACATCGGTGCAGAAAGGACAAAATGTGTGCTGTTCCCACACTCCTACCATTGCACATTTCAATGGTCATCAATCTAAATCATAACTCCATTTCTGTTTAAAATGCAACCACACTTGCCGAGTGCTGCTTGCATTTGCTGTCCAGTTTTCAGGTAATAGCAGAAAATAGCAAAATGGTTGCTAAGAATTTCTGGTCTTAATCATGCTGCTGTGGAAAATAGAAAAAGATACAAATACAGTACTGCCACCATTGACATTACTAGAGTCGTGGCAAAACAGGAGGCTGGCACAAGTGACCCACTGGTTTCTTGAGAGTAGCAGGATTGGCAAAAGTCACATACTGCATCCTTGAAAAGAGGGACTGGTAGACATCTTGAGGTCTTATGAACGTACGAATGGGGAGTAGGCCATTTGGCCCTGCAAGCCTGCACTGCCATTCAACATGATCATGGTTGGTCTGATTGTGTCCTCAACTCCACCTTCCTGTCAAATATGCTAACTTTTAAACTTTCTTGTTCGTCTTAAAAGTATTCATAGACTCTGAACTACTCTTCCTCAGTAGTGGAGGCAAAGACCCCAAAGGGTGGCTCAGTCCTTAGCATGGCTACCTCACATTGCCAGGGACCCTGGTACAATTCCATCCTTCGGTGACTGTCTGAGTGGATTTTGCACATTCTCCCTGTGTCTGCATGAAGGTGCTCTGGTTTCCTCCCACAGTCCAAAGACATGCGGGTTAGTTGGATTGGCTATATTAAATTGCCCATAATGTCCAGGGATGTGTAGATAAGGCATGGAAAATGCAGAGTTACAGGAATAAGGTGGGATGCTCTCCAGAGGGTTAGTGTGGGCTTGAAGGGCCTTGCTTCCACACTAAGGATTCCATGGCTCTCAACCCTCAGAGGAAAACAAATCTCATCTCTTCTTGTGGAGTTGAAAATACATTTCCCATCCCAAAGTAAAAGCAAGCCCAACCCCAAAAGGATGACAGGGGTTTCAATCTCTTCCATTTCACTTGTGATCAATTGGTAATACCTTTGATGTTTTACTTATTGTTATTGTACCAAAGGCCCATGTTCCCCTGCCATTGATGCCAAATGTAACACTCCAATTTTCTAAAATTAGATCAGAAGAGTTGTCAGAAGTCACACAATACCAGATTATAGTCCAACAGGTTTATGTAAAACTACAAGCTTTCAGAGCGCTCCTCCTTCATCAGGTAAAGTGGAGGGAAGCGCACAGGCAAAGAATTTATAGGCAGAGAGAACATTGCAAGATAATTCTAGGTAATTAAGATTCGAACCCGGAACCATTTAGTGCCATACCAGGCAACACAATTATTTATTAGACCTTCAAGTAAACGTTTCATGAGCTAATTTAACAGAATATCCTCCCTCTCTCTATTATCCTCAACACTCATACTGTAGGTTGAGGAC
This sequence comes from Ginglymostoma cirratum, assembly GCA_024137785.1. NCBI lineage: Eukaryota > Metazoa > Chordata > Chondrichthyes > Orectolobiformes > Ginglymostomatidae > Ginglymostoma > Ginglymostoma cirratum. The sequence goes on along the minus strand of JAHRHZ010000089.1, from coordinate 256,151 downwards.
GATTGGCAGTGCAAACTGTATTGGGTAAGACTTGAAAAATTGTACTGTTATCTACAGTAAAGTTAGGAAGTGCACAAGATTTAAAAGAGAAAAAAAATGCAATTTTATATGGAGAGTGTTACTGATGTGACAGCACCAGTGACACCACTTCCTATACAAAGCAGGGGAACCTATGACATCAAAGACCTACATTTGGATCTTGCAAATGGTTGTCGAGTCCACTACAAAATGTGAAGAAAGCAAGTCTTAATTTTCAACTACGTGACAAAGAGAGTTAGCAACATAGAGAAAAATAAATACGGGACAGAGGTGCTTGGAAGTTTCACTTAAACTGTAGAAGCATCTTCCAACATGAATGACATCGCCCCCAAACCCATAGCGCTTCATTCATCGGAGTGTCAGAAAGAAATGTCAACTGATTTCTACGGACACACTGAGCTTTCCATAATTTAAGATTTCAATGTATTACCGAGATTCAGGCTCGAAATTTGTTTTAACCTCATGCAGCCAAATAAAACAGAAAATCGAGGAAAATGAGGTATTGCTTCAAAAAGAAAAAAAATGGGAGGGAAGGAAGGGGGGAGGGAATAATAGAAGGTCAAGTGATCAAATTGGCTAAAAGAACTTCGGATCCAAAAAGGCATATTTGTGGATACGTTTACAACCCGACAGCGACAAATCGCAATCCTGAATTTGCCGGTACAAGCACGATCAAGCAGAATGACCTCCGTATGCTCCAAAATCATTCTGTTTTTGACTGAATACATTTAAATTGGGGGGAACGGAACGATTTTGAAACGAGGAGTGAAAGAAACAAGCTCACCTTAGGTTTTGCAAGCTAATTTCCAAGTGTTTACGACTGAAATGCTTGAAATATTTCAGCTCGATTTTCCTTCTAAAATCTAAACAACTCGCGCTCCAAGAATTCCCGCCAACCCCGGAACCGCCCAACTGGGAGGAGACAGGGGCGTGAAGACCTGAGAAATAAATAAAAAGCAGAAATATACAACCTGTGAACGCACAAAAAAAGTATCATTCTTATTTGTACGATAAAATATCATCCGTTCCATTGTAAATTTTAGAGAGGGCTGCGTACTAATGTAATGGATGTATGTCTTGATTCAGGCCACCCCTCTCGAGGTGCATTTAAAACAGTCCAGGCGGAGAACTGCAACGCTAAATTAACTTTGCGTCAGATATTCCGGATTTCCCCGAATAGGTGATCGAGTGAGAACGTTTTACAGTACGCGATTTCAGAACAAAGCATATTAGAACAGTAGAATAACACTGTCTCGTTCGAATTCCTGCGAGCCCACTCCAATCTTGTATTAAAACCCCTTTAAGTTGCTTTATTATGAGTCACGGTGGCTGAGTGGTTAAGGCGTTGGACTCGAAATCCAATGGGGTCTCCCCGCACAGGTTCGAATCCTGTTCGTGACGGTATAGTTTTTTTTTGCCTGGGGGAGGGAAATACGACCGCCAGTAATTTAACATTCACCTTTTGCTTCTCACACAGCTGTCCCTACCTCCAGGCATACTAGGTAGAAACTGCACATCTTGCCTTAGTGTTCACATTTTGTAAAATTCACTCAATAAAACCATGAAAGAAAACTTCTGAAAAGCTTATTACCTATTGCATTAAAAATCATAATTTCTACTCACGCTGAATTAAATGATCTTTTGATTACCCATTGAACGAAGCCTTTCGTTTAGAAGTGTTTTAGTTTTTCTTCCATGAAAGATCCATTTCCTCGATTGTTATGTCAAGTGTTCAAATTGTTTTGTTTACATCATACTCCAGGATGTCAGAGGAAGACAGCTCCTGCACTTAGAGTGTGATGTCACCCCAAGAAAAATATGAAAAACATTCATGGAACTAATTGCCACAACAGGTAGAAGGATCACTGCACCTAACATTGTTTCATATTGTTCCACGTTTCATACAGCAATGCACAAGAGGTCCATTTGATTCCACCAGTTTGGGTCAACATT
>JAHRHZ010000089.1:225894-253759 GCA_024137785.1 Ginglymostoma cirratum | reverse complement strand
GGCCTAGACCATCATTTTCTGATGAAGGGTCTAGGCCCGAAACGTCAAGCTTTCCTGCTCCTAGGGTGCTGCTTGGCCTGCTGTGTTCATCCAGCTCCACACCTGTTATCTAAGTTAATTCAACATGACTCTTCTTCAGAATAGTTCCAAAGAACAGTCATACCAGATTCAAAACATTAACTGTTTTTCTCCCCACAGATGCTGGCTAACCTGCTGAGTCTGTTCAGAATTACAGTATCTGCAGTTTTTTGCTTTTATGACTGCAAATTAATTCCAATCTCACAACTGTATGCATGAAAAGTTCCTCCTGCCCTTCATTTGAAATCTTAAAAAATTCAATGGTATCAGTGAACATCCTAGGATTTTGAATGAAGTGGATGCAGAGAAAACGATTATATGGTTAGGATTTTCCAAACCATATTTGTTCCTAGAATGATTCCAGCAAATCAGAAGTTGGCCAATGTAACTCTGCTCTTTGAGAAAGGCGATAGCGAGAGCAAGAAAACAAGGAAGTGACTGGCCAGTTATCCTGAAATCAGTCGTCAGTAAAGTGCTGGAATCTATTATTAAGGAAGTCTTAACACATTTAGAAAATTGTAGAATGACCAGTTGGATCAAAATTGTTTTATGAAAAAGAAGTCATATTTGAAAATTTATTGAAGTCTTTTGAAGTTGTATGTTATAAGATAGATAACGGAGAGCCAGCAGATAGAACATACTTGAATAAAGGTGCTGCAGAAAAAGTCAACATGCAAGATAAGAGCTCATGGAGATCGAGGTAATATATTAGCATGAATGGAGGATCAGTTGACAGACAGGAAGCAGAAAATAAGGATTAAACAGGGCACTTTCAAGTTGGCAGCTGCAAGTAGAATTAGTGGAATTCCGCAAGTGTAGTATCAGTGATGCAGCCTCAACTATTTGCAATTTATATTCATGTCTTAGACAAATAAACAAACTAATACGACTAAATTTTCTTACAGTAGAAAGCTAGGTCAGGAGGAGAGCGGTGAAGACACCAGCACTGTGGAAAGGTTAAGTAATTGGGCAACAAGGGGCAGGGGGGTAGACTGAGACTAATGTGGGGGTGTGTAATTTTGTTCACTTTAGTATTCAGAATAGAAGATGTTTTAAAACTAGGTGTGATTTTAAATGTTAAATGTTCAGAGACAGGTGCGCATGTACAAAGGAACACACAAAATTAGTAGGCAGATACAAGAATAAAGTCACTTTGCCACAATTGTATTGGGCTTTGGGGAGAACACATCTTAGAATAGTTACAACGCAGGAGGCCAGTGTTGTCCGCACAGGCGCTCCACAGGAACACTTTACCCAGTACCACTCCCCAATCTTATCCCCATTGCTGAGCACACTGGGATGACAGGGTTGTCCCATAAGAGGCTGAGTAAATTGGGCCTATACTGTCTAGAGTTTAGAAGAATGAAAGGCAATAGCACTGAAACATAGAGATTCTGAAGAGACTTGACACTGATTGTTTGTTAGTTGGGGAAAATGGGCTACACTCTCACAATATGAATTAATTGTTTAACCTAGGGTGAGAAGACATTTCTTCTTTCAAGAGGTTGTGAATCAATGGAATTGTCCACTGCAGAGCTCAAATGTTGGTATATTCAAGCTGAGGTAGACAGATTTTGACCTCTCAGGCAATCTAATGATATGGAAAACTGATAGCAAATTAGTTGAGACAGGTGGTTAGTCAGGATCTTACTGAATAGTAAAGCAGACTTAAGTGCCATTTGACCTATACCCCCCACTCCTATTTCTTACATTCTGTGACAGTCAGTATATGATGTCTTATTGACCACACAGTATTAGCAACAACCTGCTTCTATTTGCCTTGGCCTATTATTTTACATTTATTACATTGCACTTTTCACCCTTCCAACAACAATAACTTGAATTTATATAGCACTGTTAAAATAGTTAAAAAGACTCACCAGGAGTGATGAAACAAAAAATTTGACACCAAGTCACATAGATTAGATTCAGGCAACCAAAAACTTCAAAGTGCTAGGTTTTACAAAGTACCCTGGAGGAAAAGGAGGAGGAGTAAACTTCAGCCGAGAATGGCAGCCCCTCTGTATTTTACCCCAACCGCCCATTCTTCACGTATGAATGTACTGAAGGTATGTCACCCGAAAGAACATCACAATCAAATCCAATTTGGTCCTCACCAAACATCTGCACACATCAATGTTTGCTAGCAAAGGTGGGTAGCAATAAAGATCAGGGCAACTTTAGCTGATATTTACTCCATCTTTACCCAAAGATACTGAAGTCCGATGTAGCCACACAGCTCCATCACTCACAGTTGTGCGTTTAGCCACTGGTGTCATTCCAGTATTCACTTTCTCTCGTCAATAATTTGCATTTAATTATATTGGGGTGCAATGTAAATGTTCCAAGGTACTCCACAGGGACATGACAAGACAAAATTTAACCCAAGCCACCAAAGTCAATATTAGGGACAAGTAACCAAAAGATTAATCGAGGTGGTAGGCTTTAAGGAGCATCTTAAAAAGGGATGAATGAAAGAAAGCAAGAGGCAAGAGATTTGGGGAAGGAATTCCAAAACCTAAGGCACCGGTGGCTGTTCCATCATCTGCCTATGATGTGGATATTAAAATTGTGGATGCTGAAGAGTCCAAAATTGGAGCAGCGCAAAGATCTTGGGATGGTTTTAGGGGCTGGAGAAAGTGACAGGGAAGGGTGTAGGAGTTGGTGACACACAGGGAGGGATAGAGGAGATTACTGAGATAGGGGGCTGTAGGAGACAATAGTCATAGTCAGGATAGTTGTACAGCTTTAAACAGACCCTTCAGTCAAAGCCACCACGCCAACAATACATTCAAATCTGACCTAGTCCCATTTGCCAGCATTTGGCCCATATCCCTCTAAACCCTTCCTATTCATATACCCATCTAGATGCCTTTTCAATGTTGCAATTGTAATGGCCTCCACCACTTCCTCTGGCAGCTCGCTCCATACACACACCACCCTGTGCATGATAAAGTTACCCCTCAGGTTCTCTTCAAATCTTTCCCCTCTCATCTTAAACCTATGCCCCTCTAGTTTTGGACTTCCCTACACTTGGGGGGGGGGGGGGGAAAATGACCTTGACTATTCATCCTATCCATGCCTCTCATCATTTTATAACCCACTATCAGATCACCCCTCAGCCTCCTGCACTCCAGGGAAAGAAGCCCCAGCGTATTTAGTATCTCCCTATAACACAAACTCTTCAGTCCTCGTTTCAGAAACAGGGAGGAGTAAAGGGAATTGTAGGAGGTTAGAGATGGAGTGCGGGGGTGGGGGAGCTCACCATAAAAGGGATTCACAAACAAGGAGGAGAATCTTTTGGAAAAAAATAAAGTCATGCTTAACCAGAAACAAGATGTTGGGCAGTAAGCAGCGTGATGACATACAAACTGGATCAGTGCGAGTTAGGACTCGGGACTTTTCTGATGAAGGGTCACTGGACCCAAAACATTAACTCTGATTTCTCTCCACACATGCTGCCAGACCTGCTGAGCTTGTCCAGCAATCTCACTTTTTGTTGCTGATTTACAACATCCACAGTTCTTTCAGTTTTTATTTGGTATATGGAGTCATCCTTCAGCTCCACTGAAATTGCAATGTGTGCGCAAACATTTCCCAGCTCCCCCTCCCCCCCCACCCAATAGTCTTGTGGGCCAAAACTGGACTCTGTAGACAAGATAAAGTCTGACTTAAGCAGGGACTTCCTCAAACATGTATTCAAACGCATTGATTCTGCACTGCAGAATTCCATTTATTTTGTTAATGATTGGACAAATATCCAATATCTATTTTGTGTTCTAATTTGCAGGCAGACATCAGCTATTTTGTTCTATCCTACATGTAGGTGCAGCTATCATCACATCTGCTGATATTTTGTTTTGTACTGCCCAAGATGAGATTTAGTTTGGCATCATCTGTATAATTATCCATTTTGCATAAAATCTCTAACATTTAGCAGCTGAGCATCACAAGAATCTGACAAGACAAACAAACCCATCAGGTATGTAATTAACTGGCCAATGTTACTCTGCTGGGCAAGTATAAATATTTAAAACTATGCACCAGAACATAGTGCAGAATGTAACTAGCCTCATGCTTAGCTGGAATTGACTGTCCTGGCTGAGGGCTGTGAGCAAAGTAGAGAGGACAAACCATACTAGAAGCCAGGTGGTGAGATAGGAAAATAAAGATTGGCACATATGCAGACAGTGCAAGACACTGTGCAAACTGGGGGAAAAAAAAAGACACAAAGGCCAAATACATACTATGAGTTTTATTTCACAGATAATTTATGAAAAGTGTTTTGTTCATCATTAATACCAAGTGCCACAGCTTTTCAAATACATCACAACTAATCAGCTACAGGAGACGATTCTGGACTGCAAACATTCTCCAATCACAAAATAAACTTGTGTAATCAGGTCCACCTTAAAAAGACACGCACAGTGAGACAATACACAGCTTTATAAAATTAAAAAAAAAAAAGCACTGAATTGTTTTCTGGAGCAACATTTAAAAAAAAAAACTTCATACAAGTTTGCTTGTTTTACTGCAAGATAACAGTTTCTAAAATACTATTTGATTTTCTATATATATTATCCAATAGACAATTATTCCAATTGGCTGCTGCAGGACAATATTTCCGAGAGGATTAATGCAGTGACCAAATTCTGCTTTTCTATCTATCACATTGGAAGTTACTTTAAAAGGTCCGAGAGGCTAGGTAGAAGATTTCCATACCCCTCCTCCCCAATGTAACCAAGAAATTAAACTTCTGCTCCGAGCAGAGGTAGTCAGTCAATCTCAGACTGGACAGCAATTGAAGAGATCATAGTTGACCTCAGCATCCTCAGGTTATGGAGGGACAAAACACTTGGGGTACTGCTCCTGAATGCTTTTAAAGCAAGGATCATAACTGGAAGATGTATTAAAAAAACCAAAAAGATCAAGTCTATCTGGAAAATAGTCCCTCAATAAAATTTAGAATGGCAATTTGGGACCAGATGACCACCAGCTCCTCCTTGACAGGGATATGCAGAGAGTGAGCAGGAGAGGAGGAAGGAGAGTAGAAAGGAGGGACAGAGTAGAAGAAAGTTTCAAAACTAAAAAAAAAAAAGAGAGAGAAAGACACAGATCATTTCCCATGAGGATATTCTCAGGTAGCTTTGTTTAGTCCCAAAGACGAGGATGTAAAGCTGGAAAATGGAAAGAGCTCCTTTACGATTATACAGAATACTTGGCACTCAAATGAAAGCAGGCTTATTTGTAAGCTGTCATCACTACTACAGCTTTCGGCACATTACCAGGTGATTTAAAGAAAAATCCTTTCCGACTGCATGAGGACAGATCTTAATCAAGGGCACACAATCATTTTTGTCACACATCAATTTCAGGAAGGAAGGGAGGGAGGATGTAGAGAAGATGTTTTATTTAAAAGAGAGAGAGAACCAGACAATAATTCCAGAAATTATCTTTCTGCCCATGGCCAACCAGCTGAGTACCTAGCCTAGCTGGAGGTTTCATTTTTGTAAGCAACATCAAGCCACCTTGAGATCCAAACTGAAACATCCAAAAAAGGGACTGTGTAACACATGTTGCAAACCAATTATTTTAAAACTTAACATAAACTTGGAGAGGCAAGTTTTTAATACATTTTTGCACAGTTAAATTACCAGTTGCTTGTAGAAAAATAACAGGTCATGATGGAGGCCCCTGGATGTGCAGGGGGAATGTCACAGTCACGTCACTTACTGCAAACTTTGGTGCATAAATTTGTATTTTAAGCCAAGAGCATTGATGATGCAGGACATAATATCTGTACTGATTATTACCGGAAATCATACGTAAAACTAGCTTTTAGCTTGCTGAAAAAAAAATTCTCAACACAGAATCCAGGTGGCACAAGGTTTAGACACTTCAGTGGATTCCATGGAGAAAAAAAGTAACACTTCCTTGATTGGATGTTATGACATTCCTGAGTCCAGTCCCAAATTGATTAGAAAGAGTATTCCTTCATGTTGTCTAAACACAAAGTCCTCTTTTAACCTCAAAAAAAACGCAAAATAAATAATGTAATTATTATCCTTCTGAAACAAACCTCAAGCAATAGAATCCTAGATTTGTGCTCAAAAATGATATACATTCAAGACTTACGGACAAGCTTTCCCTACAGTTTGAAAGGCATAGGAACTGCACAAGGGACGATGATAAAGATTTGCTGGATCTGAACTCAGCTTTTAAAGAAAAACAAAAACTTGCCCAGGACTGAATCAATCCCACAGACCCAGTTTCAAACCCTAACAAAAGGTTAAACTGTGTTTCACACTTGCAAGGGTTTTTGTAAACTTCAAATTCTGAATACTGAGGGAGAGAATTTACCAATTTGTGGACAAAGCAAAGAAAAACTCCCAAACAGCAAGATTTTAAAATCGAAATAATATGTACAGACATAAACTCTAACTAGAATGTATCGATTAACAACATTCTCCCCCCTACCCCTCAAGTCAGGATTTGAAGCACCATATTCCAAACCTCTTGCCAGTGGCAATTGGTCTGATCATTCTTGGCTGCTTTGGGTCAAACTGTAATAATTTGCAGCAGGAGCAGGGACGGGAGGGAAGCACAGCTCCCATTTGAAGTCAGTTAAAATGTCCAATATTAGGTGGTTACTAAAAAGTACTGATACCTAGTTCAGTCAGTTCCACTGAAACAAAGCCAAGTGAATTACATTTTTTTTTAAAAACGTACATGTTATACTTGGGTTTTCTACGATCCCTTTCATTCATTTTTTTTGTTTGCAATTCTGTACTAGCTTAGCCTTCATTGTAACTTTGTGGCCTGCAATCATGCATTCAATATCCATCCAGAGGAGAACGTAGCTGGGTTACTTTTTATGTTTACATGAAAACACACACACACACACACACACACACACACACACACACATTCAGGTATTTGTAGACACAGTGTTTCAAAATCAAGATGGCTTCCTAGCTACATCACACAATAAAATACTTACAGGATCATTTTTTTTTTAAAAAAAAGGCCAATCTTTTTGTTGTTCCCCCACTGGAGGTACATCACTCCAATTTTGGCCATTCTTGCACAAGACTCTGTTCAGAAGTCATTTGACATCAAGTTTAATAATTCAGCTCAAGGCAAATCCAAAAGAAGGTAGGATTTAGATTAAAAGGTGATTAATATTGGTATAGGGGCAAAGCAAAAAAAAAAACAAACAAAAGTGAATGCAATTACAATGTCCTGTAGCAGTTACAAATTCAATTCATCTCACCCCCTGACTGGGCACTTAGTAAGCCACACTTCAAGTGATTATTCACGTTCCACATATTACCCCACATCCCACTTGGGTTTTGTAAAAGCCGTTTTTAGTCATGCCTGAACATTGACAGTTTTTGTTTGCAGCAAATCAGAGTCATTTTGATTGCTTTAGTGGATATTAAGCCGTATAGTACATACAGGACTAAAATCTATTTGTTTTAAAGTTTGTCTGTGAGCTCTGCTCGAACAGAGCAACCTGAAAAGACTTTCCCTCCAAAACGATCACAGAAACACTTATATTCTACACTCGACCACAGTATAGCAGCAGCTTCTACAATAGAAATATTGTCCACTACTATTTTCTGTTTGCAACAAGGCAAAGAAACAAACAAACATGTGAATCAGGTATCAGAGCATAACACAAACCACTACCAGTAAGGTGAAACAGTGCCACAAATGTTAGTTTTCTCATGTGGCAGCAAGAATTGGAATGGGCATCAGAATTGTACTTCTTGCCTTTAGTCTTTTAATCTTGGAAGAATAAATTAAAAATGGTTGTGACAAGTGTTCTGCGAGCTGCAAGCTCTCATTCTTTAAGCCAGTTTTTGAGCTGCATAAAAGCCATTGGTCAAATAGTCCATAATGCAAATAGATGTGAAGACTCTGTAGAATACTTTTTCCACTGAAGATATTCTAGTTAGGGCAAGGCCAAGTCTTGCTTTCTTCTCATTATGAACTTCATTCAAACAAAAAAGGAACACACTGTTTGTTCTAAAAGATTTCTTCCACACCATGAGCAAAGATCATCACCAAACCAGGTTCCATGATCATGTCCTCTCCCATGTGTTGGTTCTCACACGCCATCACCACCACTGCCTGCTTCCCTGGGATTCGTTTAGCTACATAGTTCTCGTAGTACCTGCGGTTCATTTGACGAGTCTCTAAAGTGGCCAGGCCCTGAGGCCAGTTCCTCTCGTGTGCGTTTTCGATGAGATCATTGACTATGGACATTGGGCACCCGCTGTCTATGAGAGACCGCTTAATGACTGCTTGCAGAACTGCATCAGGGGTGGAGATCATGCCACCCCAGCGGGTTACTCTAGCAGGTTGCAATGAATTGACCCACCTACAATACAGAAGATACCATTCAGGTAATGTGTGCATTTTATTTAATAAAATAAACAAAACTACTGTCAACTAAGCCCTACAAATTCAGATGAATAGAGCACACAGTTTCTTTCCTCCTTGCAACTTCACATCCTCATCCATGTACAGGTGTTGCAATAACAGATTGCATATGACTGCTTCCTGACCCACCCAGGGGCACAACACGGGGTAGGGAGAGGGGAAGAGTGGCCAGTGTGACAAGCACCCTGTCACAGCTACGATGTCGCATGGAGATCACATTCTATTTCAGCTCAGAGGGCTGCACAATAGGGTGTTGCAGACACTACAGAAATCTTTAAAAAATACATTTTCCCTGCATGCAACTCAGTTCACATTTAAATTTAGATTTTCCTGGTTTCTTTAAAGATGGTGAGGGCTTGCAGCCAAATAGACAGGGAACATAAAAGAAGAGGAAAAAAAAAGCCTTGCTTTCATATTGTGCTTTTCACAACCTCAGTAAGTCCCCAAGTACTTTACAGTCAGTGAGGTACTTTTTTTAAAAAGCTTAGGAGCTATTGTAACACAAGAAATGCAGCAGCCAGTTTGCGCACAGCAAGATCCCACAAAACAGCAATGCAATAATGACCAAATGCCCCATTTACCTTTAAATAAAAACAAAAGTGATGTCAGGGGTAAATATTGGCTAGGTCAGCAGGAAACCGTCCCACTCCTCAAAATTGTGTCAGTGGGACCGGTTACGTACTCAAAAAAAAAAAAAAAAAGTGTAAACAGGTCCTCAGTTTAACTGTTAAATATCTCATCTAAACAGTAGTATCTTTGACACATACACTTAATATTCTGGACTATAGGGCGGTAGATCACTGCAAAAAAGATGCACAAGTGCCATGCTGACCCCACACCTTTCCTTTGTGGCCCCCTCCGCAACCTATAACAGCAGCATGCATGATACCATCAGAAGCTCTCGAACGCATGCATAATTTTAAACATTTTTAAACTTCATCTTCTCGGTTCCCCTTTATTTCTCTTTAGACAAGTTCCTGCAATAAGTCATTTCAGTGCCCCCCACCCCCAACCATCCTCTCAGCCCTCCAAACGATTGAACAAAAAAGTGTTTAGCTTTAAAGCACCCAAATCATTGATACAACTATTGCAGTTAGCTCTAGATCTAACTTCATGGACACAAACACTGTGAAGTGATTGGGGAAGAAGTTTCCAAATGATCAACCGCTCAACATTATAAAGACGGTTGCTAAATTAAGACATTAACAGATTTCAAAGACTTCGGGACTTCCTAAAGTGCTTTACAGCCAATGAATTTTTTTTGAAGTCTAGTCACTGGTGTAATGTTGAAAACAATGCAATCTTTGTGGTTTTTGCGCACAGCAAGCTCCTGCAAACAGCACTTTGATAATGCCTAGTTAGTTTGTTTGTAAGCAATGCTGGTTGAAGGGATAAACATTGATGCCAGAATACTAGGGAGAACACCTCACTTCAAATACTGCTCTGGAATCTTTTATACCCACCCAAGGGGGCCTTGACTTAACATTTCATTCAAAAGATGGCACCTCCAACAGTGCTACACTCCCTCAGTGCTGCACTGGGAGTGCTGACCTAGATTTTATGCTACATTTTCTGCATATAGGAAAAAAAAAATGCATTTATATAGCGCATTTTGTGACCTCAGGGCATCCCAAAGCACGTTACAGCTAATGAAGTATTTTGAAGCACGATCACCGGTGTAATATGGGAATGCAGCTGCCAATTTGCGCATGAACAGAAACATGATAATGATCAGATAACCCCTTTTAGTGATGTTGATTAAGAGATAAATACTGGCCAGGGCACTGGTGCAAACTCCCCTCTCTTCTTCAAGACCGTACCATGGGATCTTGCGTCCGCTTGAGAGGATGGATGGGGTCTCAGTACTACACTAGAGTGTCATCTTCAATCATATACTACTGAGCCACAGCCAACATCCAAGATGTTACTGGGAGATTTAGTGATTGCTTTATATAGGATCATAATTATGCAATGACAGACTGTGTTAGAATTGGGTTTAAAGAATGGATACAAGTCTAAATAGATCCTACTTCAGTATCTTAATTTAGCTTAAAAATCTCCGTTTAAATGCTCTACATTCTAAACTTCTGCAGAAATATAGGTCACAGGTACAGAACAAGTATATTTAGGAAATTAACTGGAAGACCGTGAGCAGCTTACAAAGCATAGACTGCCCATAACACTCTAATATCTTAAAGTGGCCGGCTACAAAGTAGCCAAGATCTGGAAAGAAGTCAATAGTTTCCCTACTTAGTCACAGAAGGTGTAAGGCACATGGAAAAAGGACAAGAAACTGAACAGAAACGTACTCTAGGATCTCATTGTACTCAATGGTTTCCTCCAAGTTCTGTAGATTTGGGTTTGCACTGCGGATAGCCCTCATGTACGCTTTCAAAAGTTGAATGTCTCGTTTCTGCAAAGTAAGGAAAACACACACACACAGAGTTCATCAATGATCGTCAATAATCTGCCTTTAATCAGATGCTGACGGAGCTGCTGAGTATTACCAGCTTACTTTAAAATTTTCTTTAGGGGACATATTTTCACCAAGGAAAATGCCCAAAAACATCAAGGTACAGTTCCACTATGGTCAGAAGCAAGTACACAAAATAGGCCAAACATGCCTACACCTTTGTCAGTGCTTTGGAGACACCTCCCATTTACTTCATCTAACCCCCAATTTCTCTCTATTACTGTCTCCCTTTAGAGGTTGCAAATGTCAGCAGACCTCTAGTATTTTGTCCCAAGGGCTTTAGTTATCTGCAAGAGAAAAAAAGTGACTGCCTGTCAAGTCACTGCCCATGAGCTTGTTTAGTCAAGCACCGGTCAGTGATAACAATCAGGAGTTGGTACCCTTGACTCATCTCAGTGTCAAGGCAAACTATTAAAATTATTGAGCCAAACCTTCCAAGCCTTGATACCTCAGTACTGCACAAGGCAATGCAATCCTACCCTTGAGACACAATCTTCTTCTCCTGTTTAACAAAGTAGCAGCCCCCAAAGTCTTCAAGATCTCAGGCAGTTTACTACATATGGTGCCCACGTTATAAAGAGAGCAAATGTGCAAATGAGGTAGCCAGCATAGCAAGACAGCACAATAAGAACGTCGGTTTCAATAACAGCTGTTTATTAGAAATGTGAAAACATTGCATATCCATGAGAAAAATGGATAAACGAAAACAGATTGCAAGAGCTTTTTCATTTGGAGGAGAGTTATTGAAATTTGACTTGTAATAATGAGATTTAGTTTGTGCGCATGGTTAATGGTTCCATCATGAACAAGGCACTGCACAGAAGACTCACACAGGAGCATGCCACTTGCTGCAAAGCATACATTGCTTTTAATGCTCCACTCTGCAAACTTTACAACTCCCTTTGTCAGAAAGATACCACATAAAAAAAATCAAACTAGCCATAAACACATTTGAGCAGATTTCTTATATAATTCCCAATTATTCCTCCTTAGAGGGAGCTTGCTCTGATTTGCTCAAGAGTCAGGTCGCACCCAGAGTGGGTTTTGCTCTACAGCTTAAACATCGATATGAAGTGCAATGGCCTCACACAATTGCCATAGTTGCAGCGTAAATACAACTAGACTCCTCGAAGCCAGAACTCATCTGTGTGGTTAAATGCAGGAAGGACTTAGGAGTCCTATTGAGCTAAACGCGAACAGTTGACAATTTTTACTCTGACATACCCAAGGAGAGGTCCTTCACCAAACAACCCAAATACCTCAGTACATTTTGGAATGGTTATGTTTAACAAAACATTTTCATGAAGTACTTCATTCATACAATATCATAATTACAGCTATTTCTGCCAAAAATAAATGGAACATTTACCACCCCATCACTACCAACCCTGAAATAGACCTTAACCATTTGAGACATTTGGTGAGTTTTGGCCAATACAAACAATGCCCATTTTAGAGGCCGACCTTTTAAGTAGTGAGGTCTAAGCTTAAAAAAAAAATTACTGTTGCTTCTCTAGGGGCAAAGTAGAAGGGCATTTACATGGTCAATGATAATGATATTAGATAGTCAATATGGAAAGTCAAATCCTTTACCGCACCCAGGTTAACGTTTCGCTAGTATTGCTGGGCCAGGTGCCAGCAAGCACCCACCTGCTCTGCCAACTGATGTTTATGCTCTGCTGAAGCCTTCTCCAGTTCTGCGATTTTCCCCTGTTGTTGAAGTACCACCGTGCGAAGGTGTTTGGTACAGTTGTGGTTTGGTAGTTCATCTTTAGGCATTTCTAATCTGAAAAAAGGGAAGATCGAGGTCAAATAGCAGAACAGTAGGAACCCCCTGAGCAATACTAAAAAGATACACTCTCCAATTAGTGTCATTTGTCATTTTAAAATTAGCCCAAGAATGAAAGAACTTAAATTTTGTAGTGTGCGTACGCTCAAGATAAACTAATTTTTTGAACACCTGAGGGAGTTGGGAGAGAAATTTAGAACATTTTCCTCATTATTGGCTCTGCATTTCTTCAGAACTTTTTGTCTCTCCTGAGAGATTGTGTGTTCTTTCTTTTTTGGAAGGAGAAGAGAAGGAAAGATGTCTTTAATTATTGTGTTCTCTGGCGCAACTGATAGACCTGCTGGCCTTTTCCTATATCTGTGCTTGTACACTTTGTATTATGTAGCTAACCTCCACTCACTGCACTTTACTGGAGAAACAATCCTGCTTTAAAACATCAGTAGTGCTGGTCACAAGTTGTGTTTAATATGTGCAGACTCAGTTGGTTTGATGCATAAACAGACCCTATCATCCGGTCGTCAGCTCAGTAGCTGAATATGCGCCACATAAACTAAGTCTTCAAAGAGGTTTTTAACATCAAGTTAGGTTAAATCACTGTAACCATGTTATCATTTTCTACCAGTTACACCATACATAGTGAGTGTTGACAGGAGCAAACAATCAATGTATTCATTCAAAACAGTAGTTAATACAAAGACAAGCAAACCCTGGTTTACTAATGAGGCCAAACTGATCAAATAAATTATTTATTTTAATTAAACAATTTCTTAGTGAATGCTAAGAAAAAAACATTTAGATAATATTTATTTATATCCCAATCCTATAATTTTCCCCAAGAGCAAATCTTGTTAAATATTAAATCAACTCTGCAAAAGTAAATACTATGACAGCTAAAACATCTCAATTATCAAAACAGAAGCTTCAAAAGATTGGATCGAAGTTTTCACTTGCTAAATGACTAGGCACCACCCTGCTACTGAATGAAGGGTGCATGAGAACATCACAGGTTCACTCAAGTCACAGATTCTCATCTCCTTGAATGGCCAGCTTGTTACTGATAGACACTTTCACTAGCCAGCATGGCCATGATCAGCACTTCACTTGTGGAGAAGGGCAAATAAAAAGGAGGGAAAGAAATGGGTAAATCTTCCATGACAATGGAGTCTGTAAGTAGATTACAATGCTTAGGAAACATCCAGAAATCAGTTTACATTCGTCATATCCCCGAGGTTTTTTTTAAAAACTTTCTCTTCATTTTAATTGTTCATCCTGTATCATGAATCATTCTGAAGCCAAGACAGCCAAATGAGGGCAGAGAGATTGATCTGTCATGGCTGGGTAGGTTGTGAATGGGAGAAGAGGCCAGCATTCCCATTTCTAACTGCAACAAAATGATCCTTGGAGGAAAGAGCAAGCAAAGCCAGATGTCAGACAGCTTCAGGATAGGAGACAGTTATGATGTTAGTTGATTATCATTGTCATTCTTCATTGACCCCAGAAGACAATTTAATAACAGTATCAAAAGTTCTACAGCCACCCAAAGAGTTAAGTCTAGAAGACTAGAGAAAGCAAAGTCAAATCATGAGGGACAAAGAATAGGTAAATAACGGACAACATTTCTTCTCAACTCCTTGATGACTGGGTTATCAGTACATTACCCAGGTGACCATTCATCATGCATGAGCCAGATTATTCCAGTCTCTAACCCCTCCCTCAGACAGCCCTTTGCCAAGACAACTAGTAGCACGTCAGCACTGGGTTTGGGGAAGATGGATAAACTCAACACAAACTTGGGCCTTTTCTTAGGTATGTGGCCCAGTAACAACCATGTTCTACATTTATTTACCTAAACTATTAAAGGGTACACAGTTCTGAAAGCTCAACTATGTTTCATTGTAGGAAACTCACCCACATCCCTGCTCACAGGTCACAGGTCGTTTCGGATTGTGCTCGCAATCGTTGAGGTGAGAGGTCAACTGGTCAAGTCGCACCACAGCTGTGCAGCCGTAGCTGGCATTGTCGCAGGTGATCTGAAGTTTGGACAGCATGTTCCGCATGATGCGGGGAACAGGTCGAAGGTGGGCTAGAGTAACAACACTGCGATCCACTGGGCAGGTCTGCTGCTGGGAGAACCACTGGGTGATGCAGGCATTACAGAAAGCATGCTCACAGTGTGGTGCCTAGGAGAGAGCAGAGGAGCCAGCAAATTAACCGAGAGCGAGAGAGAGCGAGAGCGAGAGCGAGAGAGAATAAACAAACAAAACAGCACAAGTCATCAGGGAATCCAATTTGTGGTGACCCAATTTAAGCGCACTCAGGCTCTATTCAATAAAATCAGATCTGCTTCCATAGCATGCATGGCTATAAATCGACACGATGTGATCAAGAAATGCATAGGTCACCAAGATCAGGTTGTACAAGACAAGCTTGATACACTGCCCCTACACAATTTTCCCAAGTATGGAGATGAACACTGGCCAGAGGTGAAGTTCCTTTAATCAAATTCAAGGTTAAAAAAAAAAAAAAATTCTGCGGCATTGTCAAGGAGCCAATTTTTAATGATGCAGTCAGTATCAAAGTACCCTTCTGAGCTTGTCAGTTCCTCCCGTAATCTTTTTAAAAGGAGCCCCATCAAATCTATGACGCATCATTTCATTGGGATTAAATTCATGAACTAGTGGAAAATCCATAATATACTCATTGAAAATTATATTTTACAGAACTATATAGTGAGGTGGGGGGAAAAGAAGGGGGAACCACAGGAATTGACTGAAGAACTTTAGAGAGAAGGAGGTTCATCAATCTCATCTTCGAGCTGTTTTCAGACCAGCATTTATCCAGTTGAAATGATAGGGTTAACCCTCTCTCAACCAGCTTAAAAACATACAGCAGCAGTTAGCAAACTAGGACAGATATCAAATTCAAGGAGCTAATTAAAAATCCTACTGCCTCTTAAAACACATCAACTCTTTGCCTTCCCTTCTCGGTTCAAACCTGTATCCCAAGGCAAGAGATGCAAGCCTCAAAACATGAAAATATTCTCACCTGGGAACACGATAAAACTTCCTCATTGCAAACAAAGGCTTGTTTTCCACATTTCCCCTTCACTCAGTATGTCACACAGCAAGTCCAATACGTTTACATGAATATTGTGTTCTCATGACTGTACTTGTAACTAAAGTTCTTTTCATAGAAGCTGGTTGTAGCAATTTGGCATTTTAAGTTCTTTATTCCTATTTGGCTGCTATTCTTGGAATCCAAATAACGTGGTTACTAGCTTGTCACCGCACTATGAATTCCTGCCGCTATTTCTTCTCTCTCAAGTCAGTACATGCCATTCACGAGTTCAACATATCTTCAAACCATTATAAATTGCCAAAGATCCAGAGAGCTTCTTGCACGCAACAAAAAGAAATCAATTGAATAGTAGTGCAATCCACAGCACCGCAGTGCCAATTCATACAGTGGGACAAGATACAGAGGCTTATTCTGAAACACTGCCTTCAGTCAAGTCCATTATGTGTTGCTCCCCTCTGCTGATGCAATACTAGCTCCCTCCCCCAACTAATTTATTTAATAAAGTATATGAATCGCCCAACTAGCCAATAGGAGATGCACACTTACCACACTCCCCTAAAATCACTGAAAAGCAGGGCAGAAAATAAGCAGACGAGAGACTGCTTTCTTACAAACATACTGTAAAGTCAGATCGAAATCATACAGTTCATAACACAAGCAAGGTTCGCAAAGGAGTATCAGCAGGCCATTTGACAGCCCAGCTGATCCCAGCTTTAGTCTCATGTAACAAATAAGCACTTCCACCAGAGGTGGAGAGGGGGAGGGGGAATAGGAACTCCAATCTATTTCCCCCTTCCTAACTAAGGAGCATACAGAGACAAAATGGAGTATCTCTGCTATTGCCCAAGACCAGAAAGGTTGTTTGGGCCATATGACTCATTCACCAACTAAATAAAGCAACTCAATAAGTCTTGTAAATCCTGCCTGGAAGGCACCATGGCTGTCACTGTATTGACTAAGCATTTGTATGTACATTGTCACCCGGAACTGCTTTTGGTTACCAGGGAAAAGCTGTCCTATCTACAGTCCAGTTCTGTCAGTGTGTTTGTGCTCAAAAAGTTAAACTCTCTTTTCTTTCCTCAGATGCTGACAAAACTAATGCACATTTTGAGCAACAGTAATTTCTCCCTTTCCCTCATTTTTTTTGCATGTTCAAATCTTGGAATTTGACAGCCATTCAATTCACAGAATCCCAATTTGCTATTTAAAACTCAAAAGATTTTATCCGGCTGTGCAATGTATGAAGCATTCCGTTAATCTCTTGACCCTGCAGCATTCTGATGCAGTACAGCTGCAGTCATTCCAACCGCGCATCAATAAATCACAATCACCCAAGGAGATCTGATGGCATCATTTCCCTATTCTCAGGGAAAATTCCCATTGACACCTTTTGCCTTGAACCAACATCAAAAAAAAAAAAAATCACAAAAGAAATACAAGGTGCATTCCGATAAAATGGGGAGGTGAGCCAGCGCGTTCCAATCATCTTGATTCTGACAGTGCTCCTCTGAAAACCTTGTGTTATTTTCTCCCTTTGAAACAAAGGCACTTGCACAATGGAGGCACAGTTGTGAGCACCCAACCCCCATCTTGTGAGTTCAATAAGTTGCAAGTTAAGATACTTTGGACACCAAGACCATTTGGGATCTCTCTGCACAACCAACCCCACCTAAATTAGGAACAAAAACAAAGTTGCTGGAAAAGCTCAGCAGGTCTGGCAGCATCTGTGAAGGAAAAAAAAACAGAGTTAACGTTTCGGGTCCGGTGACCCTTCCTCAGAACTGATAGTGGCTGGGAAAACGGCAATTTATATGCAGAAATTAGAGAGGTGGGTGGGGTAGGGAGTAAATGATAAGATAGAGCCCAAAGAGAGAGAAAGACAGTTGGACAGACAAAGGAGTTGCTAACAATATTAATTACCTAAATTAATTACCCACCTAAATTTAATATTAGTTTACTCACTTGTACAGGTTCTTCCAAAACCCAACTACAAATTGGGCAAATCAAATCTTCATCCACCTCGCCCTGAAACCGATTGACGTCATACCCCATGGCTCATACTGCAACAGCCTCAGGAGTTTCTGCTAAAAAAACGGGATGGCATTACTGCAATAAATT
Organism: Ginglymostoma cirratum; assembly: GCA_024137785.1. NCBI lineage: Eukaryota > Metazoa > Chordata > Chondrichthyes > Orectolobiformes > Ginglymostomatidae > Ginglymostoma > Ginglymostoma cirratum. The sequence goes on along the minus strand of JAHRHZ010000089.1, from coordinate 235,775 downwards.
CCATTGCCTGGGATAAAGAAGTCCATCTGTAAAGGCAATATAAAATTCATTAAAAATACAAAAAGCTGAACTGTAAACATACAACAAAACACATCAAAAGCTTTACATTTTGTGTTTGTTTCCCACTTAGGTAGTTGAAACCCCTTCAAACAAGAACCTGAAGGAATAAATGATTCTAACCGAATTGGGTATTGTAACTTCAAACAGACCTGCCACAGTGCATCCATCTTAAGTCGTGTGCAACACACGAACTCCACTCATTCCATTGCTATTACTCCTTTCAACCCCCACCAAAAGTCTCCCTGATTTCCCTCGCCACACCTCCCCCCTCCCAAATCTACAGAAGCCCAGTTATCGTTTCGAAGACTCCATCGCATAGATTAAAAGCTACATTAGGAATTTCTTACCATTTCAGACAACTTTTCTGGAAACACAATGTTTGTGTACGAAGTTCTTTTCAAAACACTAATTTGCAGTCCTGTAAAAAAACTGCTGATCTTAATACTAATCTCTCCAGCCAAACAACAGAGGACTGAGGGTAAATGGGAGCAGAATGCAGCTTTAATGTAGTACAGCAGCGAGCCGCACAACGGTGCACATCCGTTATTTTAATGGCATCAGATATCCTGGGTTGGAAGCAAGCCAACATGTACAGATGAATTTGGGCAAAGTAAACATTTTCCCCAATTCTTCCCGGCTGTGCCGCAATAACACAAAGCCTCACTTCTCCGATTGCCTTCTACAATGAAAAGTTTCACTCTTTTGAGTGAAACAATGGGAGAGGCTATCAACAACTGCAGAATAAAGATAATACCATCATCTTCCCTTGGGTTATAAAAGGAAAACTGATGAAAAACATTCAACATGCGTCATCAGCTCGAGCTGTACTTGGAAACCCTATTAGAAGAGCATTAACAGATTATGCCAGATCGCATTCAGTGTAAACAGCTTCTACATCTTGTTAGCTTGTGTTTAGTTTTTCAAAATTTTTTCCTTTCTTTACAGGCTATACACAGGGAAAAAAAAAAGCAGTTATTATTACCGATTACTTGATTATGGTAGCAAGTCTTCCCCAATGTCAAAGGTAACACCTTGTCAGAGAGTCATTCAGTCCATTAAATCCATGCTAGCTCTCTACAGAGCTGTCCAGGCAGCCCCACTCCCTTAGTCTAGCCTTGTGGTGAAGTTTACTTCCCGCAAGTACGTATCCGTTCACTTCTCCATACCGGTCGTAAGCTTCAACACTCCTATCAGGACTCCATTCAATCTGCTTCACTCCATTCAAAACAGCCCCAGATTCTCCGACCTAACCTGGTTCCTAAAGTCCCTCTTCACTGGAACCGTTCTGGTAAATCTCCTGTGCACTGTCACAAGGGCTTTCACATCTGAGCGAGAGCAAGAGTGAGAAGCTATTGCCAGCAGGAACCTTGCTTCATGGGGATTCAGTAAGTTAGAGGTTACTTCAACAACCAAAAAAAAAGAGAACTGCTATCTTTCAACTTCAGCTTTTTTGACAGCACCTTACAAACCCGGTACCTCTACTATCTAGAGGGCCAAGGGCAGCAGTCACATGACAGCAGCACCACTCATAGGTTCCCCTACAGAGCACCCTGACTGGGTACTCTAAAATCGCCCCTTCCTTAACTGTTGCCGAGTCAAAATTCTGGAACTCTTCCTGCTAACAGCATTGTGGATCAAGCTACACCATATGGACTGCAGCGGCTCAAGAAGGCAATTCACCACCATCTTCTCAAGGGCAATTAGGGATGGGCAATAAATGCTTGTCTAGCCAGGGACATTCTTGTGCAGAAAGTAGATTTTTATAAATATTATTATGATTGGCTCAGGAAAGCTACTTCAAATGTAAAAGCATCTAATCTTGGGTAAGAACATAGCTGAGCTCAACTATGCTGTATCTTCTAACCAAAGGTTTTGTCACTGCTCATGTTTTTAAAATAAAAGATACTTAGAGAAATTCAAAACAAAGGAGGAGGAGAAGAGAGGGCATCATCCTTCGAAATATACCACAGCAAGGAGTCAGCGACGTCTGGAGTCTGACAAAAGGGAGGAAAAAGAAAGAACAGAAAGACAGTTTTATTAAAAAAAAGGAACAACAGTGATAGTGACTTACAAGAGGAGGTCCAAAGTTTGGATATTTATCTTGACCAGGACTAAAAGGCCCCAGTCACCAGCCAAATTGAAGGAACTCATTAGGTGCAAGAAACATGCTTCATGCCCTATCAAACATTTTCTTCTAGCTGCAGTAGATCTTTGCTTTTTTTTGGGTGGGGGATGGGGAGCAGTATGGGAGTTCACTGCACTTTGACTACTCACACTGATCAGCTCAGATTTGCAAAGAAGCCAATTTATGTGCAGTTAGGTAGACCAAAGCCATCATAGGACCAGTAAAGCCTGGGGCTGATGGTTGAACAAGTGAAACATAGGCAGTAGTGTTTCAAATGACCTCAGGTTTAGTGAGGAGTAGGGGAGTGTGATGGAATAGTGGAGACTTGCCTCACAAACTGGATGCTCCTTGGACAAGTGGCAGACAGATGCCAACAACAAATACCAGCTCTCAACTTTATTCACTAAGGAGAGGTGATTGAGCAAGCTGCCTTCCAAAACATAAAATGACCTCCAGGAACTGAACAACCCCTTACTCATTCCTGTTCTGATGTATACATGACTCCAGCTTCTCAAGGTCTTCCCATAGTGGCCTAGCAAGCAGCTCAGTTGTATAAGCAACCAAGCAAGAAAAATTAAACATGCAAGATGTGCAATGAATGCAGCTTGGTGAATGTCACTCCAATTCAGATACACTTAATTTATTTGGTCTCAAATTCCCTGTATCCTGAACCAGACCAGGTCTCAATTTAACATCTCATCTGAAGGTCATTACCTTCAAAATTGCAGTAGCAAGGCTGGAATATTCCATGTTGAAATCAATACATTACTTGCAGACTCCTCACAATGCTAACCAGCAAGTGCAAAAAGACCAGTCCAGTCTATTCAAAACACCAGTGTACTCTGGTACATTAGACATCAACATCTTAAAATCAGGAAGACATTGAACATCATGTATTCATCAGAAGCACTATTTACTTTGACATTATGAATGAATAAAATAGTGACATGAACCTTCCTGCATCCACTCATCCTGCAATTCATCAACACTGGTCCACGTCAGGAGTTACCAATCTAGATCAGAGAAAAATGACCAGTTCAGCAAGTTAGGTATATTGATTCACCCGGAAAAGGATGGTATGGGGGGGGGGGGGGGGGGGGGGGAAAGGACAGGGGTGTGGAGGGGGTAAATCTTCAAAACTAGCAGCACAGCTTGCCATTCATCCCACCACAGTATCAATTTTCTGACACAGCTATCCAGTTCCACTACCCCACCCCCCATCCTCTTCTCTCCTCCACCCTCATCTCATCTCTCAATTGTCTGATTACTGACCCTGCTACCACGAGAACCAGTTTCTCTCCCTCTCGCTCTCTTCCCCCACCTCCCCACCTCTATTGAAATCCTGCATAAATTTTATACACCTCTATTTTAACATTCCCCACCCAAAAGAAAACAAACAAAGTTTTCCAGTCTTGCCATTTCCCTCCCTGCCCATCCCATCCAACCCAGTCTAAGCGCTAACGGGAACAGGGAGAAAAGACACAAGTGGCAGCCTCAAAGCACTAGGCCACACACCACCAATATTTAGCATTAATAGAAACTAACAAAATACAGCTTAGCAACTAGTATAAAACTAAACAGCTTTCTCAGGGCCTTGGTGACACAGTAAAAGGCACTTTATGTCCATTCCACAAAACAAAAAGCAAAGAACATTTCAGACTAAAAGATACAAATAGCTTACGTGATTCACACAAGTGGAAAATAAGAGACTGAATAAGCTCCAGCCAGCACAAAGCATCCTCAAGAGACTGTCCACTCCCATACAATTACAGATTCATTGCCCTCAGTCCAAAGCATTCTATCCTCATTCCACAAGCTAAAAGGAACCTAATCCCACATGCTACAATTAAGACCTGTGAATTTTGTACATGTTGAGAGGGAAAAACCATCATAAAAGGGTCGGAGACATCCAGTTATTCTTTGGAATCTGTCCAAGTTCATATTACTTTTGGATTGTGTATAATACAGCACTTTAGGCAAAGATATTATGCAATGCTTCCAGAACCATCTCAGCTGCATCTTTGCCAAAATTACCAACATTCTTCTGAAAGTGTAGCTTCTATTTTTATAAGTTTAGAACATTAATTTCCCTCCTTTTACTGGCTCCTACACAAGGGTATCACTTCTGTTCTTAAAGCATTTGCTTCCTCCTGAATCCAAAGTCAAGACCATCACCTCCCTCCATCCGCCTGAAAATCATCTTGATCAAGCAAGGTCTGCTTGTTGGACTTCTACATTCTTAAGACCTCTATCTTTGGTTGTTCATAAATCAAGACTTTTTTTTGTTAAAACTGTTTGTTACCTTTTTTGTACAATGTCAAGTGAATCTGCATCGCATCCTCACTGAAGCTTCAACATCTTCTCTACAGAGGCCGATACTGCAGTGCAAGATCCAAATAAGTTCATGCTTATATCTAATTTTTCCTTGATTCTATTTCCCATGGTAAAAAACATAAAATTCCAACAGCAGTGATCCAATTCATTTCCAAGGAAAGTTACTGATGTTTCTTCAACTAAAAGGAATTACTTACAGTGAATTCCATCTGCCACTTTCCAACCCATCCCTCCACTTATACATTTGCTTCAAGTTCATGTGAATAGTATGCCTTCTTATTTGGGCATGATCTGTAAATTCTGACACCACTCTATCAAGATTTGGACATAAGTCTTGAGGGACAGTGAACAACAACAACAAAAAACAAAAAGTGTCTGAAAATTGAAAACCGAGGGACAACACTACCTACTTTCAACCACACTGAAGAATTCCTGCTCTCTTTTCTCCCGTGGAAAAAAAAAAATCCAAATTTGATATTCTCAGAATTCCACGTACCTTAAGCTTCTCTAGCAATTGTAGATGTTGCATCCTGCTAGAGGGCTTTCCACAAAAGGGCCCACATCGATTGCAGCTATCCACCTCACTTCACACCTTTGCCCACCCTATCATGTCTGCTACATCCTCAAAAGTGGGTTCCACAAGGTTTCTCAAGCAGATAGCTCCACACACTTCACTTCCAACAACCCAAACCTGAATTGCTCCTCTCCAACCTGAGGAGCAACTTGCCATACCCCAGCATCTCAACCAGTGGACCAGTGTGATCAAGGTGAATCATTTCTTCTGTCAGGTTGCTTACAGGTTAGAGAGTCAGGGTGACTTCGTGCAAGAGCGTGGGTGAAAAAACACACCTGTACTTTACAGTATCTCCAGATAAACCATTATTTCACACTATCACTGGCACATCAGGGATGATTTAGTGATGCAGATAGTAAAAGGAAAATTAGCCAAGGGAGAAAGAAGCAAACAAAAACAGAATCAAGAGGTTGCAGTGGTTCTTGCTCACTAAAAATTCTCACCACCATATTTGTACCACCCTCTCAACCTTACAACCTTTACCAGCTACTATTTCCATTGTCCTAAATGCAGAAAGCAAGCTCTGACCTATTCAGTTTATCCCTTACCACTCATCCATATTCTACTCCCATCTGCTTTGGAAAGCAACTCAAAAAAATTACTTATGATGGCAATTCTGAATTTTGGTAATGCATTCACCACAGTTTGACTCAAAAGAAAATCAGATTTGCCTCTGTATTTACTGTCCTCATTGCCAATAAAACACTTGATCGCTTCCACTACGGTCCCTTCCCCAATACTATCCCTGTCTCCATATCCAGAAGATTCATGGGATGTTGATATGAACATTTACATCCAAACCCTCTACTGCCCATGGGTTCTGATGAAAGTTATTTTTTAAATAAATGAAGGTGGACTGCTGTGTTGCCAGAATTTTGTTTCATCTCCCATTTTTCTACCTCTTTAAAAAAAAAGATGAATTCTAGAATAATCAGGAGATACAGGACTACTATGACACCAGTCCTGAATTATTCTGTTTTTTTTTGTGGGGGGGAAAGAAGGGGGGAGAAATGGTGAAGGACAGCTGATGTTTAATACAACAATCAGGCAGATGGAAAGCAAACAAAAAAAATGTTCCAAAGAACAGAGAGATGAGTAAAAAAGAAAATGGGTATGGAATCAGAGGAAAGATATTTGGAGTGATCAACAGCTTGCTAAAAAAACTGGTCGAGAATCAGAGGGCTTTAGGGAAGGATCTTGAGTGCACAAGATACAATTAGCAAAAGGCACACTTGTCAAATAGCTAGGCTGCACAAGAGGCTGGAGTCTTAGAATGGAGAGTTGGAATGGGGGCAGGGGGGCTTCAAAAGATGAATGTGCAGAACTTGAAAAGGAAGTATAGAAAAAGGGACACACTTGTGGATCACAATTCATTGTCTGCTGCTCAGTTTTAAGTTTTCTCTAATGCTAAATCAATGTTTGCTTATCACATTCGCAAAACTATTTCCTTTTGTGGTTCATTTTCAAAGATAGTAATAATTTAGTAATTTACTCTCCAGAGGAACAATATTATTTGGATGATGTCAATTGGTTTTTGTGCCAGGACAGTTTTACCTCACTAACCAATCATGAATAGTGCAATGTTGGATGAAGGAGGATGGCACAGGCGTGTCAGTACAATGCTTACTCTTTTCTCTTAACAGAAATAGTAATTTGCCAGTAACTAGTATTTAAAAATAACCACCACACTGGCTGCTTGGTCTCGAAACAGAATCAGAAAGATCACTGTATTTAAAATTAAATGCCAAGCTTCTAGACAGTGAGTGGTTCACACACAGGTAACATTAATCAAAGCCTTAACAAGGAGAATTCCAGAACTGAGAAGTTATAACCATCAGGAAAGACAGATCAGTCCAAGGCCCTTTTCTCTAGAAAAGAAGACAGGGCCAGATAGAGACCTTTCAAATTATGAAGGGGTTCTACACAGTAAATGTAGAAAAGATGTTTCCAACTGTGGGGAGCCAAAAGAGACCATCCAGTCACTAACAAAGCCAAAAGGGAAATTCAGGAGAAATCTTTTGCATTGAGTAATGAGCATATGGAGCTTGCTCTCACAGGGAGCAGCTGTTGAGGAGAATGTCAAAAGAAACATTTAAAAGGTGAAAGCTGGACAAAGATGAAGGAAAAAGGAATAGAAAGATATAAGAGAGAGAGAAGGAGATGAATTGAAGTGGGATGAGCCTCTGTACATCATAAACACCAGGACAGATGAATGATCTATTTCTGTGCTAGGTACTCAATTTTTCTTTTCAAAAATATTAATTGGCTCAGAAGCAGAGCTTCTCTTTGAAAAAAAAACATTAATTTAATTCAAACTATTTGGATACGTTATGACACATGTTCATCACCATCATATCCTGGGGCGAGACTTGAACCTGAACCTTCCTGCACAGGTAGGGACACAACTACTGCACCACACGACTCACTTTTCCATTATCTCTTTATGCTGCATTAATGTTAGCAAATTGCTTCTAGTTAATCACTCCCACATTCAACACCTTTTAGCTGTTGCAGACTACAATATAATTCACTTTCTACAGTAACTGGAGGTTTGTAGAGGCCAGCATTAACAAAGTGAGACTTTGACCTCTAGCCAACATTCTGACAAGAGGAAACTGGCACCTCCTCTCCTGCCTACACAAAACCTCACACATGCAAACACTGGGTCCAAAGGCACAAGAGTTTTGTTTTCCAGAGCCCAGCCATGCTATCAGCTCAACATCCTGAATGTAAACAGGCTTTTAACTAGTGTTTGGACATGACGATTTCCTGGAGCTTGGGTCCTCAGCGTAAGACTGAGCTGGAAGGAGCAGAAAAATGATGAATGGGGAATGACAGTAGGAGTGGCCTCTGTGATGGTGAGCAACTGGGGTTTATGCTCAACCAAGGGTCAAACCAAAAGGGACTGACTCAGCCCAGTAAGAGGAAGGGGAACAGTGCCCAAGAGGACTAGAATGGCAGCTGTGATCTTTCCAACATCAGAACAGAAGGATTCATACCTCATCCAAGATTTGACAGCCCAAAGTCAGTCAACGATAAAGGTAGCGATGGAGCTGAGCACCTTCTTATACACACTGACATTGAACTCAAAACTGCAAATGAGATCATAAAAACAGAAGTCAGAGAGATTTGAGCAAAAGGCCAAGGATAAATCCTCAGCGTGGAGTGTGGAGGCAATGGTGTGAAACTGAAAGAAACACCACTGCTGGAAAGACATCTGCTCCACTAGAACAGATAGGAATGGAACAATGCAAGGACCATTCCAAGGAGCTGGGCGACATTTAGTATTGCAGAAATTAATTATATCAAGCATTGTTGAAAGGTCAAAAGATAAGGCATAATGGTCACAAGAGCATAAAACATGATTTTGACTAAGGCTCAATTAGTACTACAGGAAGGGAAAGAACCAGACTGGATACACTCACTCAAAGAGCTATGAGAGAGATGAGAGTCTGAGATAAATTTGAGGTACTTGAGTAGAAAAGCGATGTTGAAATGAAGGCATGATGTGGAGGTGCCAGTGTTGGATTGAGGTGGACAAAGTCAGAAGTCACATGATACCAGGTTATAGTCCAGCAGGTTTATTTCAAATCACAAGCTTTCACAGCATAGCCCCTTCGACTTCACCTGATGAAGGGACTACGCTCCAAAAGCTTGTGATTTGAAATAAACGTGATGGACTATATCCTGGTGTTGTGTGACTTCTGAAGTGAAAGCAAAGTACTACAGATGCTGGATACCCGAAATAAAAACTAGTGAAGAACCTCAGCAAATCTGGCTGCATCTGTGGCAGCAGAAACAGAGTTAAAAAATAATACAGCAAGACTGTCCTTTAGAATCAGAACATTAACTCGGTTTCTTTCTCCACAGAACCTTCCAGACCCGAGCTTCTCCAGCATTCTGTTTTTAATTAAAACAATGTTAGAGATGGGACAGCAGTCAGAAGACAGATGACACAGCTTAGACTTTTTTTGACAGCGAGATGTTGTTCAAGATGGCAGCCTTGACAAGGGTGGGGTGTAGAACAGGATCCAAGGTTGAAGGAGCTAGTGAAAATATCAGGAAGCATACAATTTAGGTCCAGAAAAGAAAATGAAGAAGCATGAAAATACCCCATAGTTTTATAGCTATAATCAACAGATCAAATGTACCAAGCTCCACTAAAGTATATAGAAACATGAAGTAAATGTTAAATCCTTACATATAGGCCTTCACAAAGCACTCAAATACAGGACAGCATCAACTGTACAATAATCATGTAGATCATACTTCATATATGCTGAGATATTTAGTCCATCTCATGAACAAATTTAGTCACCTGTTCACACATAATCACAGTATGACTCAGTTTCCTCCAAAATCATATGCTCATCTGCCAAGAACAAATAGAGCACTAACCAATTACTGCTTTTGTAAAGATACAGAATGCCAATGAGGTCAGAACAGTCATACTACAAATACTCAAAAATAAAACTGGAGTCAAAGATGACTAGACATAGAGAAAGGAATGACAAGGTCTCTTACAATGTCATTAAGGCATCAAGCACAAACCAGAATATTAAAACAAGCCACTAGAAATGAGATGAAATGAGATATCACTATAATCAGCAATAACAAGGGGGTCTTATGGCATAGTGGTAGCATAGTGTGCTGGAGGTATACCATAACATGTCTGAACCAGTTGATTAAAAATGATTTTCAACAGTCACAATGAAAAGATATAATCTTTAAATAAAAGGATTAGAATAGTTGGAATATATGTCCTGCAACTATCCTCTAACCCGCCAC
>JAHRHZ010000089.1:184489-220894 GCA_024137785.1 Ginglymostoma cirratum | reverse complement strand
AGACCCTTTTCTGATGAAGGGTCTAGGCCCGAAACGTCAAGCTTTCCTGCTCCTATGGTGCTGCTTGGCCTGCTGTGTTCATCCAGCTCTACACCTTGTTATCTCGGATTCTCCAGCATCTGCAGTTCCTATTTTCTCTAAGGCATTTGGTATGCTTGCCTTTATTGGTCAGTCCATTGAGTATAGGAGTTGGGAGGTCATGTTGCGGCTGTACAGGACATTGGTGAGGCCACTTTTAGATACTGTGTTCAGTTCTGGTTTCCTGACTATAGGAAAGATGTTATTAAACTTGAAAGGGGGCAGAAAACATTTACAAGGATGTTGCCAGGGTTGGAGAGTTTGAGCCATAGGGAGAGGCTGAATAGGCTGGGGCTACTTTCTCTGGAGCATCGGAGACTGAGGAGTGATCTTAGAGAGGTATATAAAATCAGGAGGGGCATGGATTGGGAGAGTAGCCAAGGTCTTTTCCCCAGGGCAGGGGAGTCCAAAACTAGAGGGGCGTAGGTTTAAGGTGAGAGGGCAAAGATTTAAAAGGGACCTATGGGGCAACACTTTCACACAGAGGGTGGTGCGTGTATGGAATGAACTGCCAGAGGAAGTGGAAGAGGCTGGTACAATTATAACATTTAATAGGGAACTGGATAGGGATATGAATGGGTATGAATGGTTTAGATGGGTATGGGACAAATGCTGGCAAATGGGACTAGATTAATTTAGAATATCTGGTCGGCATGGACGTGTTGGACCAAAGGGTCTGTTTCTGTGCTGTACGCTTCTATAACTCTATGACTCTAAGACACTCTGCGCATCTAAGTCTTTCAAAATAGCCTACCCCTTAGCCTAAGACAATGTCTCCTGCTTCTAGCCCACACCTCCCCATTCTCCAGCTAGGGCAAAAACATCTTATCCACATCCACCTCAATCCCACCATACCAAGGACTAACCTGGTGAACCATCATTTCACTCCCTCTACGTTAAATACATCCTTCCCCAGATAAGGTGACCAAAACTGTACAAAATACTCAGGTGCAGTCTCACTGAAATGCTACAAAATTGCAGCAAGACAACTTTACTTCTGTAAATAAAGCAAAATATTGTGAATGTTCGAGATTTGAAACAAACACAGATGGTTCACTCGAATGACTCCCTGCTATGCGGGATTATTGTTTTATGAGCAAAGGCTAAACAGTTTGGGATTCTACTAACTGGAAGAATGAGAGGTGATCTAATTGAAATATATAGGATTCTTAAGGCGCTTGACAGGGTAAATGCTGAGAGGATGTTTCTACTCATGGGAGAGTCTAGGACCAGAAGCCATAGTCTCAGAATAAAGGGGCGCCAATTTAAGACTGAGATGAGGAGGAATTTCTTCGCTCAGAGGATTGAGAATCTTTGAAACTCCTTGCTACAGAGAGCTGTGAGGGCAGAATCCTTGTGTACATTTAAGGCTCAGATTGATAGATTCTTGATCAATCACGAAATCAAGGGTTACAGGGAAAGGGCGAAAAAGTGGATTTGAGGAATGTCGGATCAACCAAGATCCTACAGAAATAGCAGAGAAATTGAAATTAATGCAATTCAAAAATAATAAAATATTCAAATGTTTTATACAATTTTAGTTTATGCTGACAATTTTTATCTGAAATGTAGATATGGGAATTTATAATGATTGATTGATTTGTTTAAAGATTGAAAGTGTATGAAATCATGAAGACAATGTACTCCACAATTCTAATCTCTCTTCAGCTAAAGATTACACCTGGTACCAACCCTCATATTTTATATTATGTTATTTTAATATAATGTAGCTATTTCCAGTGTGTTCAATTAGGTAGGAAAAATACAACCAGCCTGAGCAAACACAGATGACATAAAACTGAGCTTCAACTACAATCTTTTGGGAAGACAGGCTAATTTGACTCATTCCACTTTTCAAACTCCCTCTCATCATTCACCCCAAAATCACCTTTGTCCCAGATCTCCTCTCTGCCTCATCCAGGTTCCCAAATTTCAAGCTTACCTCCCAGCACTGATTTGACTTGATTTGATTTATTATTGCCACATGTATCTAGTTACAGTGAAAAGTTTTGTTTTGCGTGCAGTACAGGCAGGTCATAACATACAAAGATCATAGGGCGATTTAACAGGCCAAGGTAACTTTTCCAACACTGCAAACCACCTATAGATAGAAATAGAACCCAATTAACAGTTGTGTAGGAGTGAGTTATTTACAGGAACACATCATAAGGAGTTCAACTAACATTCCAGATAGAAGCAAGCTTTACATTTTGAGGTTATGGACTCACATCAACCTCTCAGCGACGTCACAGCTCCACACAGAATATTAAACTACCTGTTTATACGATTTTTAAAAATTCCCCTTGCCAAACAAATCATCTAATTGTATTTTGAGAAGTTGCTGTCTTATCAGTTTTGTTTTCATTGAGAAAGTTTCTAATTCTCACCTTGTCTCTAATTTTAGTTCTATTTTGTTTATGAGAAGAAAATTGGTTCTTGAGAAGAAATTTCATTCTACATGTCCAGACAATAATAGATTGGGCATCGAAGAACATCTGAAACCTTAAATCTTTGCTTTGAACTTTTCCCAAAATGCTACTTTAGTCTCAAAAATAATTTAAACATCTGTCTCACCTCTGGATATCAAACGTTAGCTTGAATTTAGCCTATAACATAATTTTTTCTTATTTTAGTTGACAATGACACTACTGCCCATTACAGTTCACCATGACATCCAAGCAAAGAAAGAAAGAACTTACATTTATAGAACACCTCTCATAACTTCAAGACATCCCAAAGGGCCTGAAAGCTAATGGAGTACTTTTGAAGTGTGGTCACTGTTGTCATGTAGAAAATGTGGTAGCCAATTTGCACATAGCAAGCTCCTGCAAATAGCAATTAACTAAATGACTAGGTTATCTAGGGGGCAAAACTCAATAACAGTTGATTCTTATACTGCAATGCGTAGTGAAATAAAATGTAGGGACATAATAACTAATAGGTAACTTGACTAACAAGGGAGTCAGAGGTTGTCAGGGACAGGCAGGAAAGTGGAGTTGAGGCCACAATCAGATCAGCCATGATATTATTGAATGGTGGAGAAGTCAAGAGGAGCTGAATAGTCTACTCCTGCTCCTAATTAATCAAAACCTGCAAATAATCTCCATAATGCTCTAGGTATCATATTTATGTGATATCATATGTCTACAAAGACTCACATCCCTTCTCCCTCTCAAGGCCCCGTTTCAGTTCAGTGGAACCACATGATGCCCAATGGCATGTTTCAGGTCTTACATCACTGATGGATTCCATGTGATGCTATATCGTCATCAGCTTCCCTTCAGTTGGAGGGTGATGTCTATTCAGGGTTGCAGGTTTCAGCCATGTGTCTTCATGGGATTATGAAGGTCAATTCTCAAACCACATATCAAGGAGCACATGGGAAAAGATGATCCTCAAGGTGGTGGGATCTGGAGTGCAGTTTCCTTTCTCTCCTGCCACTCTGCCTTATCATTACAGCACTCAGATGCGAACTATGACACAGCTTGATGGACAAGTTGCCGCCATTTTGAACAACTTGTTCAGCTCTTCCCAGTCATTAATGTCAATGCTTACCACACATCGAGGAGCATTTTGGTGTCTTTGAAATTTTTTTTTTAACATTCCCTTGATAGCCTTGTCCCCTATCTCTGTAATCTCCTTCAATCCTGTGAGATCTTTGTGCTTCTCCAATTGTTGCAAACCCCACACCCCAGATTTCCATTGCTCCACCAAGAGTGGCTATGCATTCAGTTGTCTGGGCCTTGAGATCAGGAACTTCCTCCCTAAACCTCTCCATCACTCTTTCTCCTCTTTGCTTTCTTGTTTTTAAGATGTTCCTTAAAACTAATCTCTTTGACTCAGCTTTTGGTCATCTTACCAAATAGTTCATTATGTGGCTCAGTGTCAGATTTTGTCGATTACTCACAGGGATATTTTATTACATTAAAAGCTATATATAAAGGCCAGTCATTCTTCACATAATTATAATTTCATTCAATTTAATTTGAACAATTTTTAAGTTGGCATGGACCAAGCGTACGACGTAGTCCTTTCACAGTGACATTGTCATTCATCCCTCTCTGCCACCTTCCAAATCCATGACCTCTATTGTTGCAAAGTGCTTCCGAAATAATTTCCTACTGAGACCTATTTCAAGAAGTGATAAATTGCCATGACCCTTTTGTGAGAATGGGATGGGGGATGGGAAGAGCTGAAGGAAGGAGACAGAAAATCTGAAGAAATTCTAAAGGGTCATTGGACTCAAAACGTTGACTCTGTTTCTTTTACCACAGATGCTGCTAAACCTGCTGAGTTTCTGCAGTAATTCTTCTTTTGTCTTTGACAGTCTGCTCAGGGAACTACGCAACTACCCTTTCCTCAAGGATGCTATGTGCTGACAAGTCCTGGTGGACTTGTGGCCAAAGGTATTTTTCTTTGCAAATTCTTCCACGATGGACAGGTGATACAGAAAGGTCCAACGACGTGGAGAGTTCTGCAGCGCTGAGGCCAGACCCATCCTTTGCAACACCAGGGACAGGTAGAACCTCATAACATGGTGACCACTTGGTGTTTGTGCACCAAGAGTCTATGCACAGCTTGATGCAGCCACACGCAAAGGTGGCCATCAGGATGAGGGTAAGTCCTTCCTCCCCTAATCCAGAGTTTTGTACATAGTGTCCCTGCAGACTTGGTACATCTTTAACCTCCAGATGAAATGGAAGATGGGTCAGGTGACCGCTAAGGCTACAAGTTTGGGGAATGGGCCAGGCCCGCACCAAGTGCTGTAACATGGACAATACCTCACATCTGACAACCAGGTTTTTAACCAACAATGGAGAGGGAGTGGTGCTCCCATAAGCCCAGTTTCTGCCTCACCTTGACAATGTGCTCTTCCCAGAATTTTGTCTGCGCCCTGGTCTCTCTAAACCATATACTCAGCACCTTCAGGTATTCTGTCCTGATGATGAAGTGGAGAAAGGATCTGTTTGCCCTGTTCCCAAAGAACATGGCCTCACTCTTGCCTCGATTTAGCCTAATACCCAAGGCCAATTATAACTGGTCACAGATGCTCATAAGCAGATCAGGGTGGGAAACAGCAATGTCGTCATGTACAGGGAGGCTTTGACCTGCAGGCCTCCACTGCCTGGAATAGTCACCCCTGTCAGGCTTGTATTCTTCCAGATGGACTCAGCAAAGGGCTCTATACAACACACGAACAAGGCAGTAGAGAGTGGGCGGCCCTGCCTGACTGCAGATCTGATTGAGAAGCTTCCTGATTCCTACCCTTCCTTTGATAGCCTTGCCGCCACCCCCCTTGAGGAAGGGGTCACCGGACCCGAAACGTCAACTCTGTTTTTTCCTTCACAGATGCTGCCAGACCTGCTGAGCTTTTCCATCAACTTCTGTTTTTGTTCTGATTCCTACCCTTTGGTTGAGACTACACTAACGGCGTAGAGCGATAAACACCAGCCCTGCCAGCGACGCCCGCATCCCGTGAAAGAATTATATGTAAAATAAGAAATGCCCTTTTAACGGCCAGACACAGCCGCCGCTGGGGCTTTGCCGGAAACGCGCTGGACACGGTGGCACCAGCGGATGTCCCGCCTTCCGGAACGTGCGTTGGCGGGAACTGGCGAAGATCGGTTGTTGATTGGTCCGAGCTGCTGCATGTCAGGATTGGTTTCCAGGGCGATGGGGAAGGGCGGGCTGGCTGATGGTGTTCTCGCGAACATCGAGGAGGTCGATTGAGCAACGTCTGAGGCGTCCGTCAGCTCGTACAGTTTTCCCAGCGGCTTTGGGGACGAGGAACCGGAAGGCTTCGTGCATTGAGTTTGCAGGAGGAAGATTTGCTCTTGGCCCAGTAAACTCACTCCAGTAAGCTGGATGTGTTCTTCTGAGCTTGATCCTTCTGACTGGCTGCCTGAAGTTTGTAGCTCCAAAAGAATTCAGATCCTGTTGTGGGAGAGAGGATGTCAAACGACACTTACGTGAAGGATATCAAAGCGGGTTTGAAAAACCTGAACCTCCTGTTCATTGTCCTGGAAATAGGTAAATTCTGGAAATGAGATATTATGTTTCCTTCCCTTTCCTCAAAAGATATCGCAGTCAAATCCAATCCTGCCTTTCCTCAATGGACTTTTCAGTAGAATGATGGTAGGGTTGCTGAGATTAATAAACTTGGAGTAAGCCACCAGTTGAGACTGGGAACTCTACGTCCTTCGTTGCTTTGAAAAAGCATTTAAAATCAATTGCCGTTTTGCACTGAAACGATATGTGCATAAGACTTAGTAAGGGTAGTAGATTCCCTTCCGTGCATTGTAATGGTGAACCACTTTGGGCTTTTACACTAATTTGCCTGTGGGTGAGCCAGAATTTGTTTTATCCAAATGCCTGTCATTTTCATTTTGAGCAGGGATGGAAGTCTCTTGTTTCCACTCATGGTAAGGATGATGCGAAAAATGCATGGAGTTTTGGGGGCAGAAAACATCCTCAGCATTTTGTTTTAGTACTCGTCAGAACGCTTTTAAGTCATCTGCCATTGTATTTCTTGTTCTGTAGGACGAGTGACCAAAACAAAAGATGGACATGAAGTCAGGACGTGTAAGGTGGCTGATAAAACTGGCAGCATCAACATATCGGTGTGGGATGATGTGGGAAGTCTGATTCAGGCTGGAGATATCATCCGATTGACCAGAGGGTACCTCGCTTTGTTTCACAAATGCCTGATAAACGTGCAGCAAACAATTTTTGAAACCAATTCATGGGACATGAGGTTTGCTAACTGGCCACTAGCAGCATTCATTGCCCATTCCTAATTGCCCTTGAGAAGGTGGTGGTGAGCTGCCTTCTTGAACCGTAGGTGTTCATGGGGTGTAGGTAGACCCATACAATGCTGTTAGGGAGGGAATTCCAGGACTTTGACCCAGTGACACTGAAAGAATGGCAATGTATTTCCAAGTCAGGATGGCCTCTGTCTTGGAGGGGAACTTGTGGACGATGATGATCCCATGTCTCTGCTGCCCTTGTCCTTCTGGGTAATAGAGGTAGCAGGTTTGGAAGGTGCTGCTATCCTCCAATTAATGTGAACACATTAAGTACTGCAAGTTTTACCCCCTCCTCCTTGACTAGGAGACCCTCTTCTAGCTCACTGATATTCCAGTTTCTATTTGTTGTCTGGATTTGGAGGATAGATGCAAGGTTGCATCTACTGTTGATTCCTGGTTGACCTGAGATAGCAGCGAGCACTGTTAAGATAGTGTTCTGACTATTATTTGTGTTGAGTCTGGACTCTGACCATTGAGCTATTGCAGGCAAGTATGTTCCTGTTCTCAACTGACACCTGTACCAGCACTTTCCAACAGGATTCGTTGGTTACAGGGATCCCTGATCAAAGTCCCTACACCCTCTCTAACCCAGGCATTCTGAAGCTAGGTGTAGTACCCCCTACATCACCTAGGATGAATAAGAACAGATCTAGGAATGTACTGATCCATGTGGCTTTGTGCTGTGGTATGCTAAACTGTGCCTGGGGGCAAGCCATGAGCACTATAGAGTCATACAGTCCTTCGGCCCATCGTGTCCATGTTGGTCATCAAGCACCTATCTGCTCCAAACCCGTGTTCTAGCACTTGGCCTGTATATTTGTATGTTATGGTATTTCAAGTAATCATTTAAATACTGGAATGTTAAGACAGTTCCCATCTCTACCACTCTTTCAAGCAGAGAGCTCCAGATACCCACCACCCTCTAGGTTTTACAAAAAAATCCTTTGTACCCCTCCAAACCTTTTGGTCTTTACCTTAAAACAGTGCTATCTGGTTATTGACCCTTCTACTAAGGGAGAAACTTTTCCCCTATCTACTCTGTCCATGCCCATATAACTTTGTATACCTCAATCAGCTGAATGCCCTCCGCTTTCTGAGACCAGTTGAAATAGTAACAGGAGTAGGCCGTTTGGCCCTTTGAGCCTGTTTTGCCATTCAGTAGGATTGTGCTGATCTGACATTTCTCGTGTCCACTTTCCTGCCCTTTCCTGGATTCCCTGACTGATAAGAATCTATCTGTCTCAGCCTTAAATATACGCAAGGACTCTGCCCCCACAGCGCTCTGTGGCAAGGAGTTCCAATAAAATGATATCTTTGCTTAAATAAGGGGACCGAAACTGCTTACGGTATTCTAGATGCGGTCTCACCAGCACCTGTATAGTTGAAGTAATACTCTCCTACTTTTATACTCCAAACCCCTTGAAATAAGGGCCGACATTCCATTTACCTTCCTGATTATCTGCTGTCCCCTGCATGCTGGCTTTCTGTGTTTCTTGTACAAGTAACCCCCAAGTCCCTTTGTATTGCAGCTTTCTGCAGTTTTCCTCTATTCTGTGCTCTAAGGAAAACAACCCCATCCTGGTGAATCTCCTCTGCACTCTCTCTAATGCAGTCACCTCCTTCCTATAGTGTGGCACACAGCAAGGATTGAATATTTTGAGTCAAGAACAATTTTTGTTTTGCGTAATGTATGATGGAATGACTCAAAACTCCTGCTTTCTCCTTAATTTGTGTATTGCCTACAAAGCTATTCAGCCATCGAGTTAATACCGGCTCTCTATAGAGCAATCTAGTCAATCTCAGTTCCATCCCAACACCAACCCCTCTCATGACTCTTACTTCATTGCTCCTGCAAACTTATTTCTTTCCTTTTTGAATCATTCATTGCCTCTGCTTCCACCCCCTTTTAGGCAGGAACGTCCTGGTCATCGCTACTTGCTGCATAAATAATTTCTTTGTCATAGAATCCTCCCCATCTCCAAACTAAATCTCTTGCCTGAAATCTTAAATCTGTGCTTCTCAGTCCTTGTATCATTAAGCAATGAGAGCACTTTCTTTTTACTCCACCTCATTTTAACCTGCCACAACCCTGTATTCTTCGTGTCCTGACCTCCTTCACCCTGAGGAGAACAATCCCAGCTTCTCTTACCTGACCATATCACTAAAATCCCCTCTGGGAATATCTGTGAACAATGGTTGCTCTGTGAAATGGCACATAAATCAACTGGTGAGAGTGAGGCCAAACGTAAACTGGAGGAACAACACCCTATATTTCACCTTGGCTTTAATGTTAACTTCACCACGTTCAAATAGACTCCAGCCCAGCCTCATCCCACGTCCAGCCCTCCCACTCCTGACCAGACCTAGCTTGTCCATCTTCCTACTCATCTATCTGCTCCACCCTTCCCACTGACCAATCACAATAACCCCCTACCTGCATCCATCTATCACTATCCCATCCACCCTTCCCCCAACCCCACCCCCTTCCTCTATTTATTTCTGGGCTCCCCTCCCCCTCCCCAGTTGACTTTCCTGCTCTTCGGATGCTGTCTGACCTGCTGTGCTTTTCCAGCTTCACATTTTTTGACTCTGGCTTCTAGCATCTGCAGTCTTTACTGTCTCCAAGAAAATTTGTCTGTTGGTGCTGGTTCTCTTATTCCTCAAAATGTAAGTGTCCTTGCTTGATGACGATCGCCCCAGTGCAAATGTGACTATGCACTTTGGAAGTTCTTGATAATTGAGTGTTTCACCTTCGTTCATCATCTTCTGTTGTTACATTTGGTTGTTTCTTGAATGCTCCCAGGGGTTTTTTTGCCTGTACAATAATACCTAGGGGAAATATTCCAAGGTATTCCTCACTCTGTCCAAAGCAGGATTCCCTCCTTTTCAAACAAAGTTCTGAAGAAGAGTCACCAGACTCGAAATATTAGGTCCGCTTTCTCTCCACAGATGCTGCCAGACCTGCTGGATTTCTTCAATTTTTGATTTTGTTTCAGATTTTCACCATCCACAGTTTTATTTTGCTTTATTCCCTCCTTTCAGTCTCACCTCAAAGGTGGAAGAACAGTGTGCAGCACTGCTGCCCTTAGAATTTAGCTGTAGTCTCCCCTCCCCTGTGCTGTCAGCATGAGCCATTCAGAGCCCTCTGGTGGTGAAAGAAAATATTGTTGCATCTTTGCAGGTATGCCTCAATTTGGAAAGGATGTCTGACGCTCTACACAGGGAGAGGAGGGGACCTTCAGAAAGTTGGAGAGTAAGTTCTGTGCCTTGATGCTGGATGTGTGAACAGCTATTGTAAGCTGGGTTTGCTGCCTTGGATCGAACAGTTTGGAGAGGCTTTCAGAAGTTTCAGCAGTGTGGACATCTGTTGGCACTTTATTCTGGTGTGAATGGGAGTGGTCAGAAGGGGAGAGATCCATGGAAGACCGAGTGGGGATTGGGAGTGAGCCCAGGTAAGGAAGGGGGCAGGGAGAGGCAGTTAAGAGCAAGTAAGGACAGGAGTGGCAAGAGAGCCAGGTAAGGCCTGCAGATTTCTTTCCAAAAGGGATGTGTGATTTACTGTCCAGACCAGAATTTATTGCCTGTCCCTAAATGCTCAGGTGGCACTTAAGATTGCTGTGGGGTCTGGAGTCACATACAGGCCAAACCAGGGCAATTTCCTTCCCTAAAGAACATTCGTGAACCAGATGGGTTTTTCTGACCGTCAATAACAGTCATGATTAGTTCCAAAATGTTTTTTATATTGAATTCAAATTCCACCTACTATGGCAGGTTTCGAACCCGGGTCCCCAAAACATAGAGTCATAGCTTTGTACAACACGGAAACAGACCCTTCAGTCCAACTCGTCCATGCTGACCCGATGTCCTAAATCCAGTCCCATTTACCACCATTTGGCCCATAGCCCTATAAACCTACCCTATACATATACCTTTTAACTGTTGTAATTGTACCAGCCCCCACCACTTCCTCTGGCAGCTCGTTCCATACACGCACCACCCTCTGTGTGAAAAGGTCATCCCTCAGGTCCCTTTTAAATCTTTCCCCCTCTCACCTTAAACCTATGCCCCTCTAGTTTTGGACTCCCCGGGGGAAAAGACCTTGTCTAATCACCCTATCCATGCCCCTCATGATTTTATAAACCTCCTAGGTCACTCCCTCAGCCTCGGACGCTCCGGGGAAAATAGCCCCAGTCTATTCAGCCCCTCCTCATAGCTAGAACATTCCAACCCCGGCAACATCCTTGTAAATCTTTTCTGAACCCTTTCAAGTTTCACAACATCCTTCCTATAGCAGGGAGACGAGAACTGAATGCAGGTATTCCAAAAGTGGCCGAACCAATGTCTTGTACAGCCGCAACGTGATCTCCCAACTCCTATACTCAATGCATTTACCAATAAAGGCAAGCGTACTAAATAACTTCACTATCCTACTTTCAACAAACTATGAACCTGCACTCCAAGGTCACTTTGTTCGGCAACGCTCCCCTGGACCGCACCGTTAAGTGTATAAGTCCTGTTCTGATTTGCCTTTCCAAAATGCAGCATCTTACATTTATCTAAATTAAACTCCATCTGCCATTCCTCCACCCATTGGCCCACCTGATTCAAGGTCCCTTTGTGCTCTGAGGTCACCTTTACCGTCCACTACACCTCCAATTTTCCTGGGTCTCTGGATTAATAATCTAGTGATGACACCAAGAGGCCATTGCCTGCCCCTATCCCTCTTGCTGCCATGTTAAAATTTCACACCATGTCCCCAGACCATTAGCCTGGCTCTCTGAATTACCAGACCCAAAGACATTACTGTCTCCTTCCTGTCTGTGATCGTGCAGCCACTTTTGCAGAAGCCTTTATCACTGTAAGGGAGTTCTTGTTCGTATAAAGCAAAATGGTGTCATGTACAGATGAAAAGCTTTCCCAAACTTTGCAGATCAGGGTTCGTCTTGGAGGCTCACTCATAGTCATAGAGATTTAGAGCCTGGAAACAGGCCCTTCGGCCCATCTTGCCCGTGCTGTCCATTTTTCACAATTAATCTAGTCCCATTTGCCTGCATTTAGTCCATATCCCTTCATGCCTATCTGTCTAAATGTTTCTTAAATGATGAAATTGTACTCGCTTCTACCACTACCTCTGGCAGCCTGTTCCAGGCACTCATCATCCTCTGTCTGAACAAAATTGCCCCTCTGGACCCTTTTGTATCCCTCCCCTCTCACTTTAAACCTATGCCCCCTAATTTTAGATTCCCCTATCATGGGGAAAAGCTGTCAGCTATTTACCTTATCTGTGCCCCTCATGATTGTATAGACCTCTATAAGGTCAGTCCTTGGTCTCCTACGCTCCAGCGAAAAAAAAAGTCCCAGCCCAACCAGCCTCTCCTTTTTAACTCAAACTCATCAGAGTTCAGGTATCCAAGAAGTCACTGCTTCTTCGGAGGTTACGCACAAAGGTGCTGACGGTGGGTGACTGGCCTGTGGTACTATGTAAGACACTGGTTAGGCACAGGTAAACTATTGTGTGTTATTGGGGTATCCATGTTATAGAGGGAAGTGATTGCACTGGAGAGGATGTAGAGGAGATGTTGCCTGGGCCAGAGAGTTTCCATGATGGAGAGAAATTGGATAGAATGGGGTTGTTTTCCTTGGAGCAGAGGAAACTGAGAGGGGACATGATTAAGATGTGTAAATTGATAGAGGAATCAATGAACGAGGAGGGAGGGGTTGAATAGATTGAAGGTGAGGGGCAGAAGGTTTGGAGGTGTGTTTGAGGGTTTGTTATTCACCCGGAGGGTGGGGAGTCTGGAACTCGCTGCCTGTGAGGGTGGCACAGGCAGGAACCCCTCAGAACATTGATGAAGTGTTTAGACGGATGCTCACAACCAGGCAATGGGGCCAAGAGCTGGGAAATGGGGGTTAGGATAGTCAGGTGGTTTGTTTCAGACTAGCATGGACTCAATGGGCCGAAGGGCCTTTTCTCGTCCTGTAGACCTCTCTAACTGCTCTCTTCTCATGCAGAGTAAGCATTGGAAGTGTCTGTTGCACATGATAAAACAAGTCTGTAAGTCGAACACCCCTCCATCGCCCTCCCCTTTCAGACCAGGTTGTTGCAGATGTTTAATCTGGTGTCAGCCCTTGCCGTCAGGGATTGCATCTCCACAGGCAGTGGTTTTAGTGCCAAGATTCCCTTCCGTGGCCATGTGCCAGTTTTCTCACCTTTTCCTCACTAGGGGCCAGCTCATTGGAAATTAAGCCCTGCTTTATCAGGGTCGTTGCAAAGGTTAAAGATTTTGCTCAAAATTCCCCAATGGACCTGCCTTTGAGGCCCAAGCTGCTTTCTTTTGTCAAAAAAACAGCACGGACCAGATTTCTGTACCTAACAAGGATTGCTATTTATAGAGTCTCACAGCATGGAAACAGACCCTTCGGCCACACCAGTCCATGCCGACCATAATCCGAAACTAAACCAGTCCCACTTGCCTGCATTTGGCCCAAATCTCTCCAAACCTTTCGTGTATCTGTCCAAATGTCTTCTAAGTGTTCTAACTGTACCGGTATCCACCACTTTCTGTCGCAGTTCCTTCCACACCCGAACCACTCTGTCTGAAAAATTTGCCCCTTGTCCTTTTTAAAAACTTTCTCCTCTCACCTTAAAAATATGCCCCGTAGTTTTGAACTCCCCTATCCTAGGGAAAAGACCCTTGTCATTCACCTTACCTATGCCCTTCATGATTTTATAAACCTCTATAAGGCCACCCCTCAACCTCTTTCACTTCACTGAATAAAGCCCCAGCCTCCTCTTATAACTCAAACCCTCCAGTTCTGGCAACATCCTGGTAAATATAGGGGAGGCAATGGCCTAGTGGTATTATCACTGGACTGTTAATCCAGAGACCCAGCTGATGTTCTGGGAGCTTGGGTTCGAATCTTGCCACGGCAGATGGTGGAATCTGAATTCAATAAAAATATCTGGAATTAAGAGTCTAATGATGACCGTGAATCCATTGCTGATTGTTGGGAAAATCCCATCTGGTTCACTAATGTCCTTTAGGGAAGGAAACTGCCATCCTTACCTGGTCTGGCCTACATGTGACTCCAGACCCACAGCAATGTGGTTGACTCTTAACTGCCCTCTGGGCAATAAACGCTGGCCTAGTTAGTGATGCCCTCATCCCGTAAATGAATAAAGAAAAAAAAATCTTTTCTGAAACCTCTCCAATTTAATAATACCGGTCCTATAACTGGATGACCAGAACTGCGCACAGATGCTCTAGAAGAGGCCTCCCCAATGTCCTGTACAACCTCAACGTGACGTCCCAGCTCCTACACTCAAAGGTCTGAGCAATGAAGGCAAGCGTGCTAAATGCCTTCTTAACCACCCTGTCTACATGTGACGCAAACTTCAAAGGACTATGTACCTGAACCCCTAGGGTTCTGTGTTTGACAACACTACCCAGAGCCCTACCACTACCAAATAAGTTCTGCCCTTGTTTGTTTTACCAAAATGCTATTTATCACAAGTAATTAGATTTTGATTCCAGGTAAACAATCGTGAGCCATCGTTGTATAGCTCATTAAAACTCTAATCCCCTTCTAAAGGTAAGTTGCCATAGTATCAGAGGAATCTCAGGGATACTCTCGTTAAAGAGAGAGAGAGAGAGACACGGATAGACGAACGAACGAACGACTGGTGGTGAGCTTAAACTGAGGGTCACCATACCTCAGAGAAGCGGTGAGGTTGTGAAGGTGGGACTTTGATGGTAGCCTCCCATGGTTCAGGAATTGACGTGCTGCTGGCGTCACTCTGTCAACCAACCGTTCAGCGAACTGAGATAGCCCTGACTCTTTCTTTTTCATGCCCCACCCCCTCCCTGCCTACCCAAACCAACTTTATAAACTACCGCCCACACACAGCGAGAGACCAGTCCCACTAGAATGCCGAGGGAGTGCTGCAAGGTCAGAAGAGCCATCTTTCAGATGAAAAGTAAAATGCTTGTGACCTCTGTGGTCTCGGGCAGGCGCAAGAATATCTCCTTGTCCTCTCTTGAAGGTCTCCCCACTGTTCAATTTGCAGTTTATCCCTTGACGGGCTGTTATCGCATCACTGTGTGTGTGGGATCTTGCTGTGCGCAAATGGCTGCTGCGTTTCCCCACTTTACAACAGTCGCTGCGCTGCACTTGGTGGCTGTGAAACGCATGGAGAATGTCCTGAGCTTGTGTGAGGCCCTACAAAAGCACAGGTTTTGTCTTTTCTTTGTTCTGTGTTTTGTGCGTTTTTGTGGATGATACCAAGTTGGGTGGGAGGGTGAACTGTGACAAGGATGCAGAGATCCTTCGGCATGATCTGGACAGGTTGGGTGAGTGGGCAAATCAACGGCAGATGCAGTATAATTTGGATAAATGGCAGAATACACCTGAATGGCTGTAAATTGGGAGAGGGGAGTATGGCGGGACCTGGGTGTCCTTGTGCACCAGTCGCCTAAGGTAAGCATGCAGGCGGTAAAGAACGCAAATGGTATGTTGGCCTTCATTGTGAGAGGTTTTGAATACAGGAGCAGGGATGTGTTGTTGCAGTTATTACAGGGCCTTGGTGAGGCCACACCTAGAATATTGTGCAGTTTTGGTCTTCTTTCCTGAGGAAGGACGTTCTTGCTCTCGAGGGAGTGCAACAAAGGTTTACCAGGCTGATTCCAGGGATGGTGGGTCTGACGTATGAGGAGAGATTGACAAGGTTAGGATTATTTTCACTAGAGCGCAGACGAATGATGGGGGGAATCTGATAGAGACTTTTAAAATTCTAACAGGACTGAACAGGGTAGATGCAGGGAGGATGTTCCTGACAGTGGGTGTGTCCAGAACCAGGGGTCACAGTATGAGCATTCGGGGTAGACCATTAAGGACGGAAATGAGAAGACGTTTCTTCACCCAAAGAGTGGTGAGCCTGTGGAATTCATTACCACAGGAAGTAGTTGATGCTAAAACATTGAATGTATTCCAGAGGTGACTAGATGTAGCGGTTTGGGCAAATGGGATCAAAGGTTATGGGGAGAAAGCAGGATTAGGCTATTGAATTGGACGATCAGCCATGATTGTGAAGAATGGTGGAGCAGGCTCAAAGGGCCGAATGGCCACCACCTGCTCCTATCTTCTATGTTTTTCTGTAAACTTGCATCAATCTTCAAACTTATAGTTTCTTGTGCTATGCCAGACACGTGCTCTCACACTGTCTTCTTCCTACCTCCAACTTTTGCCTTGGGCTGAAAATTGTCGGATGGGCTGTGACCGCTTCGGCAGAGAGAATTTCTTTTTTTAAAAGACAGCGCAATATCTAAATGGTGAGAGGCTGCAGAGCCTGGAGGTGCAGAGGGATCTGGGTGTCGTGGTGCATTAATCGCAAAAGGCTAATATGCGGGTGCAACAAGTAATCAGGAAAACTAGTAGGATGTTATGTTGTGTTAAGGGGAATTGAATGCAAGAGTAGGGATGTTATGCTTCAGTTATTATGGGGGATTGGTGAGACCACATCTAGAGTACTGTGTACAATACTAGTTACTGTACTTATGGAAAGATGTTATGCAGTGGAATCAATTCAGAAAAGGTTCGTTAGACTAATCCCTGGAATGAACTGAATGCCTTGTGAGGCTATGTCTGTATACTCCAGATTTTAGACAGTTAGAGGTAACTTAATTGAAACAGATAAGATCCTGAGGGGATCAGGTGGATGTGGAAAAGGGTGTTTCCTCTTGTGGTAGAATCTTAAACTGAGGTTCATAGTTTAAAAATAAGGGAGAGCCCATTTAAAACATAGATGAGGAAACATATTTTTTCTATCAGAGAGTAGAGTGTCTTTGGATTTCCCTTTGGTTAGGCCACTTTTGGAATACTGTGTTCAATTCTGGTCTCCCTGCTGCAGGAAAGATGCTGTTAAACTTGAAAGAGTTCAGAAAAGATTTACAAGAATGTTGTCGGGTTGGACGGTTTGACCTGTAGGGAGAGGATGAATAGGCTGGGGCTATTTTTCCATGGAGAGCCAGGTGAGTGGTGACCTTTATAGAGATTTATAAAATCACGAGGGGCATGGATAGGGTGAATAGCCAAGGTCTTTTACCTGGGGTGGGGGGGGAGGGGAGTCCAAAACCAGGGGGCACAGGTTTAAGGTGAGAGGGGAAAGATTTAAAAGGGACCTGAAGGGCAAAGTTTTCACACAGAGAGTGGTGCGTGTGTGGAAAAACTGCCAGAGGAAGTGGTAGATGCAGGTACAATTGCAACATTTAAAAGGCATCTGGATGGATACATGAATAGGAAGGGTTTAGAGAGGTATGAGCCAAATGCTGGCAAATGGGTCTAGATTAATTTAGGGTATCTGATTGGCATGGATGAGTTAGACCAAACGGTCTGCTTCTGGGCTGTACAACTCTGACTGTGGGTGCAGGAAACTTGAGTATTTTTAAGGCAAGAGATAATTAGATTCTTGATCAGCAACGGGATGAAAGATTATTGTGGTATTTGCAGGAGTGTAGGGTTGAGGTTAAAATCGGATCAGCCATGAGCTTATTGAATGGTAGATTAAGCTCGAAGGGCTGATTGGCCTACTTTTGTTCCTTGCTCGAACATTTATCAGTGGGGTATGCGTTGCGCAAGCAGTGGGAGCTTACTGAGATGTGCAACCACTTCTGTGTTCCGTTTCAGGTTTTGTATGCAGTATTCGGAAGTGCCGAATTTCAGTGACCCCAACCCTGAGTACATGTCCCAGGCATCATCGCAAAACAAGCCTGTAAGTCTGACACCCCGCATCACCCTCCCCTTTCAGACCAGGTTGTTGCTGATGTTTTTATCTGGTGCCAGCCTTGACCTGTCAGAGATTAACACCACCACCTGCAGAGGTGCAGTAACAAGGTTCCTTTCTGCGATGGCTTGCCGGCTTGCTCACTTTTCTCAAGGCACTGACTTGGTCATGCATTACTAGGGGCCAGCCGTTGGAAATCAAGTCCTGCCTATTATCATGTCGCTGTGATCTGGGGAGAAGGAAAAACATGGGTGTTATGGATGGAAGGGAAACTGAGAAAGCAGTTCAGTGCTCCCTGGTCACAGGATGTGCTGAGATGATTCTTGCGCTGATCCAGATGCTCCTCCTTAGTCTTCCTTCTCCAGATGCTTCTGCTGGCTTGCAGGTAGCACAGGGTGGCTGCTTCACGCTTACCAAAGGTGTCTCGACTTACTCATTAAAACTCACAGCTTGCAACAACTGCTGAAGGAAAAATAAACTGGTTTTCTTCAGGCTGGAAGTAGCTTTTACTGCAGAGAACAGAGAGCCCGCTGAGCCGGGGGAGGGGTCTCTCGCTTATTCACAGCCGCAGACTTTTCACTTACCTCAGAACCAATTACATAGCTGTTGGCAGGTAGAAGGCCTTTTCCACTGATAACTGGTCACTAGTCCACAGATCAAGGTTAATGAATCTGTGAAATTCTCTACCGCACAAACCCGTGGAGGTAAAGTTACTGAATATAATGAAGAAACAGTCAGATACATTTTAAAATATTTTTTAAAGAAATAAAGGGGTATGGGGAGATAGGGGATCAGCCATGATCATACTGAACGGGAGAGCGAGTTTGAAAGGACCCTGCGCCTGGTTCCTACTTTTTGATCAGCTGCTCGTCGCTGGCCGGATCTCTGTTAGTACTCACCCTTGGCTCCAGCTCGTCTGTGGCATCTCCTGCTTACTGCAGTGTAAATAGTGCCCACGATGAGCATCCGGATACTTGCGTTTTGGGGTAATCCTGGGTTATACGAAAAAACTAGGTGATGAATAACACGGTTAAATGTTTTTTAAAACCTAGTGGCCTTTACAATTTTTTTTTTCTTTGGCTGAGTTCTGGGTCCATGGGCAATTCACCCCCAACCCACTTTCACACCCAAGTGATGTTACTTGCTGCCAAATCTGGGACTCGGCACCTTATCCCAGCAGAAGCTGCCACTGATCTGGTGGGGAGCCCAGAGCTCAGTGCAGCAGTGGTGAAGCTTTCTGGATAAGGCCAGCACAGGGTGGGGAAGCTACCAGGGTTTGGTAGGGGGCAGGGGCAATGTGAGGGCAAGAGGGCGAAACTCTAACATGTCCCTCTCAGCCATCTGTCTGCCTGCCACTCAGTGCTTTCAATGGGATTTCCGCAGCAGCTCCACTCTAGCCAGGGTGAGGAAGTAGTTTTCATGTTGGATGAGTCTGCTGAGCGTCTGCCTTGGAATCATAGAGTCGTACAGCATGGGAACAGACTCTTCAGTCCAACTCATCCATGCCAAACAGATTTCCTAAACTGAACTGGTCCTGTTTGCCTGCGTTTAGCCCATATCCCTCTAAACATTTCCTATTCATGTACCTGGTCTCTTCAATGGTGTGGTTGCACCTGCCTCTACCACTTCTTCGGGCAGCTCGTTCCACACACGCACCACCCTCTGTGTGCAAAAAGTTGCCCCTCAGGTCCCTTTTAAATCTTTCCCCCCACCCCTCACTTTAAATCTGTATCCCTCTAGTTTAGGCCAGAAACCGCACGACAACAGGTCTATTCAAAAATGCAAGTTTTCAGGGCCTCGCTCCTCCTTCAGGTGTTAGTGAGGCAGTATCAGACACAGAATTGGTAAGTAAAATATCAAAGGATCACCCCACTGATGGGGCTATTCACCCTATCTATGCCACTTATGATTTTATAAACCTCTAAGATCACTCCTCAACATCCTATCCTCCAAAGAAAAAAGTCCCGGCCTCTCCTTATAACTAACCCCCCAGACTTGGTAACATCCTTGTCTTTTTTGCATCCTTCCTATAGCTGGGAGACCAGAATTGTGCTCAGTATTCCAAATGTGGCCTCTCAATATTTTGTACAGCCGTAACATGACATCCTAAATCCTATGCTCAGTGCTCTGACCGATGAAGACAAGTGTGCCAACACCTTGTCTATTAATTTCAAAGAATGATGTTCCTGCGCCCACAGGTCTGACTGGTTAATTACACCCCCAGGGCCCTACCAATAAGTATGCAAGTCCTGCCCTGGTTCGTTTTACCAAAATGCAACACCTCGCATCTATCCGAATCAGCTCCACCTGCCGCTCCTCGATTCGTGAAGACAGTAAGGTCTGTGACAAGTTGGGGATGGGGGGGGGTGCAGTGGCTTGCTGGCAGGCTGGGTGGTTGGGGGAGAGATCCAGGGGGTGGGCAGAAGGGACCATGGAAGGGAATTCGCGGTCGCTCATTGGGCAAGTTTTCTCCCGATCTGGCCAGTTAACACTGAGCATTCTTTGCTTTTTTTCCTCTCTCGTTTAAGACCCTGACTGAACAAGGTAGTTCTTCCACGGCTGGCCTGGTGACGCCTTTGCCCTCTGTGACCTCCGGTGAGTATCTCTGATAGAGAGCACACTGTATGCCACTCTGTTGGGGGAGAGTTGGGGGGTCAGCTCAGCGCCGAGGGAGAGCCGCATTGTCAGAGGAACCGTCTTTCAGATCAGAAATTGACCCTTGTCCCCACAGTCGGAGGTCCAACTAGTTGGAAGAAGACTAAAGGGGTAAAGGTGTTTTCTCCCTTCTGCCCCTGCCATGCCCTCCACACCCCCCCTCCCCCACCACCACCACCAGGGTCCTGAGGCCCATACTGACCTCTCCATCTGTACCACTGAAACAGAGATTATCAGGCTGTGCAATAAGTCACTGCTTGAGGCTGGGAGTTTGCTGCATGGAAATTGGCTGAGGCGTTTCCTGTGTCGCATCAGGCCATGAAACCCGAGAGGTGCTACAGAAATGCAGGTCGGTCTTCTGATTTGTGCTGGTCCAAAGTATTTCTGGCCCCTCCTCCCCCACCACCACCACCAAAAGGTGGCTGTAGACTTCACCAGTTCACTCAGCCAACCCGAAACGAAGGATAGATTTGGACAACCAGCCACCATCATATGGACTGGCAGAGCAGGCTCGAGGGGCTGAATGGCCTAATCCCGGTCCTGTTTCCTGTGTGTGATTGATGGGTGGATGGGGTGGGGAATAGACAGCTTATGGATTTTACAGTCCAGCAGCTTTCTCAGTTCCTTATGTGTGACCATTGTATACATCCATAAAGTTGAAGTTAACGCTTTATTCTATCACCCGGGAATGTCATTACGGCCTGAATTTTGCCTCCCCCACCCCTACCCCAACCCCGCTCCAGGTAACGATGGCCTGAATGCCGCCAGCTCAGTCGGAGCACCCCTTGGTGCAGTGAATCACACAGTGCCCGGAGGAGGAAGAGGGAATGGGCGTGGCCCAGGAGGTAACCAAGCCGTGAACATGCCAGGACCCACATTAACAAACTCCAGCGGCACCACCCCAGGCACCACCAGCCTGAGCAACGGGAGAGATCAGAGACGTGTGCCCAAACGATGAGCATTCGTCCCCCCCCCGCCACCAATCTCCCGGCATTTTCCGACTTTGTGAAGCCCCTTCCCGAAAATCCGTGGGGAAATGACGTTGAAGTGGGATTGGTGCGTTATCCTTGTTCTCGGTCGCGCTCTCCCCCCACTTCACTCGCGCGCTGACTCCCTCTTTTCCCTCCCCCCACCCCTCACACTGACTCGCGCTCTCGCTTCACCCCCTCCAATACGTTCTCTCTCTCTTTCCCCCCCCACTGGCGCTGACTCACGCGCTCTCTCTCCACTCCCTCACGCTAACTCACGTGCTCTTCTTCCCCCTCCGCTGGACAAATCCTGTCCTTCCCTGTCCCCTGACAACATCCACCCATGACCCCACCTCCAAAAGAAATGAAAGGGCTCCTTTTAATTCCCACCCCAGAGCATTCGGAATATTGGGAATCACTAGGGTGCAGGGTTGCGTCAATATTCTTTTGAGACCCCATTCCCCACTCTCGTGCCTGGAACTGAGCTGCTCCTGCCACCCTTTCAACATCTTCGAGTGTCCTCACTGGATCTCATGGCATCCTGACGTCCTTTGGTTCCAATAAGATGTAGGGA
Organism: Ginglymostoma cirratum; assembly: GCA_024137785.1. NCBI lineage: Eukaryota > Metazoa > Chordata > Chondrichthyes > Orectolobiformes > Ginglymostomatidae > Ginglymostoma > Ginglymostoma cirratum. Next base: position 199,033 of record JAHRHZ010000089.1, on the reverse strand, counting down.
TAGAATGAGTCTATTCAGCCCTTCAGGGCCTGCTCCACCATTCGATTGTGCCTGATATGTTTCTCAACTCTTCACCCACCCCTTCTGCCTTTCACACAACCCTTGAACCCCTTGACATCCCTCCCAAGTCCTGTTGATGCTTGGCCTTCAGTTCCAGACGCCTGTTTCACTGCCTGATGGTCGAGATCGATCCTTTCCCCTGTTGCATGCACTCGTGAGATTTCTCGCACCCGCACCCTCATTCTCTCTAATCCTCCCGCACACTCTCGTTCTGCCTCTGCAAAATTCCAGCTCCGACCCTCCACCTTCCTGTCAGTAAACTTGGCACGCAAGACATTGACTGACATCCCCCCCCAAGCTCCAGCATGTATGGAGTCAGGACTCAGATCATTGCAACCGGGGAGCCTGTCCCATGGGGGGATATGCTAGAAATTCTTAATGTCAAGAATATATTTCATAGACCTGTCCAGATGCATTATGGCACAAGTCTGGAGCAGGTGGGACTTGAACCCGACCACCCTGACCCAGATGTAGGACACTGCCACAAGTGCTAGTTCTCCCAGTAGTCCGCCTCTTGTAATTTATTGCATTCCACGCTCAGCAAAGTTCAGTTTGGTGCCTCAGACCTCACTTCTGGACAAGTCTCCACTAGGTGGGCTGTCCCAATAGCTATTTCAGGTTCAAAATACTCTGCCCTGACACCAGTGGGCGGCTTTACGTCGCACTTTCGTTTTGTGTAGCCAGCGCAGACTGGAGGGAAATCAGTGTTTGATGTTTGCCTACTTTGAAAGCCAGCCCAGTACACGCATGTAGCGACATGCACGCGTGCTCAGCTCACACACGTACATGCGCCTGGGCACGGGGAGACACAGGTAGACAGAAGCATGCACACAGACATAGACACAAACAAGTGCATGGATGCAAATACACACACAAATGCACATCTGTCGATGCACATACAAATGCACGCACAGATATGTAGGCACACATGCAAACACGAGCGCGTACATAGACGCATGTACAAATTCACATGGGAGCCCCTACAAGCAAGTGCACAGATACTGTGATGTACAGCATGGAAAATGACCCTGCATTCAAACCAGGCCATGCTAACCACCTTCCCAAACTAAACTAGTCTCACCTGTTTGCATTTGGCCCATATCTCTCCAAACCTTTCCTATTTCATGTACTTATCTAAATGCCTTTTAAATGTTGTAATTGTACCCACATCCACCACTTCCTCTGCCCGATCGTTCTATACACTAACCACTCTCTGTGTCAGCCTTCAAATCTTTCTCTTACCTGAAAAAATGCACCTCCCCCACCCCCACATCCAGTCCTGAAGAAGGGTAATACCCAATACATTGACTGCTCCTTTCCTCCAGATGCTGCCTGGCCTGCTGTGTTCTTCCAGCCTCCTGTTTGTCTACATAGAATCCCAGCATCTGCAGTTTCTTTTTTGTCTCTAATCTCAAAATTATGGTCCCTGGTTTTGAACTACCGCCCCCCCAGGGAAATGACCTTTTGCTATTCACCTTATCTATACCCCTCATGATTTTACAAACCTCCATAAGGTCACGCCTCAACTTCCTATACTCCATTGAAAAAGGTCCCAGCTTATCCAGCCTATTTTTATAACCCAAACCCTTCATTCCTGGCGATGTCCTGGTAATTATTTTCTGAACCCTCTCTGGCTAAATAGCAAAAAATGGAAAAAAACTGCAGATACTGGAAATCAGAAACAAAATCAAAAATAAAAACAGAAATTGACGGAAAAGCTCAGCTGGTCTCGCAGCGTCTACGGAGGGAAATCAGAGTTAACATTTCAGGTCCAGTGAGCTTTCCTCAGAACTCAATTTAATCCAGCTTAAAATATCCTTCCTGTAACAGGGCAACCAGAACTGGACACGGTGCTCCAGAAGCGGCCTCACCAACGCCCTGTACAATCTCAATGTGACATCCCAACTCCAATACTGAATGGTATGACTAATGAATGGTAAACACCTTCTTAACCATCCTGTCTACCTGTGAATTTAAAGAAATTTCGAAGAATTATGTACCTGAACCCCTGGGACCACTTGTCTACAACATTAACAAGGGCTTTACCATTAACTGTATAAGTCCTGCCATTGGTTGTTTTACCAAAATGCTATACGTCTCACATTTATCCAAATTAAACTCCATCTGCCATTCTTCAGCCCATTGACCCAATTGATCAAGATCTCTTTGTAATCTTAGATAACCTTCTGCATTGTTGACTATACCACCAATTTTTGTGTCATCCACAAATTTACTGACCATGTCTCATCCAAAGGCGTGGGTACGGACACACATGCAAGCACGTGCACAGATACACAGGCCCACATCCAAACATGCACGTGACACACATACATGTGCACAGGCACAGAAGCACATATGCGCATGCACACAAACACGTGCACAGATATATGGATGCACATACAAATACACACATACAAACATGGACCCAGGTGCACAAGAGCACACCTATTGAATTGTTTACAACAGTTATTTTTAAAGCAATTTTTTCTCAAAAAATCACAAGGTTGAAATGTCTTTAAAGACAATTGATGTGGTTTCAGGTTCCCTTAATTGGGATGGTACAGCCCATTAGGGCCTGCTATAATATCAGAGGGAGGGGGGAGAAGTAAATGCCCCTGGACTCTTCCGTATCTTTGGTTTTTATAAATTTGCCGATAGCTGGGTGATACGGTGCCTGGGGGAGACCAGGCTGTGCTGTCATTCCTCAGTCCCTGCGCTCGCATGGAGGTATTGGGTTTGGTATCTGCCAGTTTGAGATGACAAAGCCCGGGTGAACATGAAAGATACCTCTACCTCCAGAATTCATGTTGTCATGCTGCTGGCCTTCAGGATCTTGCTGTGCGCAGATTGGCTCTGGAAGTTTTGCCATGTGAACCATACTGTGAGAGGGGCCAGGTCGTGTGAGGAGGTCATTACAAATGACAGCCTTTACTTGTCTTCGGCCAGCACCAACACCCCCCACCCCCACCCCCACCCCAACATCCCCTACGAGGATGGGGCTGCCTGAATTTTTTTATATATACATATATCTATATAAAAGATTATGGTTGCATTTTGATATCCCCAATAACCAGCTTCCTTCTGTGTTTCATTTTGGGAAGGAGTGTGTGTGTGTGTGTGTGTGTGTGCGCGCGTGTATGCGCGTGTGTGTGCGCGCACCTGTGTATAAGTGGGGGGGGCCAGCGAGGGCGGTAGGGGGCAGTGGTTTAGATCAGATTAATGGTGAGTGATTGATGATTAATGATCAAATCAATGACCAGTGATCAATAATGTCTATTAAAACACTTTCCACAGGGAAATTGGCAGAGGGCTTTTTTGTCTCTCTCTCTCTCTCTCTCTCTCTCTTTACCACCCCCCCGTCTCTTTCTCTCTCTCTCTACCCCCTTTCTCCCTCCTCCTCCTCTCTTTCTGTCTGTGCCTCTCTGTCTCTGTCTATCCCTTTCTCTCTATTCCTCTCTGTCTCTCTTCCTTTCTCAATGCACATCTCTGTATATCTCTCTCTCATCTTCCTTTCTTGTTCTCTCTCCCTCCCTGTTTCTGTCTCTTTCTTCTTCTTCCTTCTACAGCCACATTCCCCCCCCCACTTCCTCCCCTTTCCCACTCTGCCTCTCTCTCGTCTCCTGCTTGACCAGCCCTGATTGGGCATTTCTGGTCGGCGTACACACCCAATTCCTTCCCATTAACCGCACCACCCCCACCACCAAACAAACTTTGATCTGGCCTGAACAAACCAGCCATCGATCCCACCACTGGAGGAAAGAACATGCCAGTCTAACGGACTGATGGTCTGAACTTATCTGTGGATTCCCTCAGTCTGGTGCTGGGCTGTGGGAGGATCAGTGCTTGTGGGGATGTTCGGGTCTGTATGACCGAGGAAGGCTGACTGCCTCCTCTGGGATCTTGCTGTGCCAGGGTGGTGGTGCCTGGAGGCGGTCGAGACATGCTACAGAAATGCAGACAATGCCCCCCCCACCTTTCCCCGCTTGGGAACGAGTGCAAGAGGGATTGATAGCAAGAGTGAGAGTTGTTGTGGACCAGACCAAACCTCCCCCAGACTATGTTCACAAGATACTCTAGACCCTGACTTTTTCTTATTTGAAGGTAAGTGTAAGATATTGCATTCCAGATGCAATTTGATTGGTCAAACTTCCAGGCTTGAAGCAAAACACACTTCATTCACACACGATAGTTAAAATCCAACAAAAGAAAGAAGAAATTGGAATAACTAACTCAGTTGGAAAACTTAACAGAATAGTAGATTATTTACATCCCATAAACACACCCTTGGCAAAGGCAAATTCAGTAAAATAGATTGTCTCAGGCAATTCTCCAGTCCAGGAGACAAAACGCCAAGAGAAAACTCTGAGAGGGAGAGAGACGAGTAGGGGGAGATGTACTGCAGCTTCCAAACCCAGCTTCAAGATCCCTGAAACTGCTGTTGAAAGACTAAAACTAAGCATCCTGGTTCTGTGGGAACTTGACCTCACTCATTCAGGCTGCTTCTATCATTCCAACTTGTTTTTAAAAAAAACCCAAGGTCTCGCAAGCTGTTTATTGGATTGGAACGGACTGTTTGTCGCCTCTACCTTTGCCTTTCTTCATTAAAGAAAAGGACCAAATACATGTGTGAAAGTCATGGTATCATTAATGCTACCTCTGCACTGTACCTGTATGATGTTTCACTGCCAATGTCAGCCTTGTTTCTCTTGGTGGAGATGTGTGCGTCATGGAATCCCTACAGTGTGGAATCAGGCTATTTGCCCCATTGAGTCTGTGCTGACTGTCTGATGATCGTCCTATCCAGACCCACCACAAGCCTCCCCCCATCCCACCTTATCCCTGTAACCCCGCATTTCCCATGGCTAATCCACCTAACCTGGACAGTATGGCTAATTTCACATGACCAACCCACCCTAACTTGCACATCCCTGGGCACTATGGGTCAATTTAGCACGGCCAATCCCACCCTAACCTGCACATCTTTGGGCTGCGTAAGGAAACTGGAAGCATCTGGGGGGAAACCCACACAGAAGTGTGAAGAACGTGCAAACTCTGCACAGACAGACAGTCATTTGAGGGTGGGATCGAACCCAGGTCCCTGGCGCCATGGGGGCAGCAGTGTTAACCACTGAGCCACCGGGCTGCCCCCCTGAATCCAGCTGGTTAGCTGCTTTAAAAGATGTTCATTCCCAACCCCGCTGATTTGTCCTTCAGATGCTGTCAGTAATTCTCAACGAATATTCACAAGCGGGCATAAGATGTGTACTCTTAATATATGTGTAGAAATGATTGAGGCGTGCTTCTATTGCATCATGCTATTTGTAAATAAGTACTGTTGATACATAAATCAGAGGGCTAGAAGTTCTGCAGATTTACTGTGTGGCTTTCTCCCCACCTAAGATTTTTTATAACATCAAGTTTCCAGCGTCAGTACAATTTTGCTCATGTGTCGTGTCGCTAATGAAAGCTCCTTTTCAACTTGAGCATTTTGTTATAATCACATTTCTAGCGGGTTCTCTGTCTCTTCCTTTTCCATTTTCTTTTTTCACATTCATTCAAAGGACCTGGGTGTCTCTGGCCAGGTCAGTGTAAATTTCCCCCAGCCTCTGGTTAAGCCAGTAGATCTGGAGGGTGGCTGATTTCTCTCTCTAAAACAAATGGACCAAATACATGCGCTAAAGCCGTAGTTACCACTGCGCTGTGCCTGTATAACATTTCGCTGCAAACGTTATACACTGCAGTTCCTACTATCTCTGAAACAATTTTAACCCCACTGCGAAGCCTCTTCTCAGGATGCCTACCTTGAAAAAGCTACCCTCCTCCCTCCGGAAAGACCTCAGTGGATCTCTCTCCCACTGCAACTCCCTCATAATCTCTTCGGCCCTGAAACTGTTCGACCACGTCCTGAAGCAAACCAGGTACTACAGCCGCATTACCTTTCTTAGTGGGTCTAGGCCCGAAACGTCAAGCTTTCCTGCTCCTATGATGCTGCTTGGCTTGCTGTGTTAATCCAGCTCCACACCTTGTTACCTTTCTTAGTACCTGCCTACGGAACCAGATCATCCCCGATGGACTACAGTCCACATTCAGGCTTTCCCAATTTGGCCCCAATCGCGACAATGTCTACATTCAGGACATTGAGTTCCTTCAGAAGCGTTTCTCCCTGCGAGTCCTGAAACACACACTCGCAGCAATGCGCCGGCATCGCCTGGCACTACAATCAAGCCTACCCCAGCTCACAGCCTCCCTCTCCCAGACCTGCAAAGAACCTCTCCTGTTTTTTATTCTTCATAGGATCGACAACCCGAACTCACGATTCTACTCAGCTTTATTGGATACAAAAAACTGTGAGTACAGTAAACTCACTGGTGCCTACTACCCAAAACGGGGGGGCGCCCCCCCCCCCCCCCCCCCCGCAATCCCCAACCCTACCCAGGACCTTCCCCACAATGTGCCCGCCGCCATTGGCCATGTGGCCACTGTCGGAGCACCCACAGATGACGTCACATCCTCCGCTGCCAGGTACGCCACTTCCGGGACAGTGAACACCATTGACACCGCTGCTGATGCCACTGCCTCCATTTCCGAGGCCAACACCACAGACACTGAGGACGCACCTACCTTCACCGCTGCTGTTGCTGCCTACCCCACTCCGCCCACCGCCGACATCCCTCTGCCCACCAACTCCACAGCCAGCAGCTCCAGAGGAGACTGTAGCACCCAGCCCTGCCAGGTCTTCACCAACCCCCCAGATCTCCCCCTTACTGAGGACGAACCTTGTCCCCCTCCACCCAAACATCAAAGAATACCGGTCACGCTTGGACATTGAACAGTTTCTCTGTCTCCGTGCTTACTTCTTCAACCGTGAGCCTAACCCTCCCCTCTACTGACCCCTTCTCCCACCTCCAACACACCCCCTCCTCCTGGACACCACCCCAAGGCCTCCTACCCTCCCTCGACCTCTTCATCTCCAACTGCCATCAAGACATCAATCACCTCAACCTCGCCACCCCTCTCACCCGCTCCAACCTCTCCACTGCAGAACATGCAGCCCTCCGCTCCAATCCCAAACACACCATAAAACCCACGGACAAGGGAGGCGCAGTTGTAGTATGGCGCACTGATCTCTACTTCGCCGAGGCCAGGAGCCAACTCTCCGACACCTCCTCTTACCGTCCCCTTGATCGTGACCCCACCCCCGAGCACCAAACCATCATCTCCCAAACCATCCACAACCTCATCACTTCAGGTGACCTCCCACCCACAGCCTCCAACCTCATCGTTCCCCAACCCTGCACCGCCCGCTTCTACCTCCTTCCCAAAATCCACAAATCTGACTGTCCTGGTCGACCCATTGTCTCCGCCTGCTCCTGCCCCACTGAACTTATCTCCACCTATCTCAACTCCGTTTTCTCCCCCTTGGTCCAGGAACTCCCTATCTACATCTGTGACACCACCCGCGCCCTCCACCTCCTCCAAAACTTCCAATTCCCCGGTCCCCAACACTTCATCTTTACCATGGACATCCAGTCCCTATACACCTGCACTCCCCATGCAGATGGCCTAAAGGCCCTCCGCTTCTTTGTCTCCCACAGGCCTGACCAGTCGTCCTCCACTGACACCCTCATCCGCTTAGCCAAACTCATCCTCACCCTCAACAACATCTCTTTTAATTCCTCCCACTTCCTACAGACAAAGGGGGTGGCCGTGGGTACCTGCATGGGCCCAAGCTATGCCTGCCTCTTTGTAGGTTATGTGGAACAATCCCTCTTCTGTACCTACACTGGCCCTAAACCCCACCTCTTCCTCTGTCACATTGATGACTGTATCGGTACCGCCTCGTGCTCCCACAAGGAGCTCGAACTGTTCATCTACTTCACCAACACCTTCCACCCCAACCTTAAGTTCACCTGGACCATCTCTGATACCTCTCTCTCCTTCCTGGACCTCCTGTTTCCATCTCTGGCAACCACCTGGAAACCGATATCCATGTCAAGCCCACCTCCTCCCACCCACCTTCCTGCAAAAATGCCATCCCTATTCCCAACTCCTTCGCCTCCACCGCATCTGCTCCCAGGATGAGGCATTCTACTCCCGAACATCTCAGATGTCCTCGTTTTACAAGGACTGCAACTTCCCCCCCCCCCCCACAGTGGTTGAGAATGCCCTTGACTGTGTCTCCCGCATTTCCCGCAACTCATCCCTCACACCCCTTCCCTGCAATAATAACCAAACCAGAATGCCCCTCGTCCTCACGTACCACCTCACCAACCTCCAGATCCAATGCATCATCCTCCGACACTTCCGCCATCTGCAATCAGACCCCACCACCAAAGACATTTTTCCCTCCCCACCCTTATCTGCTTTCCGGAGGGACCACTCTCTCCGTGACTCCCTTGTCTGCTCCACACTCCCCTCCAGCCCCACCACACCCGGCACTTTTCCCGGAAACCGCAGGAAGTGCTGCACCTGCCCCCACACCTCCTCCCTCACCCCAATCCCAGGCCCCAAGAAGACTTTCCACATCAAGCAGATGTTCACCTGCACATCTGCTAATGTGGTATACTGCTTCCGCTGTTCCCATTGTGGCCTCCTCTACATCGGGGAAACCAAGCGGAGACTTGGGGACCATTTTGTGGAACACCTAAACTCGGTTCGCAGTAAACAATTGCACCTCCCAGTCGCGAACCATTTCAACTCCCCCTCCCAATCCTCAGACGATATGTCCATCCTGGGCCTCCTGCAATACCACAATGATGCCACTGGAAGATTGCAGGAACAGCACCTCATATTCCACTTGGGAACCCTGCAGCCCAATGGTATCAACGTGGACTTCACAAGCTTCAAAATCTCCCCTCCCCTACCACATCCCAAAACCAGCCCAGCTTGTCCCCACCTCCCTAACCTGTCCTTCCTCCCACCTATCCCTTCCTCCCACCTCAAGCGCCACCCCCATCTCCTACCTACTAGCCTCACCCAACCCCTTGACCTGTCTGTCCTCCCTAACTCCACACCTACACTTACTGGCTCCATCCCCACCTCTTTGACCTGTCTGTCTCCTCTCCACCTATCTTCTCCTCTATCCATCTTCTATCCGCCTCCCCCTCTCTCCCTATTTATTTCAGAAATGCCTTCCCCTCCCCCATTTCTGAAGAAGGGTCTAGGCCCGAAACGTCAGCTTTCCTGCTCCTCTGATGCTGCTCGGCCTGCTGCGTTCATCCAGCTCCACACCTTGTTATCTCAGATTCTCCAGCATCTGCAGTTCCTACTATCTCTGCAAACATCAGCCTTGTTTCTCTTGGTGGAGATGTGTAAGTAAGTTGTAACTGAGTAAATGGTAATCATTTCAAATTTCAAATACGGTGGGCTTTTGAACCTATTTTTTCCCCAAAAAAACATTATAGAGTCGTACAGCATGCAGACAGACACTTCAGTCCATACTGACCAGATATCCTATTGTGATCTCATCCCATTTGCCAGTATTTGTACCATACTCCATCACTTTGGCAGCTCGTTCCACACACGCACCACCCTCTGTGTGAAAACGTTGTCCCTCAGGTTCCTTTTATATCTTTTACCTCTCATTTTAACCCTATGCTCCTCTCGTTTTGGATTCCCCCACCCTGGGGAAAAAGACCTTGTCTATTCACCCTATCCATGCCCGTCATGATTTTACAAACCTCTGTAAGGTCACCTCTGATGCTCCAGGGAAAATAACCCCACACTGTTCAACCTCTCTCTATAGATCAAGCCCTCCAACCCTGGCAACATCCTTGTAAATCTTTTCTGAACATTCCAAGTTTCACAGCGTCTTTCCTAGAGCAGAGAGGCCAGAATCAAACACAGTATTCCAAAAGTGGCCCTAACCAATGTCCTGTACAGCCCCAACATGACCTTCCCAACTCCTGTACTCAACGCACTGACCCATAAAGGCAAGCGTACCAAACACCTTCTTTACTGCCCTGTCTACCTGCGACCCCAAGGTTTCTATTTGTCAACTCTCCCCAGGATCCTATCATGAAGTGTGTAAGCCCTGCTCTATTGGCCCTATCAAAATGCAATACCTGGGTTGGCCTGTGGTTCTGAATATCTGGGACCAGGAACTGAACTAAACGCACCACCATAAGGAACAGGAGTAGACCATTCAGTAGATCATGGCTGATCCAAACATCCTCACATCCACTTTCCTGCCCTTTCCTCGATTCCCCAACTGATCAGGAATCTATCGATCTCAGCCTTAAGTGTACACAAGGACCATGCCCCTACAGCTGTCTGTGGCAAGGAGTTCCAAAGTCCCACAACCCTCTGAGAGAAGAAATCCTTCTTAATTTCAAGATGGGATGGAATTGTACAGTGCACAAATTCTCGGCTCTTTTAAAATACCTACAGTGGGGAAAGAGGCCATTTGGCCCGTCGAGGCTGTGCCACACCTCCCAACAGCATCCCATCCCAGACGCAGACCCCACCCTATCCCCATAACCCAGCATTTCCCATGGTCAATGCACATCCCGGGGCACTATGGGACAATTTTCCACGGCCAATCCACCCTAACCTGCACATCCCTGGGCACTATGGGACAATTTCCCACGACCAATCCACCCTAACCTGCACATCCCTGGGCACTATGGGACAATTTAGCATAGCCAATCCCCCTTAACCTGCACATCTTTGGACTGTGGGAGGAAACTGGAGCACCCGGAGGAATCCCACACAGACACAGGGAGAATGTGCAAACTCCACACAGATGGTCGCCCAAAGATGGAATCAGACCTGGATCTCTGGCCCTGTGAGGCAGCAGGGCTGACCACTGAGCCACCCTTTAATTTCTGCAAATTAAAATTAATTGGAAGCTGATGACAAACACCTCTCACACCTTGGGCAAGTGGAAGGAATGAGAAATGCCCTTTTGAACAAAAAATAAGATTATCCTTTCAAGACCTCGCGCATCCCATCTTACAGGGCTTGCTGCATTTTGGAAATATCAAATACATTCCTGGGTTACCTAGAGCCATAGAATAATACAGCATGGAAACAGGCCCTTCCGCCCAAACTGGTCCATGCTGACCATGGTGCCCACTCAGCATGCCTGCATTTGTCCATATCCCTCTAAACTCTTTCCATCCATGTACTTATTCAAATAGTTTTTAAATGTTGCTATTGTGTCTGCCTCACCCACTTTCTCTGGCAGCCCCATTCTATATGGGACAACATCAGCAGTTTACCAGCACCAGAGAGAGTATCTCCCCCACTTCCTTCCCTCAGCAACCTAGGGATACATCTCATCTGGCCTGCAGTTTTATCCACTTTCTAGGCTGCTGAACTTATCAATATTCTCTCTCTCACTCTTGCTTTCTCTCATTCTCTTTCTCTCTCACACTGTCACTTGTTCTGTCTCACTCTTTCTCACTATCTCACTCACTGCCTCTCTCACCAACTCGCTCACACTCACTCACTTCCTCTCTCCCACTCTCTCGCTCTCATCCTCTCTCTCACACTCTCTCACTGTCACACGCCACACTCTCTCTCACACACACACAAACTCACTCACTCTCTTGCTCTCACACACATTCTCTCTCACACTGTCTCACACTCTCTCTCGCACGCATACATTCTCACACTCTATCTCTCACACACACACTCACTTGGTCTCACACACACACTCTCTCTCACACACACTCTCTCTCACTGTCACACACCACACTCTCTCTCACACACACACACTCACTCACTCTCTTGCTCTCACACACACATTCTCTCTCGCACTCTCTCGCACACATACATTCTCTCTCACACACTCTCTATCTCTCACACACACACTCACTCACTTGCTCTCACACACACACACTCTCTCTCTCACACACACATTCTCTCTCACACACCCTCTCTCTCACACAGTCTCTTTCTCACACTCAGTCTCTCTCTCACACACACACACACGCACTCCCTCACTCTCTTGCTCTCACACAAACAGTCTCTCTCACATACACATTCTCTCTCACTCTCCATTACCCTCTGTCTCTCTCTCTCTCTCTCTCTGTGTTAATTCTACTATTTCACAGGCCTGGACACTCAGGTCTATACCTGTGTCATCCTGTTCCATTGTGAACCAATAGATTGCCTCGATATTCTCGAATGAGCCCTACTCTTTCCTAAGTTATTTTACTGATCTTTATAAATTTAAAGATATCCTTTGTGTTTTCCTTCATTCTACCAACCCATGCTTTCTTATGCACTCTCTTACCTTCCCTCACTTATTTTGTAAGTCCTGCTCATTTTTATACTCTTCCAGGGATTTTGCCATATCGAGTTCTCATTATCTTTCTCATTATAGAGTCATAGAGTCATACAGCATGGAAACAGACCCTTCAGTTCAACACGTCCATGCAAATTAGATATCCCAAATTAATCTGGTCCCATTTGCCAGCATTTGGCCCATATCACTCTAAACCCTTCCTATCCATTTCCCCATCCAGATGCCTTTTAAATGTTGTAATTGTACCAGCCTGCACCACCTCCTCTGGCAGCTCTTCCACACACGCACCACCCTCGGCGTGAAAAAGTTGCCCCTCAGGTCCCTTTAAAATCTTTCCTTTCTCACCTTAAACCTATGCCCCTCTAGTTTTGGGCTCCCCCAGTCCTGGGGGAAAAGACCTTGGCTATTCACCCTATCCATGCCTCTCAAGATTTTATAAACCTCTATAAGGCCACACCCTCAGCCTCCGACGCTCCAGGGAAAAAAGCCCCAGCCTATTTCAGCCCCTCCCTGTAGCTCAAACCCTTCAACCCCAGCAATATCCTTGTAAATCTTCTCTGCACACTCAAGTTTCACAACACCTTTCCTGTAGCAGCGAGACCAGAACTGAACATAGTCCTCCAGAAGTGGCCAACATCTCTTAAACCTAACCTGTACTCCAGGGCTCCCATACTTGCCTCGTATTCTGACTAGCTCTTGTCTGAATCCTTCCTGCTGCTCTAATGCAGGTTTATCTGCTCCCAGTCCACTTGGGCCAAACCAAATCCTATCTGAGTGAAATTAGCTTGTCCCCAGTCTAGAACTTTAGTCCTGTAACCTTTTCCCATAACTATCCTAAATCTTAACTGAGTTATGATCACTATCTCCAAAATGCTCCCCTGACTGACATGCTTTTGGAATATTAGATCCGAGACTGTCCCCTCCTTTACTGGCCACCACCAGCCCCCAGCCCCCACCCCACCACCGACCCAACCCTACCTTCCACATTAAAAAAATCGCAACCTTTTCCCCACTACCCTCAGTTCTGAACCCGAAACGTTAACTCTGATTTCTCTCCACCTACGCTGCCAGACCTGCTGAGATTTTCCAGCAATTTCCGTTTCTCTTCCTGCAGACTGCCTAAAAACAAAAAGAAATATTCTCCTGGACAGCAATATAAGAATTGAGCACCCACTGTACCTTGTACACTGAAACTATCGCAGTTAAATGACTTCTATTCGTTCCTGTCGATTTGTCTCCCTGTATGCGCTCGGGCACTGCAGCTTGGAACTACATGTGGAAAGACATTATTCCTATAAATTGTCTCACGAGGCTCCATTACTGATTGTCAAGTCACAAGATAAATTGTTTAGACCTTACACGTCGTATTTTGGCACCCATGACCTAATAGTCTCTATTACCAATGGCCAGCGTGTCTTTGTTAATAAAGTTAAGGGTGGGTTGTGATACCGGAGATTGAAGAATAACTCGACTGAGGTATCAGGGTGTCGTTCTCACAGCACCTCTTCCCTGTTGTTATTAGGCTGTTGAGTCCACCTCTCTAACTTCAAATAATGTCTGACCTCGCTTTGCGCACACTCTGCGCAGTGTACCCCTGTATGCGTCACTCTGTCTAAGCACCTCATGATCCCTATGTCCTTGTTTGCCATGATCTGCCTGCACTGCTCGCAGAACAAAACTTTTCACTGTACTTAGGTGCATGTGACCACAATGAACTTAACCGAATCAAATCACTTCCTCAGCCAGGAGAGGGAATTGGCGGCACCTGAGGGGAATCTGTTAGCAGCCCGACACTTCCTTACCCTCCCCCACTCATTCTGAAATCATGCCCTGACCATCCTCACTCCTCCAGGAGGCAGTCTCCTCTCAGCAGGCACTGTGTCAATGCCTCCCCCACCTCCCCCACAAGGACGCTGCCCACCTTCAGGATTGCTTTAAATAATTCATTCATGGGATGTGGTCCCTCATTGGTTAACTCCATCCCTAAAATGTGTTAGGGATCAATGCTGTGAGCCTGGACTCGCGTGTAGGCAAGGTCGAGTAAGGATTGGCGATTTGCTTCCCCTAGAGGGGGTTAGTGAAACAGTTGGGCTGAATGGCCGCCTCCTGTTCCTGTGTGACAGGCTCAAGGAGAGCGGGCTGAATGGCCTCCTCCTGTGCCTGTGTGACAGGCTCGAGGAGAGCGGGCTGAATGGCCTCCTCCTGTTGCCCGTGCGACAGGCTCGAGGAGA
>JAHRHZ010000089.1:159325-184479 GCA_024137785.1 Ginglymostoma cirratum | reverse complement strand
GGGCTGAATGGCCTCCTCCTGTTGCCCGTGCGACAGGCTCGAGGAGAGGGGGCTGAATGGCCTCCTCCTGTTCCTGTGTGACAGGCTTGAGGAGAGGGGGCTGAATGGCCTCCTGTTCCTGTGGGACAGGCTCGAGGAGAGGGGGCTGAATGGCCTCCCTGGTTCCTGTGACGGCTTACACATCTAGAGTCTGTGCGTCCCGATGGGGCGGTGAGTAGAGGTGGGGGTCTCGGGTGGAGTTTAAAAACTCTGTGCTCCTGGCTGCAGCCAAACAGCGTCTCAGTGGCTGGACTGTGAGCCGCGTTGACGAGAATCAAACAAATCAGCATTTGCTTAATCTCGTGCTGTCCCTTATCACTGAGAAGGTGTATTGTACAGCGGGTGCTGTGCTGACAGAAACCTGCCTCGCCGCTCAGCGAGCGATGCCAGAAGGAGCAAAGTGCAGTTTTCCCGATCAGTTCACAGCCCTGACGAAGCCGCCTTGGAGTCTGAAACCAGACGCGACCCTCTCCAGGACGATTCTCCAAATCCACGGCCTGAGAGCTGGACGAGGTTGGCAGGGGTGGGGGGGAGGGGGGGGTGCGGTGGTTGGGGAGGGTTTGCAGTGTTGTGTATGTAACAGTCTCTCTGCTCCACGGGTTTTCATCAAGGGCTGTGGGGTAGACCTCTCTCTCGTTGACCAGCAGACGGACCGCCACTTGGAAAGGTGAGGTGGGGGGGGGGGTGCGGAGTTGGGGGGTGTTGCTGGAAGTTCTGAAAATCGCGACCCCTACCCCCCCCCACCCCCTCCAGAGACATGGGGTAATCAGACTTGAGGACAGCAAAGGGGGGGAGAGAGAGAGAGAGAGAGAGAGAGGGAGAAACGGGTGGGTGAGTCTTTCTTTGCAATGATAAGGGGCCTGGGGGGTGGTCTCTGCATCCTTTCCCCCATTCCCTCACCGCGCACCCCGCCCCCGCAACCCACTTGCTTCCCTCCACCAACCACCCCCCCAAGACACCACCCCAGGCCATGTCATGTGACGTGTTACAGCGCTCGCTTCTCAGGAATAGGAGGGCAGAGACCGGGCTGTCGTCAGGAGGGTAAGCAAGTGCCCCTGGATTAGGGTAAGGGTCGGTGGGGGAGAAGGGGAGAGTGAGGGGAGGTGGGAGAGTGAGGGGTGGGGGGTGAATGAGGGGTGCGGGAGAGTGAAGGGTGGTGGGAGAGTGAGGGGTGGGGTGTGAATGAGGAGAGCGGGAGAGTGAGGGGTGGGCGGAGAATGAAGGGAGCGGGAGAGTGAGGGGTGGGGGGAGCGTGAGGGGAGCGGGAGAGTGAGGTGTATGGGGATAGTGAGGGGTGGGGAGAGTGAGGGGTGGGGGGAAGGTAAGGGGTGGGGAGAGTGAGGGGGCAGAGCGAGGGGAGTGGGGAGTGTGAGGGGTGGGGGAAGAGTGAGAGGGAGGGGAGGAGTGAGGGGTGGGAGAGAGTGAGGAGGAGGGGGAAGGGTGATGGGGAGGGGGGACAGTGAGGAGAGAGTTGTGAGTGAGGGAGGGGGAGCAAGTGGGCAGGAGGGAGACTGAGAGGATGGGGTGAGTAAGGGGGCTAAAGTGAAGGGGAGAGTGGGGGGAAGGGCGACAGTGAAGGGAAGGGTGAGACAGTGGTGACGGGGAGAGGCAGGGTATGAGGGGAGGGGGAGAATGAGGTGTGGGCGTAGTGAGGAGAAGTGAGAGTGAGGGAGGGAGAAAGTGAGAGGCGAGGGAGAGAGTGAGGAAAATGGGGGAGTACTGGGAAGGAGAGAGAGAATGAGGAGTTGGGGAGAATGAGGGAGAGGAGGGAGAGTGAGGGGAAGGAGGGAGAGTGAGGGAAGTGGAGGTGGTGTTTTGAAAACACTACTGCAACACGAGTTACAAAGCTGTTTGAGATGACGTGTGTGAATATTTTTTGCAGCATTATGTTGAGTGTGTTTCCAAAGTTCCCGAGCACATTTCCTACCTCACCACACTTCCAAAAGTACATTCCCGGATTTCCCAACGTGCTATAGGGTGCTGTGTGAATGCAGTTTCTTCCTTTATTGCCTCTGCTTCTTGTATATTTTGGGAAATTTATATAATTTGCCCCTTGACATTAAGGGGCGTTATTGTCACTGAATCTCCCCACCCCCACTATTAACATCCTGGGAGTTACCGTCTCCCAATGATGGAGAACCGAACCATCGCTTCCAGCCCCTTGACGTTCAATGGCGTTACATCACTGAATCCAACCCCCAACACCCTCCCACCGCAATCTTACGAGAGGGGCAGCAGAGTTGTCAGGCCAAATGGTCTGCTGCTGCTCCAGCTGACTTGGGACCACACGAGGCGTGACACTGGGTTGAGGAAGGGGGCAGTTGTTCAATTCAGCGGTGACGTGAGAAAACAGAGAGGACAAACACGAGAGAGAGAGAGAGAAGGTGCCGGAGAAACTCAACCGGGCTGGCAGCATCTGTGGGGAGAGAGGGCGTGAGAAAGAGAGGGATGAGAGAGAGGGAGAGGGAGAGAGAGAGAGGGACGAGAGGGAGAGAGGGAGAGGGAGAGAGTGAGAGGGAGAGGGAGAGGGGGAGAGAGGGAGAGAGAGGGTGAGAAAGAGAGAGAGAGGGGGAGAGAGGGAGAGAGGGAAAGAGAGGGAGAGAGAGAGAAAGACAGAGAGAGAGAGACAGAGAGAGAGAGAGAGAGAGGGAGAGAGCAAATTAAGATTTTGGGTCCACTACGGTTCATTGTGATTTTGGGACCAAAGAAGTTATACCGGGCTCGAAACATTAACAGTAGGCAAGCAGAGAAACAGGGAAGCAATTGTGAAACGTGAGTGTGATAAAGCCATTCAACTCTCTGCCTATATCCTGCCTTTCAATAGCACCTCAGCTGTCCTATTCCTCACAGGCCCGTACCTCTGCCTTCATGAGATTTCAGAGCAGAATTAGGCCATTCGGTCCATTGGATCTGCTTTGCGTGCTCAATTGTGGCTGATGTCTTTCTCAACCCCATTCTCCCCGGGACCCTCGATCCCCACCTACCGTTCAAGAGCCTACCTATATAAACCAAACGATCTGCGGAGGCTGTAAATCAGAAACAAAAACAGAAATTGCTGGAAAAGCTCAGCAGGTCCGGCAGCATCTGTGGAGAGAAGGCAGAGTTAACGTTTCAGGTCGAGTGACCCTTCCTCAGAACCTATCTATGTCTGTCTTCAATATATTCAATGATTTGGCCTCCACAGCTCTCTGGAGCAATGAGTTCCACAGATTCCCCACCCTCTGGCTGAAGAAATTCCTCCTCATCTCAGTTCTAAAGTGCTGTCCCTTCACCCTGAGGCTGTGCCCTCGGGCCCTAGTCTCTCCTACTGGTGGAAACATCTTCTCCACGTCCACTCCATCCAGGCCCCACAGTATTCTGTAAGTTTCAATCAGATTACCAGCTCACCATCATTCTGAAGTCCTCGAACACTTGTGTACGGTCCTGGTCGCCCCGCTACAAGGGGGATGTTATTAAACTGGAAAGGATGCAAGAAAAGATTTACAAGGATGTTAGCAGGGACTGGGAGGTTCGAGTTATAAGGAGGGGCTGGATAGGCTGGGACTTATCTCACCGGAGTGTCGGAGGCTGAGGGGCAACTGTACAGCGGTTTATAAAACCAGGAGGGGCATGGATAGGGTGAACAGACAAGGTCTTTTCCCCCCATGGATGGGGGGGGGAGTCCAAAACTAGAGGGGCATGGGTTTAAGGTGAGAGGGGAAAGATTTAAAAAGGGACCTGAGTGACAACATTTTCACACAGAGGGTGGTGCGTGTGTGGAACGAGCTGCCAGAGGAAGTGGGTGGGGGCTGGTAGAGTTACAACGTTTAAAAAGCATTTGGATGGGGACATGGATAGGAAGGGTTCAGAGGGATATGGAACCAAATGCTGGCAAATGGGACTAACTCAGTTTAAGAAACCTGGTCAGCATGGATGGGTTGGGCCGAAGGGCCTGTTTCCATGCTGTATGACTCTAAGATTCTATTGAGTACAGACACCAAGTCCTTAGCCACTTCTCATGTGGCAATGTCTCTTGGATTGTCTGTAGTTCTTTTAACCCATAATATCTTTTGCTGCTTGACCTCCACTGACCTCCAACCCGGTCAGAGCCCCCCCCCCCCCCCCCCCCCCAACTCCGATCTCTGTTTCTCTCCCGTTCTGACAAAACATTGACCTGATTTCTGGCCAAGTGTGATACCCCTGCCAGCTGAGGTACATCCAAAAGTTAATCTTCCTTCTCCCTATCCTTGGCTTCCCCAGAGTATCAAAAAAACAGCCTTTCCCAGCCGTAGGCCATCAGGAACAGGAAGAGGAAGTAGGCCATTTGGCCCCTCGAGCCTGCCCACCATTCAATAGAGGTCGTCATTGATCCCACCATCCTCACATCCACTTTTCCCTGGATTCCCCGACTGATCGGGAATCTCTCTATCTCAGCCTTCAACATACACAAGGACTCTGTCCCCCAACAGCTTTCTGTGACAAGATGTTCCAAAGACCCACAACCCTCTGAGAGAAGAAATTCCTCCTCGTTTCAGTCTTAGATTGGCACCCCCTTTATTCTGAGGCTGTCCCCTCTGGTCCTAGACTCTCCCGTGAGGGGAAAACCTTCTCTCAGCATTGACACTGTCAAGCCCCAATTATATTTCAATGAGATCACCTCTCATTAGCACATAGAACACAGAACAGTACAACACAGTACAGGCCCTTTGGCCCACCAGGTTGTGCCGAATTTTTACCCTAATCCTAAGGTCTATCTAACCTCCACCCCTACCTTATACTATCATCCATAGGCCTATCTAATAGCCGCTTAAATGCCCCTAATGAGGCCGACTCCACTACCCTCTCCGGCAATGCATTCCACACCCCTACCACTCTCTGAGTAAAGAACCTACCTCTGACGTCTCCCCTATATCTACCTCCACTCACTTTAAAACTAT
This sequence comes from Ginglymostoma cirratum, assembly GCA_024137785.1. Lineage (NCBI taxonomy): Eukaryota > Metazoa > Chordata > Chondrichthyes > Orectolobiformes > Ginglymostomatidae > Ginglymostoma > Ginglymostoma cirratum. The sequence goes on along the minus strand of JAHRHZ010000089.1, from coordinate 179,524 downwards.
GTCCCCTCGTAATAGCTACCTCCACCCTAGGAAAAAGTCTCTGGCTGTCTACTCTATCTATACCTCTGATCATCTTGTACACCTCTATCAAGTCACCTCTCATCTTTGTCATTCTAAAGAGAAAAGCCATAGCTCTCTCAACCTTTCCTTGTAAGATCTTCCCTTCATTCCAGGCAACATCCTGGTAAATCTCCTCTGCACCTTTTCCAACGCTTCCACATCTTTCCTGTAGTGCGGTGACCAGAACTGGACACAATACTCCAGATGTGGCTGAACCAGGCTTTTGTATAGCTGGAGCATAATTTCACAGCTCTTGAACTCAATCCCTCTATTAATGAAAGCGAACACACCATACGCCTTCTTAACAACTCTATCCACCTGGGTGGCAGCTTTCAGGGAACTGTGAACATGAACCCCAAAATGAGATTTCAATGAGATCACCTCTCATTCTTCTCAACTCCAGTGAGTTGAGTTGCAAACCTGTTTAGCCTTTGCTCATAAGACCATCCCTCTATATCGGATACCATCCTGGTGAACCTGCTCTGAACTTGCTCTGATGAAATGATATCTTCCCTTACACAAGGGGAGAGATACTGCTCACGGTGCCCACAGGTGTGGCCTCCCCTTGTACAATTGCATTACTGCTTCCCTACTGTTAAACTCCAACCCCCTTGAAATAAGGGCCAACGTTCCATGACCCTTCCTGATTACCTGCTGGCCCTGTGTGCTAGCTTTCTGCGTTTCGTGCACAAGCCCTCCAGCAAGCACCACCCCCGTGTTGCAACATTCTCCATTCCCCGCTCTGTGGCAAACAGGCCCATTCTGGTGAATCTCCTCTGCACTCTCTCTAGTGCAGCCTTCCCCTTCCTACAGTGTGGCACACAGCAAGAATTGAGTATTTGAGATAAAAGGTACTGCAGATGCTGGAGAATCCGAGATAACAAGCGTGGGGCTGGATGGACACAGCAGGCCAAGCAGCATCATAGGAGCAGGAAAACTTGACGTTTCGGGCCTAAACCCTTCATGGGTTGAGAACGGTTTATTTATTCCATGCAGCGTGTGAGAGTCACAGTTTGGGGAACACGACTGTGCAGGGGTTGGGTGGGGTGGGGTGGGGGGTGTGGTGGGTGAAGGGAATTCAGTCGCTCACTACATAACGAGGACACCCCACCCCCCACCCCCAGCCCAGCCCCCAGCCTTCTGCTCAGAGCATCCAACACAAATTCTCCGTTTCGGATCAGAGAAACAAAGCACAAAGACCCTCTTTTCCTGTCTCTCCTATCGCCCCAGCCTGAAGGCTTTGTAGGTCAGCAGGAGATCACAAGGGGAGGTCATTCTGCAGCACACCTCCCCCCAATCCTCGAGCCTATCACACGGGAACAGGGTGATCCCATCAGCCCCCTCCTCGAGTCTGTCACGGGGCAACAGGAGGTCATTCAGACCCCCCCCCCTCCTCGAGCCTGTCACACGGGAACAGGAAGAGGCCATTCAGCACCCTCTTCGAGCTTTGGCAAACAGTCTGATGGCTGACCCATAGCATCCCTAATCCTCCCTCCCCCGAACCACCTTTCCCATGTTGGGTGGGCCAGAACCTCTGTGTAAGTGTCTCCCCCCTCAGTCTGATCTCTTCCCATTCCCTGTATTCCTGCCAACCAACCAAAAGGAATAGCTCTATCTCAATGGAACCATTTATTCATCTCAAACCCATGCTTCGTTCCGATCATTAATCCCAACCCCCACCCCCTCCCGAATCTCTGATACCCGGGGTTTGGGGTGGGGGTGGGGGGGTGAGTTGTGGTGGGGTGTGGGACCCTGGCCTTTGGGAGTTTAGGGATGGGGGGGGGGACTCGGATGGATGGACAGGGTCACAAAATCCTTTGGAAGTGGGAAGAGAGAATGTGGAAGTGAGACTTTGGGCAGGGAGCGCGCGGTGCAGATGAAGGGATGGCCATTGACGGGGGTCAAAGGTTAACCAGGGTGGAGTGGGGTTGGCGGCACACTGGTGGGCTGATCTGGTCACTGGTCATGTGACGGTAGGCCCCTAAAGAATCCTCTCTGCTTCAACACGATCACCTCTCACTCTTCAAAACTCCAGTGAGTGAGAGTCCCAACCTGTTTAGCCTTTGTTCATAAGACCATCCTTCCATCACAGGGATCATCCTAGTGAACCCTCTCCGAACTGCCTCCTCTGAAATGATAGCTTTTCTTAATTAAAGGGACTTGGAACTGCTTACGGTCCTCCAGGTGCAGTCTCGCCAGCACCTTGTACAGTTGCAGTAAGACTTCCCAACTCTTATCCTTCAACCCCTTGGAGCTAAATCAGAGAGTCAGACAACATTAATCCCAAGATGGGGAGTCCATGTAGACAGGGCCCCCACTCTCCATTTCTCTGACACATACTCAAGGTGGCTGACTCAGATTTACTGATGGAGAGAAACATTGATCCCAATAACACACAAACCCCAACATCCAGGCCCACTACATCTTTATTCCCAGCTCCCCAGAGTATCCCACCCACCGACGACACTAGGCATGACATCTTGTGTGGGTGGGGGGTGGGCATGCGAGATGGGGAGAGGAGTTGGGGGTGAAGGAGATGGGACTCACTTTAAAGAGAGTCATAGAGTCGTACAGCACGGAGACAGGCCCTTCGGCCCAACTCGTTCCTGCCGACTAGCTATCCTAAACTGAACCAGCCCCATTTGCCAGCATTTGGCCCTATATCCCTCTAAAACTTTCCTATCCATGTCCCCATCCAGATGCCTTTCAAATGTTGTAACTGTACCAGCCCCTATAACTTCCTCTGGCAGCTTGTTCCACACACACACCACCCTCTGTGTGAAAAAATTACCCCTCGGGTCCCTTTTAAATCTTCCCCGCTCTCACCGTAAACCTACGCTCCTCTAGTTTTAGGCTCCCCCACCCCTGGGGAAAAAGACCTTGGCTATTAATCTTATCTTAGAGGTGGCACAGTGGCTCAGTGGTTAGCGCTGCTGCCTTGCAGCACCAGGAACCTGGGTTCAATTCCATCCCTGTGTGACTGTCTGTGTGGAGTTTGCACATTCTCCCCGTGTCTGCGTGGGTTTCCTCCCACAGTCCAAAAGTGTGAAGATTAAGGTGGATTGGCCGTGGGAAATTGCCCGTAGTGCCCAGGGATGTGCAGGTTAGGGTGGGATTGGCCGTGGGAAATTGTCCCATAGTGCCCAGGGATGTGCAGGTTAGGGTGGATTGGCCATGGGAAATTGTCCCATAGTGCCCAGGGGTGTGCAGGTTAGGGTGGATTGGCCATTGGAAACGTGGGGTTACCAAGATGGAGAAGGGGTGTGGGTCTGAGGGAGATGTTCGCTGGAGTCCTTTGACTGACTTCTTCTGGTGTTGGATTCTCACACAATTTTCTCTCTTTCAAGTTTGTGGTGTGACTTTCCTGAGAATTCAATAGATTCTCTCAGCCCCGACACTGATTATTCGCCTGGAGACCTCAGGCCTGTCGCTTCCCTCCTTGTCAGAAGCAGCTCCCCTGTTCCTTGTTACATTTGGGGTTAGCTGTCATTTCCTGCAATTATCCCCTTCACTTCAGAACATTCCTTTGGCAGGCAGACTTAATTTTTGTCACGAGGTAGCAGGTTATCAAGCAATGTTATCTCCTCTCTTTCAAAAAACAGCTTGTATCGGTTACTTTTTCCCAGGGATGGTTAATTCATATGTTGCTTTTAAATCCTTCATAGTAGCTACACCTTGTCCCTTTCACAGAGTCACGCAGCTCGGAAACAGACCCTTCGGTCCAACTCGCCCGTGCTGGCCAAGTCTCCCAAACTGAACTAGACCCACTTGCCTAAATTTGACCCTTATCCCTCTAAACCTTTCCTATCCAGGCACCTGTCCCAAATATCTTTTGAATGTTGTAACTGTACCTGCATCTACCACTTCCTCTGGCAGCTCGTTCCCTATGCACACCACCCTCTGTGTGAAAAAATGCCCCCAATTTATTATGTTATCGCTGATTCCTGCAGTCCAAGAAGTTTTTATCTCGTCATAGCTTTATAGCCCCTCAATTGTAAAGTAAACGCTTTGTTTGGTGTCGGCTGCAATGAAATGAAACATTTGCAGCGTGTGAACGACAGGACTTTGGAACAACGTTGCGGCTTAACTCTCAGTTCTGAGCGATAAAACATTGAAGCTTGGGGACAGTGGCTAAACCCACTAACGGCAGAAAGCTAGGTCAGAAGGTGTGTTGTGACGAGGGCCTGAGGAACCCCACGAAGGGATATTTTGAGTTCAGCGAGCTGGGCAACCCCGGTGGCAAATGTATGAGGCGTGTTCGCTTTGGCAGAAGGAATGAAAAAGGTGTGCATTATCTGAACGGCGAGAGAGCTTGGAGGCACAGAGGGTTCTGAGTGTCCTGGTGCACGAATCACAGAAAGTCAGGCTGTCGGTATGGCAAAGCAATTAGGAAAACCAGTAGGATGTCATGTTTCATTGTGAGGGGATGCAAAATTAGGGAGGTTATGCTTCAGTAATTAAAGGGGGTTAGTAAGACCACATTGGGAGTGCTGTGTGCAGGACTGGTCACCATACCTACAGAGGGGTGTTATTGTATTGGAAGCAGTTCAGGGAAGGTTTATTGGACTAATCCCTGGAATGAGTGGGTTGCCTTATGAGGAGAGGCTAGACCTGTATCCTCTGAGAGTGTGGACGGGTCAGCGGTGACCTGATTAAAATGTGGATAGATTGTGAAGGGAGTTGACCGGGATGGAGTGGGATATGGATAGGGTGTTCCGGGAGGGGTTGGGTGTATGCAACAACGTAGAGTCGAGGTTAAAAATCCCTCCGCACCTCAGTCTGAATCAGGTGACCACCTTCCTCCGAGACATAGAAAGCCCCCCCAACCCCACCTTCAGCATTGAGCCCCTCAGAATCTGGGAGGTTCCCCCCACCGACCCCGACACCCGATGAGATCGCCTGCCAAAGCAGATAGTGAAGTTCTTTTCCTGGCTGACTGGCTGGTTAGGCAACGAGGCAGTAGAGTCACTGATTTGTTTTTCCGATGTGTCCCACCCCTGGGAGAAGCACCCCCCCACCCCCTCCCACCCCCAACCCCCTCTGGGTGGAGTGGAGGTGCTCCGGGTCATTGGTGGGTGTTTTTTGGGGGTGGGGGTAAGGTGGGGAGTGCGAGAGGCATGTGACCCAGCCAATACATTACAGTATGTCCCTGAAGCAGGTTACCTGCTCGTTTTGCTGCTCGTGGGATCTTGCTATGCGCCAAGTGCACACAACCCCCACCCCACCCATAGCCCACCGCACTGCAAATCTGTAGCCAGTTGACTGGCTCTGCCACATGCTTCAAGATGTTGAGGGTTGACGACAGGAGCTACGGAAATGCAGGCAGGGTCCCCAGACATTTCAGCCCACCATCAACCATCCACCTATTCTAATCCCTTTTCCCTCCACTTGGACCTTAGCCTTCCACACTTGGGCTTTCCAAGTTTGTTTTTCCCTTTATTCATTCACGGGATGAGCAGGCAGCATTTATTGTCCATCCCTAATTGCCCAGAGCGCAGTTCATAGTCAACCACATTGCTCTGGGTCTGGAGTCACATGTAGGCCAGACCAGGTAAGGATGGCAGTTTCCTTCCCTAAAGGACATTAGAACCAGATGGGTTTTTCCGACAAGCGACAATGGATTCACATTGAAATCTGGAACTAAGTGTCTAATGATGACCATGTATCTATTGGCGATTGTTGGGGGAAAAGACCCATCTGGTTCACTAATGAACATGGAGCCCAGAAGCAGGGGCTCACGGGCTAAAGGAGACTGAGTAGAACTGAGATGAGGAGAAATGTCTTCACCCAGAGAGAGGGGGGAGTCTATGGGAATTCTCTACCACAGAAAGCCATTAGGGCCTAAACATTGATTGGTGTCGAGAAGGATTTAGATATAGTTCTTAGGGGGTGACAGTGGGGGTGGGCAGGCGCTGGGGGTTAGAAAGCGAGGAACAGTGGACTGAGTTGGACAATCAGCCGTGATCCCATTGAAAGGGGCAACAGGCTCGAGGGGCTGAGCGGCCTATACCCACCCCTGCCTTCTACATCTCCATGTCCCTTGCCGCCCTCATACCTGGTCCCACGGACGGATCAAGATAAACTCCTTCCTCTATCGACCCATCCCGCTGCCCCGGAGGGACAGACACACACAGCAAGATCCCACCGGTTCCCCATGTGCCCCCGAAGCTCCCGCTTTTCTTGGAGTTCTCCCTGGCTTCGTTGGCGTTCCTGGGGAAGGGGGGGGGGGCGGTGTGGGGGGAAATTTGTCCATGTTGCTCACACCCCCAAGGGGTTTAATTTGTCTTAGTCCAATTGCAGGTGACCCAGAAGGAGGAGGGGGAGGAGGAGGAAGATGAAGAGCGGGCTCTGGATGGTGTTTCTCCTGGGGATGCTGTGCGTCTGGGTGGACCCGGACCAGGGGTGCAGAGCTCAGGGAGAGGGAGCGGGAACTGGAGGAAAGCCGAGGAGCCGGGATGCCAGGGCCATCCTGGAAGCGGTGACCGAGCAGAGGTACTACCTGAGCCGGCTATTCGGCCACTATGGGCAGGGCGGCAGGATCTCTTCTGAGGGTCTCCACAGGCTCTTGGAGAGCCTGGGCCTAGGCCAGGTCCAGGTGGTGGAGATAGAACACGAGGAGCTGGGCCACGCCCATGTGTCTCACCTGGACGCCCTAGAGCTTCAGGAACGCAAGCACGTCCACAGTCACACCACACAGGACCACCTGTCCATGCTGGCCGGGCAGTCCGAGGGCACGACCAGGCCGGACAGAGGTGCCCAAGGAGCGAGAGCCATCACAGCGTCCAGCCTCAGGTCAGTCACCACACCGTCTACTGCAACCACGGCATGCTCACTGAGGGAACGGGTGTTGTTGGAGGGTTAGGGACCGGGCGCTGTCGAAGGGTCAGCGCTAAGGGAGGGGGCACAATGGGAAGGGTGAGACTGACCAGGATATAATTGTACCTATCGTGTTGCAGATCCTCCAAATGGACGAGGGACAGGAGGACAGAGACGCCTGTAGCCCGCAGGGATTCCCCGGGAGACCCCCAGGGGAATGTCCAGGGCGGGGGGAGGCTGCAGCGATGGAGAAGCATGTGGGGACACCGAATACAGAGATCACCTCAAGACGAGCCCCTCCCTGTCACGTCCCACAGGCTCACCGATGATGACCGGGCCCTGAACCATTCCAAGTATAATCACCTCCATGAAAACGTGAGTCTTCCCAAGGAATCAATCATTCCCAGTAACTATCACCGTCCATGTTGGCTGGGTGAGGTTGCTTCTGGGTAACTCTAACATCAATGACCCCACTGCCCATTTTATCTCAGGTGTGTCCTGCTCCCTTTCTCTCAGAAAGCAAAGGCCATGTGGAGTCATACAGTCATACGGCGCAGAAACAGACCCTTTGGTCCAACCAGTCCATACTGACCATAATCCCAAACTAAACTAGGCCCACTTGCCTGCTCCCGGCCCATATCCCTCCAAACCTTTCCCTATCCATGTACTCATCCAAATGTCTTTTAAACGTTGTAACTGTACCCACACCCACCACTTCCTCAGGAAGTTCATTCCACGCACGAACGACTCTCTGTGTAAAAACAAAAGTTGCCCCTCGTGTCCTTTTTAAAACTTCCTCGTCTCACCTTAAAAATATGCCCCATAGTCTTGAACTCCCCCACCTTAGGGAAAACACTTCGATTATTCACCTTCTCCATGCCCCTCATGATTTTATAAACCTTCATAAGGTCACCCCTCAACCTCCGACGCTCTGGGGAAAAAAGCCCCAGCCTCTCCTTATCACGTAAACCCTCCATCCCGGTAGATCTCTTCCGAGCCCTCTCCAGCTTAATAATATCCTTCCTATAACTGGGAAACCCGAACTGGATACAGCACACCAGAAGAGGCCTCACTAATGCTCTATACAACCTCAACATGACGTCCCAATTCCTACACTTGAAGGCCGGAGCGACGAACGCAAGCATGCTAAACGCCTTCTTAAACACCCTGCCTACATGTGACATAAGCTTCAGAGAATTGTGTACCTGAATCCTATGGTTCCCTCTCTTCTACAACACTGCCCAAGGCCCTACTTTCAATTGCATAAGTCCTGCCCTTGTTTATTTTACCAAAATTGATGTCAACAGCACTGACAAAAGGCCCTTCAGCCCATTGAGTCTGTGCTGGTCATAAACAACCACCTGACTATCCCAACCCCCATTTCCCAGCACTTGGCCCCATAGCCTTGGCATCGTGAGTGCCCATCTATACACTTTGTCAGCATTCTGAGGGGTTCCTGCCTCTACCACCCAAAGGGGCAGCGAGTTCCAGACCCCCCACCCCACCATCCGGGTGAAAAACAAACCCTCACCTCCCCCCGCCCCGCGCCGAACCTCCTACCCCTCACTTCCAATCTGTGCCCCTGCACCCGGTGACTGATCCCTCCATCCAGGGAGAAAGGTTTCTTCCTGCCTACCCTATCGATGCACCTCATCATTTTCTACATCTCAATTATGCCCCTCCCCTCCCTCCATCCCCGGGTTCCTCTACTCCAAGGAAAACAACCCCAGTCTGTCCAATCTCACTCCGTCACCAAAACTCTCCAGCCCCTGGGGCTGACGTCCCAGTAGATCTCCCCCGACCCCCTCCCTCTCCCAGGGCTGTCACACACTGCCCCCCCCCACCAAGAATGTGGATTCCAGAACTGCACACAATACTCTCGCTGTGTGGGCCTGACTGATGAGCACAGAGGAGCAGGAGTCGACCTTTTGGCCATTCGAGCTCGTTCTGCTCTTTAATACAGAGGCAGAACTCCAGATCCTTCTGTAATCTCTATCCCTTCAGAACTTTGCTCAACAACGTTTAATCTCAGGTTTAAAATTAGCAACTAGTCCAGCATCCACTGCTGTTTGTGGGAGAGAGTTCCAAACCTCTACCACTCTTTGTGTGTTACAAGGTCAGAAATTACACGCGACCAGGTTATAGCCCAACGGGTTCATTTGAAAACACAAGCCTTCGGAGCCTCACTCTTTCTCCGGGTTTTAGAGAGAGAGGCATGGTTTCAAATGCAGAATTTGTAAGTAAAAGACGAAGGGTCACAGCACTGATGAGGATAGAACATAGAACACAGAACGGTACAGCACAGTACAGGCCCTTCAGCCCACGATGTTGTGCCGAACTTTTACCCTAATCCTAAAGTCTATCTAACGTCCACCCCTACCTTATACTATAATCCATATGCCTATCTAATAGCCGCTTAATGAGGCCGACTCCACTACCCTCTCCGGCAATGCATTCCACACCCCTACCACTCTCTGAGTAAAGAACCTACCTCTGACGTCTCCCCTATACCTACCTCCACTCACTTTAAAACAATGTCCCCTCGTAATAGCTACCTCCACCCTAGGAAAAATTCTCTGGCCGTCTACTCTATCTATACCTCTGATCATTTTGTGCACCTCTATCAAGTCATCTCTCATCTTCGTCGTTCTAAAGAACATTCTAAATCTCCTGTGCACCTTTTCCAACACTTCCACATCTTCCCTGTAATGAGGCGACCAGAACTGGACACAATACGCCAGATGTGGCCGAACTAGAGTTTTGTATAGCTGGAGCATAACTTCACGGCTCTTGAACTCAATCCTTCTATTAATGAAAGCGAACACACCATACGCCTTTTTAACAACTCTATCCACCTGGGTGGCAGCTTTCAGGGAACTGTGAGCATGAACCCCAAGATCCCTCTGCTCCTCCATACTGCCAAGAATCTTTCCGTTAACCCTGTATTCTGCTTTCAAGTTTGTCCTTCCAAAATGAATCACCTCACACGTTTCAGGGCTAAACTCCATCTGCCACTTCTCAGCCCAGCTCTGCATCCCATCAATGTCCCTTTGTAACCTAGAACAGCCCTCCGCACTGTCCACAATGCAACCCACCTGCGTATTGTCTGCAAACTTGCTAATTCACCCTTCCACTCCTTCATCCAAAGTATTTACAAAAATCACAAGTAGAAGAGGACCCAGGACAGATCCTTATGGTACACCACTCGTAACTGAGCACTGTGTTGAATATTTTCCGTCCACTACCACCCTTTGTCTTCTAAGGGTCAGCCAATTCTGAATCCAATCTGCCACATTTCCCCCTATCCCATGCCTCCTTACCTTCTGCATGAGCCTACCATGGGGAACCTTATCAAACGCCTTACTTAAATCCATGTATACCACATCCACTGCTCCACCTTCATCCACGTGTTTGGTCACCTCTTCAAAGAATTCAATAAGGTTTGTGAGGCATGATCTACCCCTCACAATTCCATGCTGTCTATCACGAATCAAACTGTGCCTTTCCAAGTGATCATAAACCCTGTCTCTCAGAGCCCTTTCCAATAATTTGCCCACCACTGATGTAAGACTGACTGGCCTGTAATTTCCGGGGTTATCCCTATCCCCTTTTTTGAACAAGGGAATGACGTCTGCCTCTCTCCAATCTTCTGGCACTATTCCTGCGGACAGTGAGGATGAAAAGATGATTGGCAAAAGCCCTGCGATCTCTTCCCTCGCTTCCCATAGAATCCTTGGATAAATCCCATCGGCCCGGGAGACTTATCTATCTTCATCTTCCTCAAAATTCCTAGCACATCTTCCTTACTAACATTGACTTCCTCTAGCTAACCAGCCTGTTTCACACTGTCCTCCTCTACAACTAGGTCCCTCTGAGTTGTGAATACAGAAGAAAAGTATTCATTAAGGACCTCTCCTATCTCTTTAGGCTCTGAACATAAATTCCCTTTACAATCCTTGATCAGCCCTACCCTTTCTCTTGTCATTCTCATATTCCTCACGTACGTGTAAAAAGGCTTGGAGCTTTCCTTGATCCTATCTGCCAAGGTTTTCTCATTCCCCCTTATAGCTCTCCTAAGCCCTTTCTTCAGCCCCTTCCTGGCTAACTTGTATCCCTCTAGAGCCTTTTCCGATCCTTGTTTCCTAAACCTTACATAAGCATCCTTCTTCCTCTTAACTAGTCGTTCGACCTCTCTGGAGAACCAAGGCTCCCTCGCTCGACCGCATCTTCCCTGCCTGCTAGGGACAAACATATCGAGCACACGCAGTATGCATTCCTTAAACAATCTCCATGTTTCTATAGTGCTCTTCCCTGACAGCATCTTTTCCCAGTTTATGCTACCCAGTTCTTGCCTAACAGAATTATAATTACCCTTCCCCCAATTATAAACCTAACCCTGCCGTATGTACCTATCCTTTTCCATGACTATTGTAAAAGTAACAGAGTTATGATCGCTACCGCCAAAATGTTCTCCTACCAACAGGTCGAACACTTGGCCCAGTTCATTGCCAAATCCAAAGTGGCCTCCCCTCGTGTTGGTCTATCTCCATACTGTGTCAGGAATTCTTCCTGAATGCACAGGACAAAATCCTCTCTGTCTAATCTATTACAACTAAAAAGTTTCCAATTAATATTTGGAAAGTTGAAGTCACCCATGATTACAACCCTGTGACTTCTGCACCTTTCCAGTATCTGCCTCCCAATCCGCTCCTCCACTTCTCTGCAACTATTAGGGGATCTATTTAAAAAAAAACCCCAACAAAGTGACTGCTCCTTTCTTGTTCCTGACCTCAACCCAAACTGACTCTGTAGACATATCATTCTCGAACTGCCTTTCAGTAGCTGCTATACTCGCCCTGACTAGCAATGCCACTCCCCCGCCTCTTTGACCACCCTCCCTATTTCTTTTAAAGCATCTAAATCCTGGAACGTCCAACAACCATTCCTGTCCCTGAGTTACCCAAGTTGTGGCCATTACAGAAACATCGTAGTTCCAAGTACTGACCCATGCTCTAAGTTCATCCGCCTTATTTCTGATACTTCTAGCATTGAAGTATACACTCTTCAACCATCCCTGTGTCCACAATTACGCTCCATTGACTGCATTTCTTTATTAACAACCTCACTCTTTGTTGTGTCTGTTGGAAGGCTGAATACCTCATCCTCTGAATTACAAATCCGGTTCCCCACCCCCTGCCGACCTAGCTTAAACCATCCCGTATAGCTCAAGCAAACCTCCCTCCCAGGATATTTGTGCCCTTCCGGTTCAGGTGCAACCCGTCCTCACTGTACAGGTCCCACCTTCCTCCAGAACGTGTTCCAATTGTCCACATAATGGAAGCCCTCCCTCCTACACCAGCCCTGTAGCCAAGTGTTTAGCTGCACTCTCTCCCTATTTCTTACCTCATGTTTCTTAACATGTATTAAGAAACCTGAGATGCTGTTAAATCTTTAAGGTTTTAATTGATTAATATGTAGATCCCCGAATTCCTTCAGAGTCACGGTCCTGAGAGAACTAAAGGTTTTATCAGTGTAAAGAAAAGGTGACATTTTAGGTCAGACATTGCATGTTAAGGTGGGAGACCCTGTTTAGAATCTGTATGTGTTTCATCTCTTGTGTGTAGACATGCTTCCGAACAACTCTCCTGGATACTCTGGCCCTAATGTTTAGATGTCTGCGTGCTTAATAAAGCCCTGGTGACCTCCTTAATGACTTTATCACCCTGTCCCACTGCCTGAAAGGACTGGTGGAGATCCTATCAAACAAATCTTAGACCTTGATCTTCAGCAGGCTGTGTAGTCAGTGAGAAGATAACCACCCTACCATTGCTCCCTCAGCAGCGTAGTGGTAAGGTCACCGAGCTGGTAACACAGACCCCTCCCCCCACCCCACCCCAAACGTGCTCAGCTAATGTTGTCGGGAGTATCAAATCCCACCCCGCCATAGACGGTGAAATTGGATTTCAATTTGTACGCACTGGAACCAAAAGCCGCTCTCGTGGTGACGTTGTATAAAATTGGTCTTAAAAAGAGAAACCCCGCTTTACCCTACCTGGCCTGGCCTCCATGTGACTCCAGGCCCAATGTGGTTGACTCTTGAGACCGTTCAGCCCATCACATCTGCTTGCTATTCAATGAGATGGTGGCCGGTCTGGTCATCCTCAACTCCTGCCTTTATCGTCTCTCCCATCCCCCTACTTTACCGATTAGAAATGGGTCCATCTCAGCTTCGGCAGCCCTTCGAAATGGCCTTCCATTTCCACTGGAGTCACAGCAACCTGGGACATCACACGTCCCCATCCTACCAACGACCTGAGGAAAGAGACAGGAATTGCTCTGCTTTGTTTCCCTGGAATCGGCTCAAATTTGGGCATTTTCCAAACGCTCTTCAGTGTCTCCTCATTTGAGACGGTTTGTAGTTCATCTCTACTGGAGTCCTTGACTTTCTAAGAGGATTTCCGCGGAATACTCTGTCAAATACCACGCAAAGAGAAGTCAGAGGGATCATTCCATGTCGAGAGACTGGGCAAGTGCACGGCCGAAGCAGTTTAACGTTGATCAGCGTGAGGTGATCCCGCTAAGGGGATCAAAACAGGAAGGCAGATTATTATTGGACTGGTGATAGACTGGGGAAGTGGGGGTGGTGGGAGAGATGCAACGACACCTGGGGGTCCCTCATACACCAGTCGCTGAAGATCAGCATTGCAGATGCAGCAGGCGGTGAAGGCAAATGGTACATTGGCCTCCAGGGCCAGAGGATGAGAGGACAGGAGCAGGGGGGATTTCTCGCTGCTATTGTACAGGGTGAGGCCACACCTGGAGGATTGTGTGTGGTGGTTTTGGGTGGTCTCCGTACCTGATGAAGGATGTTCTGGCAACGGAGGAAGTGCAGCGAGGGGTTTCCCAGAATGATCCCTGGGACGGCGCGGACTGACGTATGAGGAGAGACCGGATCGTTTCGAGCTGTGTTCACTGGGAGTTGAGATGAATGAGGAGGGAGGGAGTTACAGAGAAACCTGTAAAATTCTAACGGGACTTGACACGGGGAGGGGGAATGCAGGAAGGATGTTCCTGATGACCGGGGGTGAGGGTGGGTACGGTGTTCAGAACCAGGGGGTCACGGCATAAAGGAAACAGGGGTTGGACTGAAATGGGGAGAAATGTGTTCACCCGGAGAGAGTTGGGGGGGGCGGCGTTGTGAGCAGTAATTATCAAACCGCGTGGAACCGATAGTCACTGGGGTTTGTTTCCATCCTGACAGTGTCTGAATGTAACTCAGCTCCTGGTCAACTTTGGGATGAACAATACGCGCGGGATCACACCGAAACAGTTCACCTACATCTGCCCAGCCTTACTCTATCAGATAGACAGCAGGGTCTGTATCCAGCACCACGACTCGCTGGAGATCCAGCCACAGGAGGTTACACAAATGTCTGGTGAGTGACCAGCACACTGTTCCTGACCCTCACATCACCTGTACCTCCAGCAGCTACTGCCCTCTCGGAATGACGAGGGGCCGGGACAGGGACAGGATCAGGGTCAGGTTTATGGTCAGGGTCAGGGACAGGATCAGGGTCAGGGGCAGGTTTATGGTCAGGGTCAGGGGCAGGTCTCAGGGTCAGGGGCAGGAACAGGGTCGGGGCAGGTTTATGGTCAGGGTCAGGGTCAGGGTCAGGGGCAGGAACAGGGTCAGGTTTATGTCCAGGGCCAGGTTTATGGTCAGGGTCAGAGTCAGGGTAAGGGTTAGGGTTATGGTCGGGGTCAGGGTTAATGTCAGCGTCTGGGTCAATTTCATGGTCAGGGTCTGTATCAGGGTCAGGGTCGGGATCAAGGTTAGTGCCAGGCTCAGGCACAGGGTCAAGCTCAGGATCATGGTTGGGGTCAGGATTAGGGTCAGGGTCATGGTCATGGTCATGGTCAGGGTCAGGGACAGGGTTAGTGTCAGGATGGGGTCAGGATTAGGGACAGGGTCAGGGTCACGGTCAGTGTCAGGGTCAGGGCTGGGGTCAGGCTCAGGGTTAGGGTCATGGTTAGGGTTAGGGTCGGGGTCAAGATCATGGACAAGGTGAGGGTCATGTCTGACTGCACACTGTCTACCTCGATGTGGGGTATTGTAGAATACTGTCATTCCAGCACAGTCGTGGCATTGAAATCTTGTGCAAGTGATGTGTGAAAGTGTGAGTGTACGTTAGTATGCATGTAAATGAAGGTGTGAAATGTGAACGAGTGTATGTCTCTGTACATGTGTATGTCTGAGTGTGTGATTATGTTTATGTATATGTCTCTCTCTCTCACTCCCTGTCCGTGTGTGTGTGTGTGTCTATGTGTCTCTGTGCGTGGTGTGCATGTATGTTCGTGTGTCTCTGTGTGTGGTGTGCGTGTGTGTGTGAGCGAATGGGTGTGAGCGTGAGAGGGTGTGAGTGTGTGACTGTGTGTGTGTGAGAGACTCTGTGTGTGTCTGTGTGTGAGTGTGTGTGTGTGAGAGAGACTGTGTGTGTGAGTGTGTGTGTGCGAGTATGTGTGTGTGTCTGTGTGTGAGAGACTGTGTGTGAGTATGTGTGTGTGTCTGTGAGTGTGTCTGTGTGTGAGAGAGTATGTGTGTGTGTCTGTGTGTGAGAGACTGTGTGTGTGTGTGTGTGTGAGTATGTGTGAGTGTGTCTGTGTGTGAGAGACTGTGTGTGAGTATGTGTGTGTGTCTGTGAGTGAGAGACTGTGTGTGTGTATGTGTGAGTGTGTCTGTGAGTGTGTGTGTGAGTGAGACTGTGTGTGTGTGTGAGTACGTGTGTGTGTCTGTGTGTGAGAGACTGTGTGTGTGTGAGTGAGTATGTGTGAGTGTGTGTGTGTGTGAGAGACTGTGTGTGTGTGTGTGTGTGAGTATGTGTGAGTGTGTCTGTGTGTGAGAGACTGTGTGTGAGTATGTGTGTGTGTCTGTGAGTGAGAGACTGTGTGTGTGTGTATGTGTGAGTGTGTCTGTGAGTGTGTGTGTGAGTGAGACTGTGTGTGTGTGTGAGTACGTGTGTGTGTCTGTGTGTGAGAGACTGTGAGTATGTGTGAGTGTGTCTGTGTGTGAGAGACTGTGTGTGTGTGTGTGTGAGAGACTCTGTGTGTGTGTGTGTGTGTGTGTGTGTGTGTGAGAGACTGTGTGAGTGTGTCTGTGTGTGAGAGACTGTGTGTGTGTGTGTGTGTGTGTGTGAGTGTGAGAGAGAGACTGTGTGTGCATGTGAGTGTGAGTGTGTGTGTGAGAGAGACTGTGTGTGCATGTGTGTGTGTGTGGTGACCTGCTGCAGGGTTTCTGAAGCCTGTGTGACCCAGTGTGAAGGATGGGGACAGGCACTGCTGGCTGTGTGAGGTTGACAGGTGGTGGTCCCAGTTGATGGTGGGGGTTCCCGGAGACCGGAGATCTCCCACCACAAACAGGAGGGTGTCCCTCATGCCCGGTGCCCCCTCTCAGCTGCTGTTTCTCTCTCCTTGCAGTCTGGCTCAGTGGGTTTGTTGCCATTACCCTCATCAGCTTGACATCGCTGTTGGCCGTGGCTATCATTCCATTGCTCAGTCGCTCCTTTTCCAAGATTCTGCTCCGGTTCCTGGTCACTCTAGCAATTGGCACACTGTCTGCAGACGCCCTGCTCCACCTCATCCCTCATGTAAGTACACATCCCCCTCCCCCTTTGGGCTTCTTATGCAGGAACAGCAGGAGGCCATTCAGCCCCCTCTCCTCGATCCTGTCACACAGGAACAGCAGGAGGCCATTCAGCCCCCTCTCCTCGAACCTCCACAGGAACAGCAGGAGGCCATCCAGCCCCCTCTCCGCAAGCCTGTCACACGGGCAACTGGAGGAGGCCATTCAGCCCCCTCCTTGAGGCTGTTACACAGGAACAGGATGAGACCATTCAGCCCTGTCTCCCAACGGAGAATGGCCGACAAAATCGTTGTCGGGGGTTGGGGGTTGGGGGGTGCAGGGAAGTAGGTGGGGGCTGACCTTGATAGAACCCGACGTGGGAGGATGTGGGGGTGGGGGTTTGGGGGGGATTGGGGCAAATCGGGGAGGTCTTTGGTACAATCCAAGGAGCCCACAGCGAGGACCTTACGCCCCACCCACCACCAAATCGTGTCTGCTTTGATCCTGTTTCAGAGCAGCCAGCTACAGCGGCCGGAGGAACACTCGGAGGCAGCAGAGAAGGACTCTATTTGGAAGGGGCTGTCCGTGCTCGGAGGAATCTACCTCCTCTTCCTCATCGAGACCCTCCTGGGCCTGTTCAGGAACTGCAGAGGAGGGAAGGTGAGTGCGCCTTAGCTCTGAGTGCGAGGCTGGGGTGGGGTGTGCAACTGGGGCCCAGGGACTTGGGGTAACTCTGTGCACAAAACACACAAAAAGTTACCGCACAGCGGGCAGCAGGTAATCAGGAAGGGCTTGTTGGCTCTCAATGGGCCGAATGGCCTATTCTGTGCTGTATATCTCAATGATTTATTTCAAGGGGGGGTTGGAGTATAAGAATAGGGGGAGGTCTCACTGCAAACTGTACAGGGGGTGCTGGTGGGGCCATATCTGGAGAACCGTGAACAGTTCTGGTCCCCATATTTGAGGAGCGACACTATTTCATTGGAGGCAGTTCAGAGAAGGTTCACTGGGATGGTCCCTGCGATGGAGGGATGGTCTTATGAGCAAAGGTTAAACAGGTTTGGAACTCTCACTCACTGGAGTTGAGGAGAATGAGAGATGATCTCATTGAGACAGGGTCAATGCTGAGAGGGGGTTTTCCTGTTACGGGAGGGTCTGGGACCAGGGGGCACAGCCTCAGAATAAAGGGAGACTGATTTAAGGCTGAGTTGAGGAGGAGTTTCTTCTCTCAGAGGGTTGAGAGTTTTTGGAACTCCTTGTCACAGAGACCTGTGGGGGACAGAGTCCTTGTGTATATTGAAGGCTGAGATAGAGCGATTCCCGATCATTCGAGGGATTCGGGGAAAACTGGGTGTGAGGATGGTCGAATCAGCCACAATCCCTATAGAATGGCAGAGCATTCTCGAGGGGCTGAATGGTCTCTGCCCTGTTCCTGATGGGAATCATCCTCCGTGCTTCCAGTCTGTCCAGCCCTGTTGGAGGTTTCCAAATTTCAGTCAGATCCCCATATACCCTCCTCATGAATGCAGACCGAATTCAACTGACCTGCCCTCCTGGGACGGTGCTCCCATCCTCAGGATGATGAGCCTGGTGACCCTCCCCTGCACTCCCTCCACATCCTCACTGAGGTAGGGAGACCAAAACTCCGTGAGTAGTGCTAACATCGCTAGGCTCCAGGAATCCTTGACTTCAGGGAGAGCAGAGTGGGAGGTCACGTCCCTGCATGTATCATTGGTGCTGAAGTGGAGGTGTTCGAGAGCGTCAGGAGGCTAAAGAAATTCAGCATGTCCACAAGGACTCTTACCAATTTTTACACATGCGCTGTAGAAAGCATCTTATCCAGAAGCTTGCTCTGCCGGGATCTCAAGAGAATCACGAACACAGCCCAGTCTATCACGCAAACCAGTCTTTAATTCTGACTGATTAAGTTTCCTTTGGAATTTCCATTTGTGAGACAGTCGGAGTTTTTTTTGGACTGATTTTGTTTGGCTCAGGACATTTGAAAATTATAAGAAGCGCGGCGTTACATTTAAAAATGCCAGCGTAGGCGTGTAGGAGAAAAGCCATTTCTGAGCGAGTACAGGGAATAGTAAATAGGATGTGACCTTTGCTTAGGGTTTCAAACATTAAGAAAGGCTTTTGGGAGGGTAATTAACTGAAAAGAGGACACCTTCCCTTCCTGCCATCTCAGGGATCAGTGCTGGGTCCACTGTCGTTTGTCGATTTGGCGGAGAATTTAGAAAGCATGGTTAGTAGGTTTGCAGGTGGCCCCAAAGTTGGAAATGCTGTGGGCAATGAGGAACGTTGCCCCTTAGGACAGTGGAATCTTGATCAACTGGGTCAATGGGCTGAGGAGTGGCACGATGGAGTTTAATTCAGATAAATGTGAGGTGTTGCTTTTTGGTAAAACAAACCAGGGCAGGACCTTACACAGGTTAATGGTAGGGCCCTGGGGAGTGTTGTCAAACAGACAGACCTGGGGGTTTCAGGGACATAGTTCCTTGAAAGTGGAGTCGCAGGTAGACAGGGCAGTGAAGAAGGTGTTTGGTACGCTCGCCTTTATTGGTCAGTGCATTGAGTACAGGAGCTGGGAGGGTCATATCAAGGATATGAGTGATGTTGGTGAGACCTCTTCTGGAGCCCTGTGTACCAGTTCTGATCACCCTGTTATGGGAAGGACGTTACTAAATTAGAGAGGGTTCGGGAGAGATTTACCTGGATGTTGCCAGGTATGGAGGGTTTGGGTTATAGGGAGAGGTTGGGGGTGTGGCCTTGTTGGGGTTTATAAAATCGCGAGAGGCAGAGATAAGGAGAATAGCCAAGGTCTTTTCCCCCAGGATAGGGAAGTTCAAAACTAGAGGGACATAATCTTATGGTGGGAGAAGAAGGATTTAAAAGGGACCTGAGGGGCAAATTTTTTACACAGGGTGTTTTTTGTGTGGAAGGAACTATCAGAGGACATGGTAGATGCAGACGCAGTTACAAAGTTTAAAAGACGTTTGGACAGGTACATGGGTGGGAAAGGTTTAAATGGACATGGGGAAACAGTTCAGTTTGGGGAAACCAGGCTGGCATGGACGCGTTGGGCCGAAGGGTCTGTTTCCACGTTGCGTGAGGCTATAACACACCTTGTGTTTTTCGGTCCTTAACTCTTACAAAAGGGGCTTGCCTGCGTTAGCACTCTTCTCTGATATGGGATCACTCTCGCCTTCCTTTTGGCCTTATCGTAAGGCATCCCGTGACAAAAGTGTCTCTGGTCGAGTTCAACGGGACAGACTATTCCAGAAGGTTCTTTATTTAGCATCCCGTTCTCCTGTGAGGCATAAACAGTGTGTGCCGTTCTACAGTGACTGTACGTAGAGACGGTGGGGGTTGGAGGGGGTGATGGAGAAGCTTGCAGGAGGCTGGCTCAGTGTCACCGTGCACCACCCTCCAAACACTTTGTGCCCACTCCTCACCAGCCCCGACCTCCCTATTTCCCAGGCAGTGCGCAGAAGGTGCCCAAACAAGGAGAAAGGCCTAGTCGGGAAGGCTTGGGCGAACAAGGGCAACGAGACTGAACTCGAGCGGCTGAGGACAGTTACAAGTGAGTACAGATTGACCTTGGGAGGAGGAGAGTGAGGGAGTGGGGGAGGGGGGTGTGGGCAGGGAGGAGAGTGAGGGAGTGGGGGAGGGGGGTGGGGAGGGAGGAGAGTGAGGGAGTG
>JAHRHZ010000089.1:51426-70216 GCA_024137785.1 Ginglymostoma cirratum | reverse complement strand
TCCTCCGGCCCCCTACACCCCCTCCCTATCTGTCTCCTCCTCCAGCCCCCTACACTACCCTCCCTCTCTCCGTCACCTTTCAAAATGAGCTCCTAGGATTCGGGAGTAACGCCATAACAGCAGAATTAGACCATTCGGCCCATCAAGTCTGCTATGTCATTCAACTGTGGCTCTCAACCCCATTCTCTTGTCTTCTCCCCCACCCTTGATTCCACCTTACTAATCAAGAACCTATCTCTGCCTTAAAGAGGCTCGATGACTTAGCCTCTACAACCCTCTGCGGCAATGAGTTCCACAGAGTCACCACCCTCTGGGCGAAGAAATTTCTCCTCATCTCAGGTCATCCCTTCACTCTGAGGCTGTATCCATGGATCCTAGTGTCTCCTACTGCTGGAAACATCTTCTCCATGTCCACTCTATCCAGGCCTATCTGTATTCTGTAAGTTTCAATCAGATCCCACTCTCATCCTTCTAAACGCCATCGAGTACAGACCCAGACTCCTCAACCCCACCACATATGACAAGCCATTCATTCCTGGGATCTTTATTGTAAACCTCATCTGGCCCATCCTTCCTTAGATACAGAGCCCTAAACTACTCACAATATTGCGAACGCGGTCTGACCAGACCCTTATATAACCCTGGCAGTACATCCCCGCTCTTGTATTCTAACCCTCTTGACGTGAATGCCGACACTGCATTTGCCTTCCGGGCCGCCAACTGAACATGCGTGTCAACCTTAAGAGTATCTCAAACCAGGAATTTCCCAAATCCCTTTGCACTTCAGATTCCCCCTTGTTTAGGTATGGGTCCGCGTCTCTACCCGCCTGACCAAGCGCGCTGCCTCACGCCTCTCCTGCACGGTAAGCCGGCCGCACGGTTACCTCCCAGTACTTGGCCTTGCTGACTCCCTCCGAGTAGGCACGGGCAAAGCTGCTCTCACTGTTGAGTGCCGTGACAGCCGCACTGAGCTGGGTCATTGGGTGCAGGTTGTTGGGGAAGTTGTCCAGCATTGTCACCACATGTGAGGGCAGGGCTGCTCGCTTCGCCCACTCCTTGGATACCCAGTTGACCTGAAAAAAAAAAAAGATGTGGAAGAGGGGAGGGGGCGAAGAAAATGATGAACACACTTGCCATTCAGGGGGGCTTAGAGGGGAGATGGTGGGTGCAGGTGGGCACAGCCCATTTATCCGCACATCCTCATCGATCAGCCTCCCCGGTCACAATGATCCTTTTCCAGAAGGGAAACCAACTCACTCCAGACACAGCTCCTCAGGTCCTAAAACGCATTGAGACATGGCAAAAAGTTTTCCGCTGTTGGGATCTCAACACCCACAACTCCCCCACCTTCCCACAATGATGCTAAGACGTGCGTTCTGACCTGGTTCCTTTCAGAGAGAGAGATTGGGAGACAAGCACCAAGCAGTCTTTGAGAACACAAACAGCTTGTGAGGCCTTGAGAGTATTTTTAAAAAAAACAAAAAAATTGGGACAACAGAAGCACAAGTGGGTGGAACACACAGACCTAAGGTTTTGCTTTAGTTAGTGGGTGTGAACTGAGACTGTAGAAAACCACCCCCCCACCTCTCTCTCTCTCGTGAGCTACTACATGTATCTCTTTCTTGCTGAAAGGACTGCACATGAGACAACATGACAACAGGGGCAGCATGGTGGCTCAGTGGTTAGCACTGCAGCCTCACAGCACCAGGGACCCGGGTTTGATCCCAGCCTCAGGTGACCGGCCGTGCGGAGTTTGCACATTCTCCCAGTGTCTGCGTGGGTTTCCTCCGGTTTCCTCCCACAGTCCAAAGATGTGCGGGCTGGGTGGATTGGCCACGCTAAATTGCCCATAGTGTTCAGGGGTGTGTGGGTTATAGGGGGATGGGTCTGGGTGGGATGCTCCAAGGGTCGGTGTGGACTTGTTGGGCCGAACGGCCTGTTCCCACACAGTAGGGATTCTAATTCTAACATCTTTTCTGAATTTGCCTTTTTGCCGAGGGGTGTGTTTATGGGATGTTACTATATTGGATCTGTTAATTAGTAGGTATCATTATTGTTGCATTTTCCAAGAGTTAAGTTATTCTAAATTCCTTTCTTTTGTTGTATTTTTAGTGTCTAAATAAATTGTGTTTCCCTTATCATTGAGTAGTTTGACAAGTCGATTTGTGTCTGGAACATAGCACCTCCCCTTTACCTCTAAAATAAGAGGAAGTTAGGGTCTAGGTACCCTCTTAAAATATTTTGAGGGAGTCTGGTCTGATCCATAACATCCCCACGACTAACAGTGATACCTGGGCCATGCCCTCCAGTCGGCATCTCCCCCACCCCTAACTGCATGGATCAGTGTCTCTCCCCCAAGCACCCCGCGCCCCCCAAACTAAAAAAAAAAAAAAAAAAAACCCGGCATGCTCCTTCAGAAACGGCCCGATATTACTAACGCCCTCACAACACTCCGATAGTCAGGGGATTAGAGGTTGGGACAAAGGACATTGCTGTCTGCTCCAGCAGAGGTTTAACTTCTAGTTTTTGCTTTCTACATGGTGTTGAAAACAAGAAAAAGAGAAAGGACCATTTATTTGAAGCTTTTCTCCTCGGCGCTCACTGGGGTTATTTGCAAGGAACACCAGATTTAAAAACCTCTATGAGGAGGCTGGAAGGTAGACTCCGGTAGAGGGTGGCGTGCTCAGAGAACGTACCATTTGGTACCGGAAACGGCCTGCGTGAGTGCACGGGGCAGAAAGAATTACAGGCGCAGACACTACTTTGACTCAACAAAACAGAGGTCAACCCATCCTCAGGATTAGCCAAGTCCGGCTTAAAATTTAAACAAAGCCTGGCGTTTAACTGTCAATCATCATCTTAACTGGGGTAACCCAACCCACCAAAATGCCAAGATAACAAGGTGTAGAGCTGGATGAACACAGCAGGCCAAGCGGCATCACAGGAGCGGGAAAGCTTGACGTTTCGGGCCTACGATGAAGGGTCTAGGCCCGAAACATCAAGCTTTCCTGCTCCTGTGATGCCGCTTGGCCTGCTGTGTTCATCCAGCTCCACATCTTGTTATCTTGGATTCTCCAGCATCTGCAGTTCCTATTATCTCTGATACAATTTTAGCCCCACCAGAATGCCAACACCGCTGCCATCTCTTGTGTTGGCAAGTGTGCTGGCTCGCCAAAAAAAAACCGATCAGCGCTCCCAACTCTCTCAGCAAAAATGTCATTTCCCCTTCGCTCTGGTTTTCTTGCGGAGCTGTCCTAGGGAGTATAATGCAAAAAAAACTTCTGTAAAATGCATGTTTTCTTTGTAAGAGCATGCATCGATAACGGAAAGATGGGGAAAAAGACCTTGCGTCGCCAGGTGCGTGCGCATCTAGCGCTGCTCTTATGACAGTGAGTGCCACTTTATTGCAAACTCTTCACACAGTGCTGCACCAATTTTTTTTTTAATAAGTGGCTCTCCTGGCAACCTCTTCAACTGAGAAATAGAGGGGCTCACAATGATAGCCTCGTGGTCGCCTTCTCCTTAAGCGATCCTCAGCGCGCACGCTGTTACCTGCTCCTGTGTGGGGATGTCTCCTGTGACGAGCAGCCAGAACAGACCCTCAGGAAGGGGCTCATCTCCCCCAGGTACCTTTGGTAAAAGCTTCTGACACTCAGGTATACTGTAACCACGGAAACGGATGCCCTGTGCAGAGGAGAGAAGAGCCAGAAGGAAAAACAACCCGTGTCAGTTCGAACCTCCCAGGAAGAAGCAGCGAGCCACCCAAAAGCACCGCGCGGTTGGGTGCTAACTCGAAATCTTTGCGCCAGAGTCCACCCACTCTCCCCCAACTTGTGGGCTCTTCCAGTCTCCAACCCTCTGCCCTCTTCTAACTCTACAGACTACTTCACATCCTGCTCGGTCTGCTACAGGGCAGCCGTGCCTTCAGCTGCCTGGGCCCTCAGACACCAGAACTGCCAGTCTCCGTGCCCGACATCCAGACCTGTACCTGTGGGCTACCTGTCTGAGTATCTCCTCGTGGAGCTCAGTGTCCTGGGCAGCACCTTCGGATGGGTGCTCAAGGCACTGGCCGTGGGCAGGGAGCTGCTGAAACTTCCGTTTCTGCGTGAGCTCTAATGCCTCTTCGTTTCATTCACTCGTGGGATGTGCCCTTCGTAACCAACACCCGGGGGAGTTCCCCAAGTGAGGGCCTCGCTGCCCCGGCCTGGACATACACTCGCTGTCTCCGGGTTGGAAAACGTGCAACTCCCTCCCTGACAACACATTGTGCGGGGGGTCCCTAAATCACACGCAGGGGGCGGGGGCGCAGCTCACCTTCTTCCGAGCTGGGGGTAAACTCAAAAAAGGGCAATAAAAGTCAGCCCAGCCAGCGATGCCCGCATCCCGTGAGCAAATAAAAGAAACCAGGGCTGTGTACACCCATCAGTAAGAAACACACACACACCCCGAAAGCAAGCCCGACTATTGCGACCCCTCCTAAAGGGCAGGTGATAGCTCAATAATGGGTCGGGACTGGTTGGCATCATCCGTATTACGTGGCAACGGAGTGGCCCGTGCGCAGAGAACGTTCACCAGCGTCAGCTTCGTACCTCCTCTGGGTCCAGCACTGACGTTTCATACACTAACCCTTTCATTCCTCGCATGCCACCGTATACCTGGGGAGATGGGGGAGGGGGTGGTTAATTAACACACACACACTTAATATAGAAAACATCAGCAAACAGGTAAAATTCACAAACCAGAAGGCGCGCGAACGAGATGGGCACCCACCCACGCGTTGGCACCTAAGAGGGCAGGGCTGATTATAATGACAAGATGGAGGCAGATAATCAGAAAACAGATCTCACGATGACAAATATTAGAGTCATTCAGCACAGAAATAGACCCGCGCCAACCATAATTCCAAACTGAAGCCTGTACTTGGTCCATCTCCTTCTAAACATTTCTTATTCGTGCATTTATCCAAGTGTCTTTTAAATATTATAACCGTACCTGCATCCACTACTTCCTCTGGAAGTTCATTCACACGCGAACCACTCTTGCCCCTTCTGTCTTTTTTAAATCTTATCCTCTCACCTTCAAAACATGTCCCTGGTTTGGAAATCCCTTAGCCTAGGGAAGAGACACCTGCCATTCACCTTATCTATGCCCCTTGTGATTTTATACGCCAGCCATCAACCACCGATGCTCCAGTGAAAACAGTCCCAGCCTGTCCAGCCTCTCCTTCTAACTCGAACATTTTAGTCCCAGTAACATGCTGGTAAATCTCTTTTGAACCTTCTTCAGCTTAACAATATCTTTTCTACAATGATTATTAAGTACAATAATTAACTTAGATAGCATTAATAATATTGATAATATTAGAAACATGAGATAGGCGCAGGAATAGGCCATTTGGCCCCTTCGAGCTTGTACCACCATGCAATGTGATCATGGCTGACCATGCAGCGTCAGTATCACTTTCCTGTTTTCTCTCCATACCCCTTGATCCCTTTAGCCTCGAGGGCCATGCCCAGCTCCCTCTTGAATATACCTAACGAACCGGCCCCAACAGCTTTCTGTGGGAGAGAATTCCACAGGATCATAACTCTCCAAGTGAAGAAATTTTTCCTCATCTCAGTCAATATTAATAACATGCTGCCCTTTAAACGTGGAGCGAGAGCTCGGGGGACAGATGTTCCAAAGTTACGTGAAGCACGTGCCCCAGAACGCTCTTGGGGAACGACCCTTTGGTTAGAGGCCTAGAAAAGCCTCAAACCCATCCCACCGACACATACACACTACCAAACCATTCCCCCAGCTATAGCCCTGACACCCTGCGAGACACAGCATCGGGCTTTGAAGATGCGGAGAAGGCCCACTCTCTCAGGGAAACAGAAGAGGAACAGGCGTGGGAAACGATAGCCCGGCCTCTGCTTGCCAAACGATTGAAAAAAGTTTCCACGCTCCACCTCAACCCTGCACCTGACCCCCAACCCTGTTACCCACAAACAGGAAACAGAGCACACAAACCCATACCATGTCAACATTGATTTGCCCGATGACTGTCTTGCCATACTGCTTTTTGAAAGCTCGGATCCTTGACTGCTCCTTGGGGATGACCTCAGCAAGAATTTCCTTCAGATTCTACGGGAGAGCAAAAGCATCCGTTAGACGTATTGCACAACGCGGGGTTGGGGGAAAACGTGGACAGATTTGGTGAAACTGCGCCCTCGAGCAAGCAGCAAGGCAGTTCCACAGCCACTCAGGTTCTACCATGAGATGTCATCCTGCCTGCTCCTCAACTCAGGCCCCAAACAGGCAGCGTGGAGGTTAGCGCTCATTTCGAGAGGGCTAGAATACAACAGGGGGCGGAGGAGGTGGGGGGTAGAAGCAGGGGAGGAGGGAGCAGGTAGGAAGGCAGAGGAGGGAGGGAGGGAGGAAGGAAGCAAGCAGGGGGTGGGCAGAAGCAGTACGGAACAGAAGGAATGATGTGCAAAAAGCGAGTAAGTGTGGATGTGTGTATGTGTTGGGGTGGAGGGGAATGAGCAGTTGGGAACAGAAGGAAAAAGAGGGGAGGTGTGGATGTGGGGCGACAGAGAGAGAAGGCAGCAGAGGACAGAAGGAATAAAGTGGAATAGTGGTGGGGTGATGGCGTTCAGATATGGGACAATGACAGGTTCCTTAGGCCCATGAGGACAGGAGGTGGTAGAGGTGGCAGGTGAAGAACAGAGGGGAAGAGCACAAACTTCGGGCAATCCGAGCAGGCCCCCACCTCCCTATTTGGAAACAGACCCAGACGGTAGGGCGCTGCAGAAGATGTTGACCACTCACCGTTCTGGTACTTGTATTCCGTGCAGCAAATACGACACATGCAGTGTTCTGTAAAACAAAAGAGAGAGGGAGAGAGAGACAGATGAGGCTTTGTTTAAATTCATTCAGTATTGACGTCAACATGGAAAGCAAGTTCACACAGGCAGGGTGCTTAGACTAAACTCCTTGGGGTTGTGGCAAGCTCCAAAGATTGGTAAACCATCCCAGTGAAGGAACACCAAGCCCTGATCGAAGATAGCTGAACCACATGTCGGAGCGTGTACCTACGTGAGCAAGTGTCTATCTGTGTGTCTCTCTCCAATTTGCAGTTGCCTGTACAGTTATGGAGTCATTGACTCATACAGAAACAGACCCTTCAGCCCAACTTGTCCACACCGACCAAGTTTCCCAAACTAAACTGGTCCCACTTGCCTGCATTTGGCCCATATCCCTCTATTCATGTACCTGTCCAAATGTCTTTGGAATGTTGCAGCTGTACCTGCATCTACCACTTCCTCTGGCAGTTCATTCCACATACGTCCAACTCTCAGTGTGAAAGAGTTGCCCCACAGGTCCCTTTTAAATCTTTCTCCTCTCACGTAAAAATATGCCCCTTGGTTTGAACTCCATTACCCTGGGTAAAAGACCTTTGTTATTCACTTTACCTCTGCCCCTCATGATTTTATAAACCTCTGTAAAGGTCACCTCCTACACTCCAGGGTACAAAGTTCCTTTCAATCCAGCCTCTCTCTAGAGCTCAAACCACCCAGTCCTGGCAACGTCCTGGTAAATCTTTTCTGAACCTTCTTCAGTTTAATAACACCCTTCCTTTAACGGGGCGACCAGAACTGGACACAGTTGCTCCAGAAGAGGCCTCACCAACGTCCCCCTGTACAACCTCAATGTGACGTCCCAACTCCTACACTCAAAAGGTCTGAGCAATAACGGCAAGTGTGCCAAAGACCTTCTTAACCACCCTGTCTACCTGTGAAGCTAACTATGTACCTGAACCCCTGGGCACTTCTGTTCAAGACAACACTACCCAGGGCCCTATCATTAATTATACAAGTCCTGCCGTTGTCTGTTTTACCAAAATGCAATATCTCACATTTATTCAAGTTAAACTCCATCTGCCACTCTTCGAGCCATTATCCCAAGTGATCAAATTCCTTTTGTAATCTTAACCTTTTGCACCACCAATTTTGGTGTTATCTGCAAACTTAATTAACCACGCTTCCTAAATTCTCATCCAAATCTTTTGTCATTTATATACATGACAAACAACAGTTGAAAGGCTTCCTCTGCTGACACTGCTATAACATTCCTTCACTGTGTTCTAGAGAACTTACAGACACAGAATATCGCCGGGAATGGAGGGCTTGAGATATAAAAATAGACTGGAAAGGCTGGGACATTTTCCACTGAACTGTAGGAGGTTGAGGGGTGACCTTACTGAGTTCTATAAAATCATGGAGGTGAAAGACAAAGGTCTTTGAGTGTGGGGGGAGTTCAAAACTAGGGGGCATTTTTTTTTTTTTAAGGTGACAGGAGACAGGCTGAAAAGAAAAGACATGAGGGGCAAAATTTTTTACAGAGGGTGGTGTGTGTGTGGAATGAACTTCCTGAGGAAGTGGTGGATGTGGGTACAATTACAATGTTTAAAAGGACATTTGGATAAGTTTATGAATAGGAAAGGTTTGGAGGGATATGGGTCAAGCGCAGGCAGGTGGGACTAGTTTAGTTTGGGAACATGGTGGGCCTGAACTGGTTGGGCCAAAAGATTGGTTTCCATGCTGTATGACTCTCCTGCCTATTTATTCAATCATACATTCCCTCTCCTCCCACTCCCCCAGCACCCAAACCATTTCCTTCTCTCTCTCTCTCCCCAGCTGCAGCCTTAACAGAGTCACATCTGACTATTCATACTCTGTGGTTTGAGAGAACAAACTTCTCTTTTAGCATAGCACATCACATCACTATTTTCTGGGTGCCTTCCACGCCCTCCCCACCCCCCCATAATCACAGTTAACGCTGCTCGATGTGTTACACAAAAGCAGCTGGAGCCTCACTCTTCCCTGCTTGAGGGGGGAGCCCTGGGTCTATATTAGGAAGACAGCATCTATCCTCTGATATAACAAGGGGTAGAGCTGGATGAACACAGCAGGCCAAGCAGCATCAGGGGAGCAGGAAGGCTGACGTTTCGGGCCTAGACCCTTCTTCAGAAAAGAAAGAAATTTCTGAGGAAGGGCCTAGGCCCGAAACGTCAACCTTGTGTTCCTCCAGCTCTACACCTTGTTATCTCAGATTCTCCAGCATTTGCAGTTCCTCCTATCTCTGAAGCATTTGTTCTCTGCCTGCTCCCTCCCCGCCTCTGAGGCTGGGGCAGCCCAATTAAAACCTCCTCTCACAAAAGATTTGTTTCGCCCCGGGCACAAAGGAGTTACATAGATAAAACAGCAGGGGTAATGACACTCTTCAAAGAGAAATGCGGACAATTCCTCTCCAACAGTGCTGCCCTTCGAAGTCAGCCAGCGAGGACACACATATATTCCCATTTAAGTAAACGTGGCTGGCTCACAAGAAAGGAAGCGGGGTGGGGGTGGTGGAGAACAGGGATGTTGGCCTGCTGAAATCACAATGTCACGAACAGAACTTAAAGGTCCCATCTAAATCTGCAGAATCTGAAGTAGGGGCACGGCTTGTTATGAAACCATAAGCTTACTGCAGTTGGTGCGAGCCATTAGTCAAACCACTATTTTAACCAGATACCCAGCAGTGATCACAGCCAACTGCTCACATCTCAACACTACATGCAATGCAGTGGGTCACCGTCACCACCACAACCTCAAGGGCAACTAGGGATGGGCGGTGATGCCCATGTCCCTGTGAGTGAATTTTGACGCACAAGAAAGATCACTATCTCATCTCTCAGACAGTTAGCGCTTGCCCATTGAGACTAGTTCTTGACCGTGCCCACGCTGACCAGCTGTCGAGCGTTTCTGCAATCAGACAAGCTAGCTCAATGCAATACAGCGGGGCACGTTGCCTTCCATCCTGTGGGGAACTGGTAGTGACTGACTGGACTCCGCAGTGCACTCTGCTGCCTGAGCTCCTTCCAGTCCCACACCCCCCACCCCACCCCCCCCCAAACACACACACGTCAGGGAGCTCACCCCTACCTTTCCCAAACACCCCTAACCAGGCAAAGTCAATTTTTGTAAAAACAATTCATTCACAGGATGAGGGTGTCATTGGATAGGCCAGCGTCTGTTGTTGATCCATCCCTAACTGCCCAGTGGACAGGCAGGGGAGACACAGCGTAAGATCGAGAGCAGGGTTAATGTTTCAGGTCCAGCGACCCTTCTTCAGAATGACTACAATTTAAACCAAATGCAGTGATTTTCAAAAGAAAAAAGTGACTCAAACAGAAGTGGAAACATCAACATTCATCACTGCTGATTATAATCTGCAACCTACGTACACTGAGTCAGAGTTGTACAGCACGGAAACAGACCCTTCGGCCAAACCCGTCCATGCCGACCAGATATCCTAAATTAATCCAGTCCCACTTGCCAGCATTTGGCCCATATACCCTTCCTATTCTTGGACCCATCCAGATGCCTTTTAAATGTTGTCATTGTACCAGCCTCCACCTACTTCCTCTGGAAGCTCATTCCATACACACACCACCCTCTGTGCGAAAAAGTTGCCCCTTAGGTCCCTGTAAAATCTTTCCCCTCTCACCTTAAACCTACATCCTAGTTTCAGACTCCCCTACCCTCGGGAAAAGATCTTGGCTATTCACCCTATCCATGCCTCCCATGGTTTTATAAACCTCTATAAGGTCACCCCCTCAGCCTCTGACGCTCCAAGGAAAATAGCCCCTCCCTATAGCTCAAACCTTCCCACCCCGGCAACATCCTTGTAAATTTTTTCTGAACCTTTCCAAGTTTTCCAACATTCTTCCTATAGCAGGTAGACCAAGAATTGAATGCAACATTTCAAAAGTGGTCTAACCAATGTTCTGTACAGCTGCAACATGACCTCCCAATCCAATACTCAATGCACTGACCAATAAATGGTAGAGTTTGAATTTTAAAAAAATCTGGAATTAAGACTCTTACAATGAGTGCCATCGATTGGCTGAAGTCCCACCTGCTTCACTAATGGCCTTCAGGGAAGGAAATCAGCCATCTTTACCCGGTTTGGGCCTACATGTGACATCAGACTGCACAGTGTCGTGGTTAACTCTTAACTGCCCTTCTGTCAAATGAGGGGTAGGAAAAAAATGCCCAATCCTGTGAATGAACTTTAAAAAAAGCAAACCAGCCCAAACCTGCAATACTAGACAGCCTACCACCCAGCCTCAAACAGTGAATCAGTGGGAATGTGTAGGAGTCACTCAGATAAGGCGGGACATGGAAGGTCGAAGGGGACAGGAAAACCAGGGCGTGGGGCGCAGACCTGTCACACCGGCAGGCAGTGATCTCTGGGCTCTGTTTCTGAACAGCTACAACCCCGGCCCAAAGTGTGTTGGCCTGACTCCATTTTTAACATCCCTCCCACACTCTTCGCCCAGCGCCCGCTTCCTCCGAGGTACAGCACCTTCACCAACCACCTCTCCTGGCACTGATCCCTGCTGTGAATTATACTGCCACACGTCACCCCTGGTTTGGAAAAGCTCTGAGCCGGAGTCAAAAACCAGATGATGTAAACGAGGACGTTCGCGACGCTGAGGGCTCATTGCTACTCACTGGAAGGTAAAGCTAGAGGTTCCCTTGGAACATGTAACCACCAATGTAAGCTAGTAAGGTCAGCCAACATTGAGACTAACAGAGATTCTGCCCATTTGTCACTAACCGAGTTGCACACTGCTGCAGATATGCCTGAATGAGAGCCCCAGACACGTTAAGCTTTTAGAAAAATCGCGAGCCCAAGATACTGCCAGGCCAGCCGGCTGGTGGGATTCAGTGGAGAGCCCGGTTAATGCTGTTGTGAGATGGGTTCAAACCCTGCCAATGGTAGCTGGCGGATTCTGTCTTTCGTTAACACAATCTGGAATTGGAAACCGAAGTCTCAGTGACTAGTGACTGTGAAACTGCCATTTTAAAAAAGAAAACAAATCAAAAATCCAACAGCTTCATCAACATCCTTCCCAAAAGGACATCTGCTACCCTCAAGCAGCCTGACCCCACAAAATGCTCCAGACCTACGTCAACACCTCTTAGCTGCCCTCCGAAACAGACGAGCAAGCAACTCAATTCAAAGGTAATGACGGATGGGTGACAAGACGCCAGCCTTGCCAGCAATACCCACGAAAGGGAATGAGATCAAAAATGCAGAGATCACTGTAATCTTAACAGTAGGCACAAGGAAATCTCAATTTCTACAATTTCAAAGCAAAGAATTCTGAACTTCCACAAACAGAACTAAGTGCTTTCTTTGAGTAAACAGCCAGTGGGAACAAAACTCTCCGAAACAAAAAAGGTGCAGCAACACTTCCCTGTTCCTCTTGGATGTCAGAGATTTAAGCCTATCGCAGAAGACAAGGCCACGAAGCAGTGGGAGTGCGGGGAAGCGGATTACGCTCTTGCTGGCTGACCTGGTCCCAGGGCAATCAGTAAACTGGAAGCAAAGCTGACTTGGCTCCTGTCACATCACGTTTCATCTGCCAGACCGCTCGCATCACTGACTGACTGCACTTCAAAACTAATTCCTCAAGGTGTGAATGTGGTACAAACTACTCGCAGCCCTGCTTTGAGCTAAATGGAAATGGTTAGGAGGGGGATACCAAATCAGGTTATTATTCAGGCTTGAAAAATAACTCAGGACACTCCACACAGACAGATACTCGAGGGTGGAAGTGAACCCAGGTGCTGTGAGGCAGGAGTACTAACCAGTGAGTCACCCCAGGTGTATTGACTAACATTCCTGTGATACACCCCGAGACAGACTTTAACTGTCAGCTGCTTGAGGTGGTGAAGAATTCAAAGCTGCCGTGTAAGTGAGGGCTCTAGGTAAGCATTGCCTCAGATAGCCTGACTGAAAGTGCAGGTCACGCTGACTGTCAATGAGTCACAGCAGGCTTTGCTCACCCTTGGCATTGACAGCGCTGTAGTATTTGCTAGCTATCTGTACTGCTGTGCCCCAGACAGACAGTCAGTCAATGCGATCCCTCCTTCACCATAACAAACAGGAAAACACCGTCATGGGCTCTCTTTGATGTCAGTATAACCTTTGGGCATTTGATTGCAATCCGTCGTTGACTAAAAACAGAACACTGGGTCCTGATGGATTTTATCAGCAATGTCCCTCACTGGAACAAAAAGACTTAAAAATAGGCTCCCACCTGCAGCTACAAAAGTAAATTTTCTCCCTGACTTGGGGGAGCCCGTGTGCCACCCGTACACAGCAGGGTCACTGGACTTGGGTTAACCCTAACTCAGTTCCACTCTCCACTGATGCTGCCAGACCCGATTTCCTCCAGCTGTTTTTTTCTCCCACCCCACCCCGCCGTTTGTGCTTTGTGACAGCACCATCCTCACCAGTTTCACAGCTACTCCGGAATTCTCTGCAGCGATTCAGGTTTTAACTCGGCACTGCGGACTGCTTCCCCGAAAAGGGAATGCCGATCATGTTGCCAAATGGCACACAAGCCAAGGTCAGAGTTGTAGAGTCATACAAAGCACAGAAACTGGTCCTTCGGCCCAACTCATCCGTGCCAACCACGTTTCCCGAACTGAACTAGTCCCATTTTCCAGCATTTGACCCATATCCCTCCGAACCTTTCCTATCCATGTACTGTCGAATTGTGTTTTCAATGTTGTAATTGTACCCACCTCTATGACTTGCTCTGGCAGCTCATGCTACATACAAACCACCTTCTGTGTGAAAACATTGCCTGTCAGGTCCTTTTTAAATCTCTCCCCTCTCACCTTAAACCTAGTTTTGGACTCCCCTATCCTTGGGAAAAGGCCTATGTTATTTACATTGTCTATGCCGCTCATGATTTTATAAACCTCTATAAGGTCACCCCTCAACCTCCTACGCCCCAGGGAAACAAGTCTCAGGCTGTCCAGCCTCTCCTTATAACTCAAACCCTCCAGTCTCAGTAACATCCCTGTAAATCTTTTCTGCGTCCTTTACAGTTTAATAACATTATTCCTACAGCAGGGCAACCAGAATTGCACACAGTGCTCCAAACATAGCCTTGATGTTTTACACAGCCACAACATGATGGCCCACTCGTGTATTCAATGCTCTGTCCGATGAAGGCAAGCGTGCCAAACGCCTTCCTCACCGTCTGACACCACTTTCAAGGAATTATGTACCTGCACCAAGGTCTCTCTGTCCAACAACAGTCCCCAGGGCCCTACCGTTAACTATACGAGTCCTGCTCTGCTTGTCTTACCAAAATGCGACACCTCACATCTATCTGAAATAAACTCCATCTGCCAACCAGCCCACTGGCCCAGTTGATCAAGATCCCATTGTACTCTTAGATAACCTTCTTCACTGCCCACTATTCCACCAATTTTGGTGTTATCTATTTTTGGCGAGATTATACTGGTACGATGAGAATGACAGCGTCAGGCTGCCCTTCTGTATCCCTTCCTTACACCGGGCAGGCCACATGGACGCTACAGAATGGTCTCCTTTCAAAACTGGAAAGGACTCTCAGCCAGGCCAGGCTCAGCAATCAACCAACAGAGCTATTGAAAACGCAATTCAAATAGGTCAGACTCAAAGTTACTTCGAGGGCAGCCCCCACCGAAACCGGTGTGGAAATTAAAGCGAAGACGAGGGAACTAAAATCAACAGTGATACTGCTGGATTACTGAGCAAAAGTAGCACTTTGCAGAGCGCAGCTAACTTTTCCTTAAAGGCAGGAGACTGTGAGCTCAGACTATTGCTGGTACCAGCCAGTGCGAGTACAGATTGAGAAAGCCTGCAAAGCCCCA
The DNA here is from genome assembly GCA_024137785.1 of Ginglymostoma cirratum. Lineage (NCBI taxonomy): Eukaryota > Metazoa > Chordata > Chondrichthyes > Orectolobiformes > Ginglymostomatidae > Ginglymostoma > Ginglymostoma cirratum. The sequence goes on along the minus strand of JAHRHZ010000089.1, from coordinate 55,463 downwards.
AGAGGAAGTGAGATCTGGGTATCCTACTGGATAATTTACAAACGTCCAGAGTGTGGGTGCAGTGAGAAATTAGACAAGTGATTGTCTATTGTGAAGGGGTCTGAATTAGGAAGGTCATGCTACAGTTAGGCCAGGGACTGCTGGGACCACATCTGACACAAAGAGACCGATGCTGTGCACAATGTTTCCGACACATTTACATCCTTCCTCAAATAGAGTCATATAGCACGGAAACAGACTCTTCAGTCCAACTAGTCCATGCCGACCATATTCCCAAACTAAACCAGCCCCTCCTGCCTGGATTTGGCCCATATCCCTCCAAACCTCTCCCAATCGTGTATTTATCCAAAAGCCTTTTAAACATTCTAACTGCTCCATCATCCACCACTTTGGCTGGCAGTTCATTTCACACACGAACCATTCCACGTAAAATAAAAAAGAGCTGCTCCTCATGTCCTTTTTGAAAGTTTCTCCTCTCACCTTAAAAATACACTCCCTAGTTTTGAACTCCCCCCAACCTTGGGAAAAGACCCTTGCTATTCACCTTTTTCCATGACCCTCATGAAAGAACAGTGCAGCACAGGAGCAGACTATTCGGCCCATCAAGACAGCGCCAACATGCAATGCCTTTCTGAACGAAAAGCCTCTTGCCTCTACGTGGTCTGTAGACCTCTACTCCATGCCTATTCATATATCGGTCAAGATGCCTCTTAAATGTTGCAACGGCATCTGCCTCCACCGACACCTCTGGCAGCGCATTCCAGTCCAGAAAAGGTCTACCTAACCGATGGCAGGAGTGTGGGGTGTGTGAGGAATTGTGTTATAAACAAGAGGTCAGACAGGATGGGGAGGCTTGTACCCACTGAGTTTGGATGAGTCAGAGACAACTGGATCGAGTGTACAAGAGGGAACTTTTCCTCCTTAGAAAGAGATTCCAGAAGGAGCGGTCACTGCTCTAAAAACTGGGGGTCTTCCATTTTAAGCAGGGTGGAGGAGAGCTTGACCCTCTCAGAGTGAATCTTTGGAACTCTGCCTAAAAAGGCAATGGAAGCAGAGTCCTTGAAAGTTTTTAAGACGCTACAGTATGACAGCAGAATTAGGCCCATCAATTCAGCTCCGCCATTCAACTGTGACTGATATGTTTCTCAATCCCATTTTCTCCTACCTTCTCCCCATAACCCATCACCCCCCTTAGTCATCAAGAACCAATCTGTCTTAGAAAACTCAATGATTTGGCCTCCACAGCCCTCCGCGGCAGTGAGTTCCACACATTCACCACCCTCTGGCTGAAGAAATTCCTCCTCATCTCAGTTCAAAAGGGTTGTTCCCTCACTCTGAGGCTGTGCCGTTGGGTCCTGGCCTCTCCGACTGGTGGAAACATCATCTCCATGTTCACTCTACACAGGCCTCTCAGTATTCTGTAAGTTTCAATGAGATTCCCCACTCAGCGAGTACAGACCCAGGGTCCTCAAACACTCCTCTTATGACAAGCTCTCCATCTCCTGGGCTTTTAAGGCAGAGCGGTGGATGGATTCTTGTTGAGCAAAGGGAACAGTAAAAGGTTACCAGGAATTACAGGGCAGACGAGAACATGGAATAAACAAATCAGCCACAATCTCATTAAACAGGTTCAAGTGGCCTCCTCCTAATTTGAATGCAAGTTCGATTCCCCAAAGGACTTTGCAGATCCTGTTTTATTTACAGCAGGAGTTTTGACCAGATTCGTGAAGACCAAAGCACATCAGTTCATTTCCCTCCATAGACAGGGCACCTCAGACACTGGCTCCTCTCCTCAACATCGATCATGCTTGATCCGAGTGTCAGAACCCACAGGCATTACACCATAGTCACCCCCACCATTTGTATCTTCCACCCCTGGTTAGTTTCCACATTGATTCATGCGACGTGGGCAGCGCTGGACACTCCAGCATTTATTGCCCACCCCGCGTTGCCCAAAGGCAGATGAAAGTTAACCACATTGCTATGGGTCTGGAGTCACATGTAGGCCACACTAGGTGAGGAAAATAGGCTTCAGAGTGATAGGACGACCCTTTAGAACTGAGATGAGGAGGGGAGGATTTCTTCATCCAGAGGGTGGTGAATCTGTGGAACTCTCTGCGACAGAGGGCTGTGAAGGCCAAGTCATTGAGTGTGTTTAAGACAGCGATAGATAGGTTCTTTATTAGAAAGGGAGATCAAGGATTATGGGGAGAAAACAGGAGAATGGGGTTGAGAAACATATCAACCACAATCGAATGGCAGAGCAGACTCAATGTGCCAAATGGTCTAATTCTGCTCGTCTCTCTCTCTCACGGTCGTATTTTATTCACTAAAGGACACTGGTGAACCTTTAGGGATGGAAACTGCCATCCTTACCTGGTCTGGGCTACACATGACTCCAGACCCACAGAGGGTGGCTGACTCTTAACTGCCCTCTGGGCATTTAGGGATGGGCAATAAACGCTGAGCCTAACCCTCCCCGTTGTGAATGAATAAAACAATCAGATGGGTTCTTTTCCTCTGTTACAAATGAAAATTCACAGCGAGACCGGCTATTTATTCCACATCTCTTTTGAATTCGAATTTCGACATCCAGTGTGGTGGGATTTGAACCTGTGTCCCCAGAACAGTAGCCTGGGGTTCTATACAGTATCATTACTGCCTCCCATTAACTCTCGCCTGTCCTAAAGGAACTCTGAACCTTCGCAGCACAATATTAAACCGCCAAGCCGTCAGGTTATCTCCTTAGCCTGACCTTGCACATTCAAAACAAGCTTTACAGGCTCTCTTTCAATAGGGATTTGACCACAACCCGTGCTCCTCTCCCTCTCCCCCAAACTCCCAGCAGGGCAAATCTGGCATCTAATTGTGGAATCACCTCCCTGATAAGCTCTCCATGGCTCGGGCACTGCTGCACAAAGGGAGCGGATGCTGGAATCCACAAGTTGGCGATAAACTGAAAAACACTGATAAGCTTTGGAAGGGCAGCACTCGCTCGGCACAAGCAAGCCTATGTAATCAGCTCTCACTGGGGTAGCCGGTTGGCAGCTCCGACTCCGTTTTGCAGCTCCTCCCCAACAAGGTGAGACCCTCTACCCCCGTCCCCTCGCTTGTCAGACTCCCACCCTGGAACCCTCTGCCCACTGGCTGGGCCCCACTGCACACATTTGCAGCAATGAAAGTGCGGGCACTTTACCGCCTCTCTCTCTCTCTCTCACCGCCCAGTCAAGAGACTCTCCTTCATTTGACATCTCAGAACACAGGTGCAAAGTAAATCAGGAATAGAACGTGCTGGGGAGGTTCTGGAAATCCCGGCAGCCAACAGAAAACAGCTCGCCTGTGTTGGCTGGCCTTTAAGTAGGTTTTCACAAACAAAAGCCAACACTGAAACATTTCCAAAACAGAACATCAAGAACACTGCTTTCACTACTGTCCTTTCCCACAGGATACACAGACATACGCAGTGCACTAAGTGGTTCTTTCCCAACAGACAGAGTGCATAGAGGGTATAGTTCTGCCTCTCCTTTCCCTGACAAAACCACTGGCAATGGCATGTGTGAGTTAAACACAGGCAGCACCCAAGTCAGCGGTCAGTCAGAATCGGTACAGTGACAGTATAGTACACCCAATCTCTGCTTACGCATCCCTCTTCCGCATACTTCTCCCCTCGCAATTGCTCACCCCCTCGTTACTCACTCACAACCTCTCCCTCCCTGCTGCAGACACCCACTCCTCTCACCCTGCTTACCTCTCACCTTCCTTCTTCTCCCTCTGTCCTTCCATCCCTTGCCTCCACTGACCCCCACCTCACTACTTCTCCTCCCCCTCTCTTCCCCTGCTCCTAATCTAAACCCATCGTTCTCCCCACCTCCCCTACCACTCTCTCCCCCTTCCCATATGACCTCTCCCACCTCCTTTTTGTCCCATACCCCTCCCCTTTGCCCCCTCCTTCATCCCCTCCCCTTTGCTCCCCCCCACACCCCCTCCCCTTTGCCCCCCTCACACCCCCTCCCCCCACACCCCCTCCCCTTTGCCCC
>JAHRHZ010000089.1:13966-46678 GCA_024137785.1 Ginglymostoma cirratum | reverse complement strand
GCGGGCGCTGTCGGATGGTCAGCACCGAGGGAGCGGGCGCTGTCAGATGGTCAGCACCGAGGGAGCGGGCGCTGTTGGAGAAGTGACTCTCTCACACTCAGAGTTCCAGACCTCTCCTACCCTTTGTGTGTCCACGTGCTTCATAATATCTCTCCTGCATGCACTGGCCCTAATTCCTAGTCTACATCACCTAGTTCTAAACTCCCCAGAAAGTGCAAAAATAGTTTTATTAATGTTATCAATGTTTTATCATGTTATCAATATTTCCTGAACAGCCAGTTTGGAGAGATGCACGTCTGGGGCAGGTGTGACTTGAATCTGGGCCAGATCACTGCCACAGAGCCGCAACAGCACACCCCCCACCCCCAGAGAGGTATGTTATAACAGTCACAGGTCAGGTCTATTAGGAAAATTTCAAAACAAGTCGGGTGTGACCAGGATTGTGTATGACTGTGGCACCAACAGCAAGAACGACAAATTTAAAAGAGCCCTCTCACTGTGCTGTATGTGTGTGAGAGAGAAGTAAAACAAGAACAGAAATTGCTGGAGAAACTCAGCAGGGCTGGTAGCATATGTGGAGAGAGAAACAGACTTAACGTTTTGGGTCTGGTGTGACAATTCTTCATTGCGAGTGTAGCCAGCAAAAGGTGGTGTATGTGCTGAAGACAGAGGAAGAGTGTAATGGGAGGAATGGAGTTGGTCGATCGGAGCCCAGGGGAAAAGGACAAATGAGAGGCAGACAAAGGGGTGCATGGTGGTAAGCCAGGACAATTAAATGACCCTGAGCTTCCAGTTGCCTGCCCATTCAACGCCTCACTGTGTTTCCTGGCCAACATCTCTGTCTTGGACGAGTGCCACACTGTCGGAGGGAGTGGGCGCTGTTGGAGGGTCAGCGCTGAGGGAACAGGCACTGTCGAAGTTTGTGGTTGGTTGGCTCGCCGAGCTGGTTCATTGTTCCGCAGATAACAAGGTGTGGAGCTGGATGAACACAGCAGGCCAAGCAGCATCATAGGAGTAGGAAAGCTTGACGTTTTGGGCCTAGACCCTTCATCAGAAATGCAGTGTTCATCCAGCTCCACACCTTGTTATCTCGGATTCTCCAGCACCTGCATTACCTTTTGTCATTGTTCCGCAGACGTTTCATTACCCTGCTGGGTAACATCATCACTGCAGCCTCCGATAAAGCGCCGTTGTGTTTTCCCGCCTGTTATTTAAACTCTGGTGTCCGTTGAGCTGGATCACCTCACTTATCGTTTTCCTTCGCAGTCAAGTGTACATAGGGTCTAGCTCTATGTGTCTGCTGATGGCTTTCTTAGTGGAGAACCAGGCTTCTAGGGATTCCCGTGCTTGTCTCTGCTTGGCCTGTCCCAGGATCTCAATCAAACTGCTGGTTTTCCTTATCCATGTGGATGAAGATGACTGAGTATTGGTCATGTCTTTTTGTTGCTAGTTGATGTTTGTGTACACTTGTGGCTAATTTTCTTCCTGTCCGTCCAATGTAATGTTTGTCATGGTCTTTGCAGGGAATCTTGTACATTACGCTGGTCCTGTCCATTGTGGGTAATGGGTCTTTGGTTCAGTTAGCAGTTGGCATAGAGTTGATGTGGGTATGTGTGCTACTCTGATGCCCAGTGGTCATGGGAGTCTTGTGGTTAGTTCAGATGTGTTCCTGATGTTGGGTAGCGTGATGAGTGTGTCGGGGCATGCAGTATCTTCCTGGTGTCGTTCGTGTAAAAGGCATCTTCTGACGCAGTTTTTTGGGTATCCATTATCCTTGAATACCTGGAAGGGGTATCCTTCCTCTTCACGGTGTAGTTCTGTGCTGCTGCAGTGTGTTCTTACCCGTTTAAATAGAGCTTTCACACAACTTTGTTTGTGTGTGTTAGGGTGGTTGCTGTTGAAATTCAGTACTTGGTCAGTGTGTGTAGCTCTCCTGTGTACCTTTGTTAGGAATTTCCCGTTGGTCTTGTGTTCCACCATGACTTCAAGGAAGGGGATCTGTTTGTTTTTTCCTCTTCCTTGGTGAATTTGATCCCGGTGAGAGTGTTGTTTATTAGTTCGTGGGAATCCTTGATTCCCCGACTGATCAACAATCTATCTGTCTCATCCCTAGATCTCACACGACACCAGGTTACAGTCCATCAGGCTTATTCAAAAGCACAAGTTTTCAAAGTGCTGCCCCTTTGTCAGGTGAAGTGAAGAAAAACATACAGGCACTGAACTTATCGGCAGAGAGATCAAAAGATCACACAAATGGTGTGAGTGGTGGGTCAATTAAGAAGTGACTTCACCTGACGAAGGAGCAGCACTCCAAAAGCTTGTGATTTCAAATAAAACTGTTTGGACTATAATCTGGTGTCGTGTGACTTCTGATTTTGCCCACACCAGTCCAATACTGGCACCTCCACATCTTGGTTTCCTTAAATAAAGGGACCAAAACTGCTCAAAATACTCCAGAAGCGATCTCACTAGCACCTTGTACTGTTAGAGTGCAACTTTCCTACTCCAACTCCCTTGAAATCAGGGCCAACATTCCATTAGCCTTCCTGATTAGATGCTATCCCTGTGTGCTAGCTTTCTGTCTTTCGTGCACAAGTACCCCTGTCTCCCACCGCACCCCACTGGCTCAGAGTCCCTTTGTGTTGCAGCTTTATGCAGTCGTTTCTTCCGAGTAAATATCGGGAGGACGTGGGTCTGCTCCTGTTTTGTTGTAGCCCTTCCTAACCTGGGCAGATCCCATCCCAACACCTCCCACTATTTTGCTTTCTGCAGTCTGTTACTATATCAGTTCATGGGATGCTGGGTGAGTCCAGTATTTATACAGCAGGTCCCTAATTGCCCCATTTGGGGTGACTGGGGGCAAGAGCTGGGAGTTAACCCCATCACTATTGTTGGGGGGGGGGTCTAGAGTCACATGTACGTTGCTGATTTCCTTCCCTGAAAGGCTTTTCAATGATATCCCGGTCCATGTGTGGTTACAAAGGAGAGAGGACAAAAAAGGTCTTAACTGCGGAAAGGAGGGAGGCAAAAAAAGGGGCAAAAAAAAGGAACCTTCCCTTTAAGAGGACTTATCTGTCGGAGGACATTAAATGGTTGCACGGGGGCGTGGCGAGGGAAGGGCGCCTTTAAGAACATCCGGGTAAAGACGTCCGGGCTGCGAGGCGATGGCGGTCACCGTCCTCCTCAGGAGGAACCGGCCGGGGACGAAAGCCCAGGTAAAAGGAGAGATTTCACCTGCCGTCGTCACTACCAACGTTTCGATATTCGCCGCTACCTCCTCCGTTGATGCGGCGGATCGGTCCCGTTCTCTGTGGCGGCACCGCGCACCGACGGACGGAGAGAGGCGGCGGACCGTCCGCCTACCAGTGGCCGCCGCCCACTTGGACTACCGCCTTCTCTCATTGGACAGCGGAGCCGTCCGTCAGGGAAAGGGGTGGGGCTAGGCCTCCCATTGGGCGGGGTAGCCGTCGGTCGGTGGCGGCGAGCAGTTTCGATTGGGCGGTGTCGAGCCACAGGGCGGGGGCCTCCTCAATTGGATGCGTCACCTGTCGGTCTGAGTGCGCGTTCTGTTCCCATTGGCTGGGGTGCTGTCAGGTGGAGCCGGCACGGGCTCCGATTGGGCGAGACAGCTGTCGGTCAGTCCGAGGGCGGGATAACGCACTTCGCCAGCCTTCACCCATCGACCAATAAGTGCAGAGCCTGTCAATCACATCGGCCCACGGACCATTGGACAGAAGGGCTGCCCATCAGGGAACCGGCGCGCTGATTGGACGTCAGTCCGACGGTGGGACGAGGCCAGTGGGCAAATGAGACCAAGGAGCAGAGTAAAGCTCCCTCTACACTGTCCCTCCCATCAAACACTCCCAGGGTCAGGGACAGCATGGGGTTAGATACAGGGTAACAGGGTAAAGCTCTCTCTCTACACTGTCCCCCCAACAAACACTCCCAGGGACAGCACGGGGTTAGATACAGGGTAAAGCTCCCTCTACACTGTCCCTCCCATCAAACACTCCCAGGGACTGCATGGGGTTAGATACAGGGTAAACCTCCCTCTACACTGTTCCCTTACCCCCCCCCCCCAATCAAACACTCCCAGGGTCAGGGACAGCATAGGGTTAGATACAGGGTAAAGCTCCCTCTACACAGTCCCTCCCATCAAACACTCCCAGGGACAGCACAGGGTTAGATACAGGGTAAAGCTCCCTCTACACTGTCCCTCCATCAAACACTCCCAGGGACAGCATGGGGTTAGATACAGGGTAAAGCTCTCTCTACACTGCTACACTGTCCCTCCCATCAAACACTCCCAGGGACAGCATGAGGTTAGATACAGGGTAAAGCTGTCTCTACACTGTCCCTCCCATCAAACACTCCCAGGGACAGCATGGGGTTAGATACAGGGTAAAGCTCTCTCTACACTGTCCCCACATCAAACACTCGCAGGGACAGGGGCAGCACGGGGTTAGATACAGAGTAAAGCTTCCTCTACACTGTTTCCCCCCCCCATCAAACACTCCCGGGGACAGCACGGGGTTAGACACTTTAGGAAGGCCGCAGTATGTGTCTCTGATTTTGTGTGCCCCCCCACCCCCCCGCAGTCATTAGCATTATTGTGTGAGGCTTTATTTCTGTGTTGCCAGTTTTAAGACTGTGTCTGACCTTGTTCTGTGTCGTAGGACTTTTACAGCTGGCCGGATGAGTCGCTGGACGAGATGGACAGTACTCTGGCAGTTCAGCAGGTGAGGAGATGGTTTTAGTTCCTGTTAATTGATCTCTGTAGAGGAAGGTGTGGGCCGGGCCATGCTGAGTGACTGCTGCAGCCTTGTCAGTGTGGGCCCCATCTGCACTGGGACCCTCTCAGAAAGATACCCAGTGGTGTTCGTTTAAAAACTAGCCTTGCCGTCCTAGTGTGACTCTCCTGTAGAAGAAGGTAACACACAGGCTGTACTTCCAGGGAGAGCGGGCTGCCTGGTAAACGGGATGGACAATAAACGATTTCTGAATGGACAGTCCATACCAACAATTGATTTGACACTTAAGGTGTCTTGACTATCTCGCCTTCGTATCCCCTCGGTTAGACCCACACTCAGCACCGTGCACTCCTAGCCGGCAGGTTAACCTGAGGTAGCTGACCCTGAATTCCATCTTTGGTCGGGGGGGTTTTATTGGAGAATGCAATCAGGAGAACTTTGTCTTTTGCAGTCATGCTTCATTTGTTTCTGTGACTCTGCGTAGCTCTGTTGCATTAAGTTCTCTTCTCCCTCCTCTCCACCTTTTTTTTTTTGTTGCTTTGGCCCAAACAATGACAGTACATCCAGCAAAGCATAAGGGACGACGCCTCGGATATTGAGAAAATCCTGGAGCCTCCAGAAGGGCAGGATGAGGGAGTCTGGAAATATGAGCACCTCCGGTAAGGCTATCTTCCTGCACTCGGGCCTCGGAGTTTTCTGAGTTCCTGATACTAACGGGTGACAGGCAATGGGCATAACGGGGGAAATCGGTGGATGTGGAGTATTAAGGTTTCCAGAAGGCGTTTAAAAAGGTGCCACATCAAAGGTTACCAGGCTAAATAAGAGCTGAAGGTGTAGGGGATAATGCATTAGTGTGGAACAAGAAGATTGGCCAGCTAATGGAAAACAGAGAGCAGCGGTAAATTGGCTGTTTTCAAGACTTAATGGGTGGCGCGTCACTGGGATCAGTGCTATGGCCTCCATTTGTTCTTACAATCTGTATCAATAATCTGGATAAGGCGACCAAAGGTTTACTTGCTAACTTTGATGTTCGCGTGAGAGCAGGGCAGAGAGAGTAAATTGTGAGGAAGACAAAGAACCGTACAGCACAGGAACAGGCCCTTCAATTCACCAAGTCTACACTGACACGTGATGCCTTTCCTAACTAAAAATCTTTTGTCTCTACGTGGTCTGCATCCCTCTATTCCCTGTCTATTCGTGTATCTGTCGAGATGCCTCTTAAACGTTGCTGTCGTATCTGCCTCCACCACTATCTCTGGCAGTGTATTTCCAGGCATCCACCACCCTCTGTGTATTTTTTTTTTTGTAAAATAAACAAACTTCCCTCTCACTCAGAGATAGTAAGAACTGCAGGTGCTGGAGTCAGAGCTAACAGCGTGGATCTGGATGAACACAGCAGGCCAGGCAGCATCAGAGGTGCAGGAAAGTTGACGTTTCGGGTCGGGATCCTTCAGAAATGGGGAAGCGAGCTCTGAAATAAATAGAGGGAGGAGGAGTGGGGCTGGGGAAGGTAGGTGGGGTGGTGATAGGTGAGTGCAGGTAGGGAGTGGTGGGGAAATGGTCAGTGAGGTGGGAAGAGTGGATAGGTAGGAGAGGAGATGGACACATTTCCTTTTAAACCTACATCTTTTACCTTATCTCTATGTCCCTGAGTAGTTGATGTTTCTACCCTTGAGGGGTGGAGTACCTCATTTATCCATTCTATCTGTACCTTGCATGATCTTGTAAACCTCTATTCACTCGCCCCTCCGCCTCTGACGTCCAGGTGAAAACAAACTGACTTTTTTGTCCAACCTCTCCTCATAGCTAATCCCCTCCAAACCAGGCAACACCCTGGTAAACCGTTTCTGTACCCTCTCCAAAGCCTCCACATCCTTTTGGTAGTGTGGTGACCAGAACTGTATGTAATATTCTAAATGTGGCCCAGCTAAATTTCTGTACAGCCACAACATCACTTGCCAATTTTTACACCTTGTACCCTGAGCAGTTAAGGCAAGCACGCTAAATGCCTTCTTGACCACCTTTTATCCACTTTTTGCCGCTTTTGGGGAACTGTGGACCTGTACACCTAGATCCCTCTGTATGTTGATGCTTCTCGAGGTCCTGCCATCTACTGTACACTACCCTCCTGCAATAGACCTTCCAGAATGCATCACCTTGCGTTGTTTTCAACAGAGGTAGGCCGCAGAGTTCCTTCTGTCTCCAAACACGCACCCCACCCCACCCCACCACCCCCAAATCCCGAGCGGTGGGTAGAGGGCAGTGGGAAACTGGTGAGATCCTGTTAACTACAATACTGGGATGCGGGAAAATTGACGGGGAATATCTGGCTCCATGCAGCCAGGTAACCTCCTGGGGCAGGGGGGCGTGGGGGGAAGCTGTGAAACTAACGCAGCAGAGCAGCTTCACTCAATCAACCGAGGTTTCACGCTCGGCCCTGCACCACACCCACCCCCAGTTGCCACCAGATGATTGTCAAGGTGTGTTGAATGTATATATTATTTCTCTCTGTCTCTCTCTCTCTCTCTCTCACATAATGTTTTATCGCAGGCAGTTCTGTCTTGAGCTCAACGACCTGGCTGTCAAACTGCAGGTGAGTCAAACCCTAATTGTGGATGTAGGGAGACTGAGGGGAGCTGGCCTCTGCAATAGGAGATGCTTTTTAAATTGTGTGCACGAGCCCATGTGTGAACATACGTACACCTGTGTGTGTGCGCGTGCGTGTGTGGCTGCGTGTGCACGCACCTGTGCGTGTGTGTGTGGCTGCGTGTGTGTGTGTGTGTGTGTGTGTCTGTCTGTCTGTCTGTCTCTTGAACAGGGAAGGATGGTGTTTTTTTTTGGGCTGTGGGGAGAAAAGACCGAATAGAGGGTTTTTAAGATTACAAAGCAGGCGGTGGTGGTTGTGCGGTTCAGCAGGGGAGACAACAGTTGTGTTTCGGGGTAGGAGACCAGAATCGGTGGGGCAGGCACCATCGATCTGAAACAGTGCCCGATAAATCCCAAACCGGGGAACTCTCCAGAAACCTCTGGACCCAGAGAGCGGGGCGAATGTGGGCCCCGCTCACAGAGAGGGGTGTGGGTGGGGGGGTGGTGGTGGAGAGGCAGAGAGAGCTCAGGGAGTGTAGCGTTGATGCTTTGAGGGGGTGTGGGTAAGCTGAATAACTGCACGACAGATGGAGGAACCGAGCGGGATGAGACGGAGGGAGTGGGGAGGAAGCCGGTGGCATGTGAACGCTAGCATGGATCTGATGGGGCCCGAAGGATCTGAGCCTGCACTGGGAGTTTGCTTAGGTCCGGTTTTGGGGACAGGGTGTGTTGGTTAGATCGGACTGCATGTGGTGTGGTTTGGGGAGAGGGGGAGGTGGTTGATTGCAGGGTTTAATGTGAGGGGGTAGGGGGGACACGGAGTTGTTTCTGGATTGATGAGACTGACCTGGTTTATCTCCATTTTCTGCCCCCCCCCCCCAATCAGGGTGAGTGCCACTCAGACACGTGTACACAGATGACGGCCACTGAGCAGTGGATATTCCTGTGTGCTGCACACAAAACCCCTAAGGAGGTGAGTTACACTCAGAGCCTACACACACATCCAGTCCCGAATCACTCTGTCAAAAGGCCCTTGTACACAGTCATAGACCTAGACCACGGAAACAACCCTTCAGTCCAACCAGACCGTGCTAACCATAATCCCAAACTAAAGTAGTCCCACATGCTTGCACTGGGCTCATATCCCTCCCAAAGCTTTCCTATTCGTGTACCTGTCCAAGTGTCTTTAAACATCGTAACTGTACCTGCATCCACCACTTCCTCTGGCAGGTCGTTCCACACATGAACCTCCTGTGTGCAAAAAAAAAAATTGCCCATCCTTTTTAAATCTTCCTTTTTTTATTTAAATATGCCCCTTAGTTTTGAATTCCCCCATCCCAGGGAACACTTCCCCTCCTGCTCCTTGTCATTTACCTTAACTCTACCCCTCATGATTTTATAACTCCCAATAAGGTGACCTCTCGATCTCCTACGCTTCAGTGAAAAACATCCCACCCTATATATGTATGTATATGTCAAACCCTCCATTCCCGGCAACATCCTGGTAAATCTTTTCTGAGCCCTCTCCAGTTTAATATTATCACCTCTCTGTCGAAAGTCAGATGCAGTCGACTAGATCGCTCAAACCTGCTTCTCCCAACCCCACCACGGCTGACCCACCTCTCTTTCAACTTCTGTGTCCCCCACCCTCTCTGTCACACGGAGTCAGATGGTATGGTCAGCTGGGCTGTTTTGTGAGATCTTCCTGTGCGCAGCCATATTGTGAACTTGCTCATGACCTGCCTGACCATGCTGTCTCCCTCTTCCTCTGTCTCCGTTCTCAGTGCCCTGCGATTGACTACACCAGACACACACTGGATGGTGCTGCCTGCTTACTGAACAGCAACAAATACTTCCCCAGCAGGTGAGGTGTCGAGGGTGAGAACCTGTTTTGAGGGTGGGGTTAAATTTTTCCCTGTGAGGGTGTAAACATGAGCTCTCACTCGCTGTTCTCCTGGGCTCCTCTGACTGGTAGCACCTTCCAACCCCTGCCCAGGAAGGACAGGGGGCAGCAGACCTAGGGGTTGGGGGAACACCACTGCCCACAAAGTTCGCCTCCACGCGCACGCACCAACTCCGGAACGACACGAGCCGTTTTTTCACTGTCTCCCGGGGTCAAAATCCTGGAACTCCCTCCCCTCTGACGGCACCGTGCGGGGTGTCCCTGCACCACACGCCTGGCAGTGGAGTGGGTTGGGGAATGGTTGCAGATAGGGGACGTGTGATTAAATTTTGGGCTCAGTCCGTGTCTCTGTAAGAAATTTTACAAACGAGCGACAGTAGGGAGAGAGGAAGAGGTTTATCACTCAGGTTTGTGACTGGCACAGCATTTGCAAAACAATCCCGAGCGCGCTGTCACGTACTTGCAGCAATATCCCCAGCAAACACATCTGGTCCAGCCTCGCGCCTTTTGTCTCTGAACAGCCTGGGCGCTCGGAGCATCCTCCGGTTCCCCATTGGCTGAGGCATTGCTTTCTCCGTGGCAATCAGAGACAACCAATCAGCACCCAGCTCTCCTGCAGCGTCAGTCGTTGCGACCGTTGGAAATCTGGCATTCTTGAGATTGTATCCTGAAGAGTGCAAGACGAGAGCGCTTCCAACACCCTGCCTCTCTTTAGAATGATTTACAGGAGTTCTCGGCTGTCAGAGGACTGTTTAAAATTTGTAATGTGTGCATTAATATTGTTTCCCTATCATCACTGTCCCCACCCCCTCCTGTCTGTCTGTCTCTACGCGCAGGGTCAGCATCAAGGAATCGTCTGTGGCCAAACTGGGTTCCGTCTGTCGCAGGATCTACCGGATATTCTCCCACGCCTACTTCCACCATCGCCAGATCTTCGATGATTACGAGGTGAGTCCTTCCGCAGTTGACCAGCCACTGTCAGCAGCGAGACTATGACAGGATAGGGGCTCCCCGAGCCCGGTGGGGGTAGGTGAGTCAGGGACCTGACAGTGACAGCAGCTGTCTGCATCCCTCGCCCTGGGGTGGGGTGGGGTGAAGGTGAATCTCCCCTCTCCTTCTCCCCTACACTCTCTCTCTCTCTCTCTCGCTCTGTCTGTCTCTCTCTCTCTCTCTCCCCCTTCCCCCACCACCTCCTCTCTTTCTTTTTTTCTCTCTCTCTCTCTCTCTCTCCCTCTCCTCCAGCAGCTTGTCCTGTGTCTCCTCCTGTTGTTTTCACTGGGAGTTATCCTGGAAGGACATAATTTCCGGCAGAGGGAATGCAGCAGAGGAGACGGTAGGTGGGACTGTGGTTCCTCTAGTGAGTGTCAGAGAATGCTGGGTGCGTTTCTGGGGGGGGAGGCTGGGGTCTCTCAGCTACTGCCGAGATAAACCCCTTTTTATTTTTATTTTGTTCCCCTTTCTCTCCCTTCCATGCAGAACGAGACCTACCTGTGCCACCGCTTCACCAAGTTTGTCATCAAGTACAACCTGATGTCAAAGGACAACCTCATCGTGCCCATCCTGGAGGGCGAGATTCAGAATGCCACGGCCGGGGAGAGCGAGGCCTGAGTGAGATGCCGAGCTGTGGGTGTCCGGGTGGGAGAGGCCATCAGCCTAACCCAATCCAAACCCCAACTTTTGTTTCTCATCGTTGCTGAGGGCCCAGCGATTCGCTCAGTACCCCCTCGCAGAGCCCAGACTGTGTCTCCTTTTCTGCTGTCCCTTTTATTTTTGTTGTTTTCGGGGTTCATTCCTGCTTGCTCTGATACATCAACCTCCGTTCTTGTTGTTTGTCTGCTCTTGTAATTGTTCGCTGTCTTCTTCCACAGACCTTGTTTATTTATAGGACGGTCATCGCTGCTAGACTTGCGCTCTCTCTCTCTCTCTCGTGCTTCCCTCCCCCTTGTGTTTGTGTGTTTTTTTTTGTATCCTTAAAACACCACAATCATGGTTTTTAAAAGACACTGCAATTGGTTTGTTCCCTGTTTTTAGGGCCCCTAGCCCAGCCTTGCACGTGTTTGATTGCACAGTGTAGAGGGAGCTTTACTCTGTATCTAACCCTGTGCTGTCCCTGTCCCTGGGGGTGTTTGATTGAGTGGGGATGGTGTAGTGTTAGAACACTTGGACAAGACTTTTTTTTTTGAAGGTGTGCAGACTGACTTCAGTAAGAAACGAGGGCCTGGTTTACTCGAGAATTATATCTGGGGCTGGAGTCCTGAACAGAGCTATGTTAACCTGCCCTGCACTGATCAGGTACAGCTAATGTATACAGTTAAACCTACCGTTGTTTTCGAGTTTTGTGTAAACATACTGAACATTTTTATATTCACGTTCACGATGCCTAATATTAAAAGCCCCATTTGTCTCAAACTTCTGTGCCTATCCCTATCTTCCCTTTGTCCAAATTTTTTTTAGTCTTTGCAAAAGGTTGACAGAGATCTCTTTTAAGAGGGAGCAGATAGGAATGATGTGCTGGCATTTGAGGGGATCCAGAGGAGGTTTACAAGAAAGGTCCTGGGGATGAAGGCTTGTCGTATGAGGACCGGTTGAGGACTCTGGGTCTGTACTCGATGGAATTTGGAAGGATGTGGGGGAACCTGATTAAACTTAGAGAATACTGAGCGGTCTGGGATGTGGCAAAGACCTCCACCAGTAGGAGAGACTAGAACCTGAGGGCACAAGCCTCGGAGTGAAGGGACGTCCCTTTTAGAACAGATGAGGAATTTCTTCACCAGAGGGTGGTGACTCTGTGGAAATCATGGCCACAGAGGGCTGTGGAGGCCAAGTTATGAAGTGTCTTTAAGACAGACAGGGGACCAAGGGTTACAGGGAGGAGGCAGGAGCATGGGGTTGAGAAACACATCAGCCGTGATCAAATGGTGGAGCAGACTCGATGGGCTGAAGGGCCGAATTCTGCTCCTATAACGTTGGGATGTTATGATAGGGGTTGGTGGGGGGTGGGGGGCGGGGGGGAGGTGGGAGAGATGATAAGAAAGTTCGACGAAGGGATGGGAGAGTGTGTGTGAGTGTGAGAGTGAGAGAGAGAGGAGGGGAGAAGCTGATGATGAGGTCCGTAAGTAGCGGAAAATGACTATCTGAAACCAGTCCATCTGCAGCACGTGGGGGTGTGGTATTCGGGCCCTAAGATTACTGGACTGTGTGGAGTCCCAAAGGCTGCAGGGTCACTGAGTGGAAAATGAGGCACTGAGCCTCACTGGATCATTGCAGCAAGCCTGAAACAGATGTTGGTCAGGGAACACGGTGTTTGGGGGGAGGGGGGGGGGGGGTGGTTGCTGTTGAAGCAGCAGGCAACAGGAAGTGTGCGTTCACTTTTGTAGACAGAACATAGGCATTCTGCAAAGCAGATTAATCTTTTCTCCCAGTGGAAAGGAGACCTGCTGAATTTCTCCAGCAATTTTCTTTTTTACGTTTTTTTTTTAAAACAGACCTTCGGCATCCTCAGTTCCTTTCATTTTACGATGATGAGGGGTTTTGTTTCGCCTGTCTGTTTGACAGAAGTTTTGTCCTCGGGCAAACTGTCTTTCCCCTTCCCATCTCCATCACTTCCTCTGGCAGCTCGTTGCATATACGCACCACCCTTTGTGTGAAAATGTTACCCCTATCTTCGTTGCTCAGAGCTTTGAGAATCAGAGTTGGGACGTCATGTTGAGGTTGTACAGGACCTTGGTGAGGCCTCTTCTGGAGCAACTGTGTCCCCAGTTCTGGTCTCCCTGTTACAGGAAGGATATTACTAAGCTGGAGAGAGTTCGGGAGAGATTTACCAGGATGTTGCCAGGAATGGAGGGTTTGAGTTATAAGGATAGGTCGGGACCTTTTTTCACTGGAGTGTTGGGGGGATGACCTTCGAAGTTTATAAAAGCATGAGGGGTATAGATCAGTTGAATGGTAGATGTCTTCTCCCTAGGGTGGGGGATTTCAAGAGTAGGAGGCATATTTTTAGAGAGAGGGGAGATTTTAAAGACATGAACCAGTGTTTTTAAAAAAAATCTGTCCCCTCATCTGTGGAATGAAGTGTTGGATGTGAGAGCAGTTATAATGTTTAAAACACACTTAGATAAGTACATGGAGGATATGGATCAAGCACAGGCAAATGGTGCTAGTTTAGTTTGGGCTTATGGTCAGCATGGACTGGTTGGACCGAAGGGTTAGTTTATGTGCTTGGGTCCCTTTAGTTTTTAAATCATTCCCCTCTCACCTTAAACCTATGCCCCTCAAGTTTTGAACTCCCCTACCCCTGGGGGAAAAGACCTTGTCTATTCACCCTATCCATGCCCCTCGTGATTTTATAAACCTCTATAAGGTCACCCCCCTCAGCCTCCAATATTCCATGGAAGCCTGCAAAATCCTCCTCACTAACACCTGGGGTCTAGTGCCAAAATTGGGAGAGCTGTCTCTCCGACTAGTCAAGCAACATAGTCATACCTTACAGATAATGTCTCAGACACCACCATCACCATCCCCTGATATGTCCTGTCCCATAGGCAGGACAGACCCAGCAGTATACAGGCGGGAGGGAGTTGCTCAGGGAGTCCTCAACATTGACTCTGGACCCCATGAAGTCTCATGGCTCCAGGTTAAAACATGGGCAAGGAAACCTCCTGCTAGTCACCATGTACCATCCTCCCTCGGCTGCTGAATCTGTTCTCCTCCATGAGGCGCTGTGGGCCATCAGCAGCAGAATTGTACTCCAACACAATCTATAACCATGTAGAACAGTACAGGCCCTTCGGCCCACAATGTTGTGCCGACCTATTATCCTACTAAGATCAATCTCCCCAGCATACCCTACATTTTACTATCTTCCATCTGCCTATCCGAGAGTTGCTTAAAAGTCTCTAATGTATCTGACTCCACTGCCACTGCCGGCAGCGCATTCCTCACTCCCACCGCTCTCTCTGTGAAGAACCTACCTCCGACATCTCCCCTATACCTTCCTCCAATCACCTTAAAATTGTGCCCCCTCGTAATAGTCATTTCTGCCCTGGGAAAAGGTCTCTGACTAGCCACTCTATCTGTGCCTCTCATCATCTTGTAAACCTCTATCGAGTCACCTCTCATCCTTCTTCTGGCCCGGCATATTCCCCACTCAACCATTACCATCAGGATTAACCCTGGTTCAATGGAGAGTGCAGGAGGGCATGCCAGGAGCAGCACCAGGCATACCTGAAGATGAGGTGTCAACCTGGTGAAGCCACCAAACAGGACTACTTACACACCAAACAGCGAAAGCAGCAAGCGATAGACAGAGCTAAGTGATCCCACAACCAACGGATCAGGTCTAAGCTCCGCAGTCCTGCCACATCCAGTCGTGAATAGTGATGGACAATTAAACAACTCACTGGAGGAGGTGGGTCCGCAAATATCCCCATCCTCGATGATGGAAGAGCCCAGCACATCCGTGCAAAAGATAAGGCTGAAGCATTCGCAGCAATCTTCAGCCAGAAGTGCCGAGTGGATGACCATCTCAGCCTCTCTAGTGGTCCCCAGCATCACAGATACCAGTCTTCAGCCAATTTGATTCACTCCATGCGATATCAAGAAACAGTTGGAGACACTGAATACTGCAAAGGCTATGGGCCCTGACAACATTCTGGCAATAGTGCTGAAGACTTGTGCTCCAGAACTTGCTGCTCCTCTAGCCAAGCTGTTCCAGTACAGTTACTACACTGGCATCTACCTGACGATGTGGAAAATTGCCCAGGTACGTCCTGTACATAAAAAGCAGGACAAATCCAACCAATTACTCCCCCATCATTCTCCTCTCGATCATCAGTAAAGTGATGGAAGGTGTCAGTAACAGCGCTATCAAGCAGCACCTGTCTCTGCAATAACCTGCTCAGTGACGCCCAGTTTGGGTTCCGCCAGGGCCACTCAGCTCCTGATCTCATTACAGCCTTGGTTCAAACATGGACAAAAGAGCTGAATTCCAAAGATGAGTTAGAGTGACAGCCCTTGGCATCAAGGCTGCATTCGACCGAGTGTGGCGTCAAGGAGCCCTAGCAAAGCTGGAATCAGGGGGCAAACCCTCTGGTGTTTGGAGTCATTGCTGACACATAGGAAGATGGTCATTGTTGGAGGTTAGTCATCTCAGCTCCAGGACATCTCTGCCGGAGTTCCTCAGGGTAGTGTCCTAGGCCCAACCATCTCCACCTGCTTCATCAATGACCTTCCCTCCATCAGAAGTGGGGATGTTCACCGATGACTGTACAATGTTCAGCACCATTCGTGACTCCTCAGATACTTCAGCAGACTGTATTCAAATGTAATAAGATCTGGACAATATCCAGGTTTGGCCTGACAAATGGAAGTAACATTCGCGCCACACAAATGCCAGGCTATGACCATCACCAATAAGAGACAATCTAACCACCGCCCCTTGACATTCAATGGTGTTACCATCATTGAATCCCCCACTGTCAACATCCTGGGGGTTACCATTGACCAGAAACTCAACTGGACTCCCCATATTGGCTACAACAGCAGGCCAGAGGCTGGGAATACTGTGGCGAGTAATTCACCTCCTGACTCCCTAAAGCCCTACCACTAGTTAGGAGTGTGATGGAATACTCCCCATTTGCCCTGGATGAGTGCAGCCCCAACAACACTCAAAAACTTGACACCATCCAGGACGATGCAGCCCCCGCTTGATTGCTCAGTAGCAGCAGTGTGTCTACAAGATGCCCTGCAGAAACTCACCATAGATCCTCAGGCAGAACCTTCCAAACCCATGACCCCTTCCATCCAGAAGGACAAGGGGCAGCAGATACACGGGAACACCACCCAACCCCGGCAAGTTCCCCTCTGAGCCCCTCACCGTCCCGACTTGGAAATATATCGCCGGGTCAGAATTCCCTCCTTAAGGGACATTGTAGGTCGACCCACAGCAGGAGGGCTGCAGCAGTTCAAGAAGGCATCTCACCCCCACCTCCTCAAGGCAGGGGGACAACTAGGGACAGGGCAATAAATGCTGGACCCAGCCAGCAACGCCTACATCCCACGAGTGAATAGAAAGAAAAATAATTCAGCCTCTTCCTGACAGCTCAAACCCTCTGAAGTCCTTGTAAATCTTTTCAAGTTTAAGCAACGTCTTTTCCTGCAGCAGGCAGACCAGGAGACTCCTGAATGCAAGGGCGTCCCGTACAGTTGGAATATGATCTCCCCAGCTTCTGTACTCAGTGCACCTGAGCAACTGAAGGCAAGCGTGCCTTCACTGCCCTGTCTCCCTGTGACACCACTTTTCAAGGAACCATCAACCCGCATTCCCAAGGTCTACGGTGACGCAGTACCCTGCACCCCCAGCATTGAGACGTTCCCTGGCTTGCCTCACTTCAGCAGCGGAGTGGCGGGGGGGGTGGTGGTGGTGGTCAGCTTGCACGGTGAGGGTAGAGAAGCGGCATTTCAATCACACACTCACGGAGCCCAGTCCTCAATTCTCATTTATTCAGGGACACCAGGCATATCAGCAAAGCCGCAGGGCGAAGGAGCAAGAAATGTCAGCATGAGAACATCTGTTTTCCTGAGTGCAATGGGAAGGTGTGTGTTTCCTTTTTTACAAAAACAACTTGTTTTTCGCTCATGAGGGTTGGTCCTGTGTGTCAGGGTAGACTCCCCCCTCCTCCCCACATAAGGTGGGGGGACCTTACCCCGTGACGATACAGTCTTTGTGTTCAAACCTTAAACCAACCCTCCCATCCATCCCCGTCCAGGGGGTGCGATAGGGACTCTGGTCTTCACAGCTCGTCGTGGTGGGTGTGAAGCGCATGGTCACACAGGTCTGTGGATGAAGAAGAAGACAGGAGTAGGGGTAGTCTCTCACCTTCTCTGCTGACAGCCAACCTCGAAAGATCTCTTCACCAACCCCACCCCCCCCCCCCGACACCAAAACCAACAACACATGCCCCCACCCCTCACTGCTCAACTGGGCAGTGCATCGCGGGTCCTTTCAGTCATCAGAACTGCTGCCTGGAGTTCTTCCAATCAACAACCACCACCACCTACCTGCTGACCTGTCACGCCCAAGCAAGTTTAGGACATCGGGATTAGGAGGCCACTTGGCCCCACTTTCCAGGCTATCACCCCTTCTTCCCCCCCTCCCCAAACCATCCGATAAGGTGAGTGTTCGCTTCCCCTGTCTCTCTCCTCCACTCTCTTGCCCCTGCCCCTTCCACGACCCACCCCGAGGGGCCTTGATGACAGAACCCCACCCAACCAACCAACCAACCAACCAATGTACAGCACACCAAAGGCCATTCAGTCCCACTGACTCTGCAGCAACCTAGCCCCTGGCAGAGGGGGGCAGGAAAGGGAATAGTTTAAGGGCAAGCACTCCTCTCCCTTCGAGATGGTCAAACCATCCCCCTGCCCCATTGTCCTGACAGAGCGGTCACCCCTTGCCTCCCTGTCCCCCTCAGAGGATCTCTCCAGCCAGAGGGGAGGGGGGGGTGGAGTGTGACGCCCCTCACCTACCTGTCCGTTTGCTGCACAGTTGGTCTTTCACATTCCTGGACTCGCGCGAGAAAAACTCCAGGAATTCGTCCTCGTATTCCTCGGCCAGTTTCTCACACTGCGGGCGATAAGACAGAGTTACACACACACACACACGAAGCAGCAAACCCAGAGCCTCCGACGGAGCACCCCCCCCCTCCCCCCCAACCATCTTACTGCCCCTCTGCCACAGACAGAAAGGTTTCGCTCCTGCTCACGACAGCCATCGCTGTCTCACCTTCAGGAAGTTTATCGGCTCGGTTTTACCTATTTCGAGGACTCGGGATAACTACATATCTCCAGCGGGTGTGCCCACACCTCCCCTCGCTTCTTGTGGGCCAGCACCAAGGGAACGGGCACAATCGGAGGGTACGGTAACAGAGCGGAGTAAGCCATGGTTTGGAAATTCACCACCCCCCCCCCACCACCGAACATGGGACCCTTACCACTTGCTTTAACCTGGAGGTAATGTCCTGGGTGAACTGTGTGTAAGGGGGGTTGGTCCTGACCCCATCCCGGGTTAATACTCGGATGTAGCTGTGTCGGTGTGTCTCTGGGTCAGTCCGTTCGCCGTAATCCTCCATGTGTCCGCACACCCGCTCCAGCAACTCAACGAGGAACACTTCTGACTGGGCGTAGGGAATCTGGAGGAGGTGGACCGACAGGGGTGGGGGGAGAGAGAGAAAGGAGAGTGAGATACAATCCCCGTCACGATGCGTCCCCATCAAACAGCCTCTTCCCCCACAATCTCATCCCAAACCCTTCAGCCCTCATCCTAGCCCCATCTCCACCTCACTGATATGTCTAATCTTCCCTCAGCCCCCAAACCCCTCCATTTTATTCCCAACCCCTCCCCCATGCCCCCCGCCAATCTCCTCCATCTCATGATTCACTGCTCTTTACAATCCATCCATCCATCCACCATAGTTCCTTGAAAGTGGAGAGGCAGGTAGACAGGGTGGTGAAGGAGGTGTGTGATACGCTCGCCTTTATGGGTCAGTGCGTTGAGTACAGGGAGTTGGGAGGGTCATGTTGGGGCTGTACCGGACATTGGTTAGGGCCACTTTTGGAATACTGTGTTCGATTCTGGTCTCCCTGCTACAGGAAGGATGTTGTGAAACTGGAAAGGGTTCAGATAAAAATTTACAAGGATGTTGCCGGGGTTGAAGGGTTTGAGCTACAGGGAGAGGCTCAATGGGCTGAGGCTGTTTTCCCCGGAGCATCGGAGGCTGAGGGGGTGACCTTATAGAGGTTTATAAAACCATGAGGGGCATGGATAGGGTGAATAGACAAGGTCTTTTCCCCCCGGGGGGGGGGAGTCCAAAACTAGAGGGGCATAGGTTTAAGGTGAGAGGGGGAAAGGGACCTGAGGGGGTAGCTTTTTCACACAGAGGGTGGTGCGTGTGTGGAACGAGCTGCCAGAGGAAGTGGGTGGGGGCTGGTACAGTTACAACATTTAAAAGGCATCTGGATGGGGACATGGAGAGGAAGGGCTTGGAGGGATACGGGGCCAAATGCTGGCAAGTGGGACTGGATTAATTTAGGATACCTGGGTCAGCACGGACAGGTTGGACTGAAGGGTCTGTTTCTGTGCTGTACAATCCCACCAAACGTACACCACCACCCCCCCAACCACTGCCCCCACCTCCCCGCAACCACTCCCCTACCCAAGACTCTTCAGGATGGGGCGGTTAGTCAGGAAATGGTGAGGGGCTATGAGGGATTGGGGGAGGGAGTTATATGTGAGTGGGTGGTTGGATGTAGGGGTGGGGGTCAGGACTCGGGATTGATGGGGGGGGGTCTTGCAGAGGATGTGGAGGGAGCTGATGGGGCTGGGGGCGGGAGGGGAGAGAATGGGGGTGGGAGGGGGTCGTGGAAGCACATACTGTAGTGGCCACGGGGTTCCCGTTCTCGTCCAAGTAGTAGGATCCTGTCTCGATCACTTTCGTGGGATCCACCTGAGAGATCTCCCAGTCTAATTCATCAACCAGGGCCCGGCAAGCTGTAGAGAGAGAGAGAGCGGGAGGGGGGTGTCAGACACTTGGGGCTGGGGTCCCTACGGGTGGTGGAGGTGTCCTTCCATTGGGAGGGTGAAGGTTTATTTGGGGGGAGGGGAGGTGTGGGTTGAGGGAGTGTTTGGGGCTGAGGGTGGGTTTGGGGGTGTATCAGGGAGGGGTAAAGGGGTTACTGGGAGGTGGAGGAAGGAGAGGAGGGTTTTGGCAGGTACTGGGGAGGAAGGAAGGTTTTGGAGGGGCTGAGGGGGAAATGGGGCATCAGGAGGGGGTTGGGGGTTGGACACGTGGAGAAGGTCCTGAGGAGAGTGAAGAGGGTTTCGTGGATCCTTTTGGGGGATAATGAACATTTCATTAACATGTTGAAAACGGGAGGGGGAGCAGGCAATTCGGCCCCTTGCTCTCTGCTGCCTCATTCAATGGGATTGTGGCTGATCATCCAACTCAGTCCCCTGCTTCCTTCCCTTTCCCACCCCACCCCGATCCCTGTCACATACATTCCCCGCCCCCCAATCCCTGTCACACACCATTCCCTCCCCCCTCATCCCTGTCACACACACCCCCGATCCCTGTCACACGCCACCCCCCCAACCCCGACCCCTGTCACACGCCACCCTCCCCCTCGATCCCTGTCACACACAACACCCCCTCATCCCTGTCACACACAACACCCCCTCATCCCTGTCACACACCACCCTCCGCCCCCCCTGTCACACACCACCCTCCGCCCCCACCGATCCCTGTCACACACCACCCTCCCCCCTTTCAATGGCAGAGAATTCCACAGGGTCACCTCCCCCACTATCAGGGTGAAGACATTTCTCAGTCCCAATCCACCACCTTTAGACTGTGACCCACACCCCGTTCTTCTGGTTCACTCCCCCCCCCCACCCCTTGCTCTCTCTCTCCTTACAATTTCAACATCACACCCTAGCTCTTGTACCCCGTGCTGCTATGAAAAAGCTAAGGTGCTGAAATGATGCACAGATTTAAATGAAAATCTCATGATTTCCCATTTTGAGGGACCAATGTAACTAATAAACCCTGCCAATAAGGTCTTGGTTTTATCAGTCCTGACCCTCCTAATGGTCACACAACATCAAGCTAATGCAGTGCATCCAAGGTGTATCTCGAAAGGTGACCTCACAGTCCCTCAGAAGTCTCCAAAGGTCTCCTGTCTCTCAATACAACAGCACTGTATCTGTCGGTCCCAGTATTTCTGAGTTAGCAAGTCCATCTGTAGGAGGCTCACCTTGAGGACTGTCTGCCTCTCCTTCCACCTCACTCTGTCTCAATCAACTTCCCGTGTTCTGTCTGCTCTTCCTCCTCAGGGTCATACAACGCAGAAACAGACACTTTTTGGTCCAATACTGACCATGTTCCCAAACTAAACTAGTCCCACCTGCCTGCTCCCAGCCCATATCCCTCCAAACCTTTTCCTATCCATCTACTTATCCAAATGTCCTTTTAAATATTGTAACTATACCCACACCCACCACTTCCTCAGGAAGCTCATTCCACACACGGACCATCCTCTGTGTAAATAATTTACTCATTGTGTTCTTTTTAAACATTTCCCCTCTCACCTTAAAAATATGTCCCTTAGTTTTGAACTCCCCCACCCTAGGGAAAAGACCCCTGTCCTTCACCTTATCTATTCCCCTCATGATGTTATAAACCTCTATAAGGCTACCCCTCAGCCTACTATGGTTCAGTGAAAAACGTCCCAGTCTATTTTTATAGCTCAAACCCTCCATCCCCAGCAACATCCCGGTAAATCTCTCCCGAACCCTCTCCAGTTTAATAACACCCTTCCTATAACAGGGCGACCAGAACTGGACACAGTTGCTCCAGAAGAGCCCTCACCAACGTCCCCCTGTACAACCTCAACGTGACGTCCCCAGCTCCTACACTCAAAGGGTCTGAGCGATGAAGGCGAGCGTGCCAAACGCCTCCTTCCCCACCCTGTCTACCTGTTCTCTGCAATGGTACATGTGCAGCATGTTTGATGTGACAGAACTGATTATTCTTCCTACAATCAGGAGTATTTATCCCATAATGTCACTTCATTAACTCCTCCAGCGACTTGCTGCGAACCGCTGAGTTTCACTTTCCAGATGAGATGGACCGATCTCCACCTGAAACACACTTTGTCGGTGAATGTGGCCCACTCTTGCCTGGTGATCCTACGCTCCCCTCCGTTCTCCTGCGAGTCTTTCGGAGAAACACAATGGTGATCCAACCAACTTCCTTTTGGTTCAAGAACATGCAGCCCCTGGTCAATTTTTAAACAGGCTGCCAATCCCACATCCGTCACCTGCTTCCAGTGGGTCAGACCCATTCCATACGTTTGGAAAATGTTTAAGGAAGTTGAGGCTAGGCTGGGAGGCTGTTCTCCCTGGAGCATCTGAGGCTGAAGGATGACCTTATAGAGGTTTATAAAATTATCAGGGGCATGGACAGGGTGAATAGCCTTTTCCCCCCAGGGCGTGGGGGAGAGAATACTCATCTCCATCCACATGGATAAGGAAAACCACCAACTCTACTGGGACAACACCAGGATCCTGGGACTGGCCAAGCAGAGACAGGCACAGGAATTCCTAGAAGCCTGGCACTCCGTGAAGAAAGCCATTAATAAACACATAGAACTCGACCCCATATACACTCCACTACGAAGGAAAACCGGAAGTGAGGCAATCCATCTCAACGGACCCCGGAGTTTAAAAACCAGGCAGGAAAACACAACGATCCTTCATCGGAGGATGCACTGATGATGTTACCCAGCAGGGTAACGAAACGTCTGCGGAACAACAAACCAGCTCGGCGAGCCAACCAACCTCAACATTTGGAATCAGTCCAGGGATATGAAATGTCTGAAGGGATATGGGCCGGGAGCAGGCAAGTAAGCTGAGAGGGTTCAGAAAAGATTAACCAGGGCTGGAGCGTTTGAGTTATATGGATGGGCTGGGACATTTTTCCCCGGAGCATCGGAGGCTGAGGGGGTGACCTTATAGAGGTTTATAAAATCATGAGGGGCATGGATAGGGTGAATAGACAAGGTCTATACCCCAGGGGGTAGGGGGAATCCAAAACTAGAGGGGCATAGGTTTAAGGTGACAGGGGAAAGATTTAAAAGGGACCTGAGGGGTAACTTTTTCACACAGAGGGTGGTGCGTGTGTGGAACGAGCTGCCAGAGGAAGGGTTGGGTGTGGATACAGTTACAACGTATAGAAGACATTTGGATAAGTACATGGATAGCAAAGGGTTTGGAGGGATATGGAGCAGGCAGGTGGGACTAGTTTAGACAGCAGGGACAGGTTGGACCAAAGGGTCTGTTTTCTGTGCTGTACAATTCTGCGAAAGAGACTGAATCCCTTTCCCCTCCAATCCTGTGGATATTTGTCAGAGTTTGCCTCTTCAAAGCTGCCGAAGACCTCAGTTATCTTTCTCCTCTCCACGGCTGATGACTTCCTGACAACATTTAGACCTGAATTTGGAACCTTCCTCGGTCTGCACTGATAGACAGATACCTATTTAAAAAGGGAACGAGGGAGCTGCATTCCCGTAGTGCCCCCGCCCTCCACGAGACATACAACGCTGATGGGGCGGGGGGGGGGTCACCGCCTTGAGGCAGGGGATGTGGCAGCCAATTTGCACACAGCAAGGTCCCACGAACAACACATACTGACAGGCAAGCAACCTCTACCATGGCTTGAGGAATAAATATTGACCCTGGGGACACCGGAAGGAGACCACCCCCCACCCCCCCACCAACTCCTCTTCCTCCCTACACTGAGGGATTCAAATCATCCGGAACACATCGGGCCCTTTGGCCCATTGAGTCCACACTGACAAGATACTATCCCACACCTTAACCAGCCCCACTTTTCACCTCTAGCCCTATAGCCTTTAATGTAATGACATAACAAATGCCCCTCCATGTCCCTTTATTCACTCATGGGACGTGGGTGTTGTGGCCTGGCCCAGCATTTATTGCCCCATCCCTAGTTGCCCTTCCCTTGAGAAGGCGGGGAGGTTGAGCTGCCTTCTTGAACTACTGCAGCCCACCTGCTGTGGGTTGACACCCCCCACTTAGGGAGGGAATTCTAGGGATTCTGACCCGGCAACATTTCCAAGTCGGGATGGGAACTTGCGGAGGGGGTGGGGGTGTTCTACTGTATCTGCTGCCCCTTGTCCTTCTGGATGGAAGTGGCAGGGGGGAGGGTGGAGTTTGGAAGGTGCTGCCTGAAGATCTTTGGTGAATTTGTGCAGCGCATCTCGGAGATGGCAGCAGTGTGTACTACTGAGCGTCGGGGGTGGGGGGTGGTAGGAAGTGGGATGTTTGTGGATGTGGGGCCAATCAAACGGGCTGCCCTGTCCTGGACGGTGTCGAGCTTCTTGACTGTTATTAGGGCAGCACCCATCCAGGCAAGTGGGGAGTATTCCATCACACTCCTGACTTGTGCCTTGTAGATGGTGGACAGGCTTTGGGGAGTCAGGAGGGGAGTTACTCGCTGCAGGGTTCCCAGCCTCTGACCTGCTCTTGTAGTCACTGTGTTTATGTGGTGAGTCCAGTTGAGTTTCTGGTCAATGATAACCCTCAGGATGTGTTAGTTGGGGAGGTGGGTGGATTCAGTGATGTTAACACCATTGAATGTCAAGGGACGATGGTTAGATTGTCTCTTATTGGAGATGGTCATTTCCTGGCATTTGTGTGGGCGAATATCACTTGGCACTTGTCAGCCCAAGCCTGGATATTGTCCAGATCTTGTTGCATTTGAACATGGACTGTTTCAGTATCTGATGAAGCAGCTGAAGGGTGGTTAGGCCAAGGACATGAACCCGAGGAAGTCCTGTAGAGATGTTCTAGCTGACCTCCAACAACTGCGACTATCTTCCGATGTGCCAGGCATAACTCCAGCCACCGGAGAGTTTGCCCTAACCCTCATCAGCTCTACACTCCCCTCCACCACCCCCGGTACCTTTCCCTGCAACCACAAGAGGTGCAACACCTGCCCCTACACCTCCCCTCTCACCTCCATCCAAGGTCCCAATCAATCCATCCAGATCCAGTAGAATCTGATCTATTGTATCCTTTGCTCCCGATGTGGTCTCCTCTATATCGGGGAGACCAAGCGCAGACTTGGGGATCATTTTGTGGAGCATCTGCTCTCTGCACACACCAACCAACCCAACCTTTCAGTTGCCATCCACTTTAACTCCCCCTCCCACTCCCCGATGGCATGTCCATCCTTGGCCTATTCCACTGTCAGAGTGAGGCCAAACGTAAACTGGATGAACAATACCTGATATTTCACCTTGGAATCTTGCAGCCCAATGGCCCCAGTAGTGACTTCACCAGCTTCAAAATCCATCCACCCCCAATCTTATTCCATGTCCAGCTCTCCCCCACCCGACTGGACCTAACCTGTCCACCTTCCTACTCAACTGTCCACTCCACCCTTCCCACTGACCAGCCACAATAACCCCCTACCTGCGTCCACCTACCATCGTCCCATCTACCCTTTCCCCAACCCCACCTCTCATCCCTCTATTTCTGGGCTCCCCTCCCCAGTCCTGACGAAGGGTTCCAGCCTGAAACGTTGAATTTCCAGCTCCTCGGATGCTGTCTGACCCGCTGTGCTTTTCCAGCTTCTCATTTATTGGCTCTGGCTCCCAGCATCTGCAGTCCTTATTGTCTCCAAACCACTGATCCCAGTTTTGCTAGGGCTCCTTGACGCCACACTTGGTCGAACGCAGCCTTGATGCCAGGGGCTGTCATTCTCACCTCACCTCTGGAATTCAGCATTTTTGTCCATGTTTGAATCAAGGCTGTAATGAGATCAGGAGCTGAGTGGCCCTGGCGGAACCCAAACTGGGCGTCACCGAGCAGGTGCTGGGTGATAGCACTTTGACAGGACCTTCTATCACTTCACTTTTTAAAAGGTTGAGTGTTTTCCGATCTCAGCTACTCTCGCAAACACAGCCTTCCATCAGCCTCCAGGTTAAACAATTTCCTCAAATCCTCCTGCCTTTCACCTTAAAATGATGCTCTCCCCTCGTCACTGACCCTTCCACTGAGGAGAACAGTACCTTCCTATCTTCCCCTCCTAATCGTATCACAGGTTCCCCAACACACACCCCCCCCCGCCCCCAGCCTTCTCTGCTCTAAAGAAAACAAGCCAAGCCTATCCAGCCTCTCCTCATTGCTCCAGCCCAGGCAGCTTTGTGGTGACTGTCCTCTGCACCATCTCCAGTGCGATCACATCCTTCCCATAAAACAGAGATACAGTGCTCCAGCTGTGGCCTGACTAAAATCCAACACCACCTCCCAGCTCTTACAGTCAATGCCACAAAAATGATTAAGGCAAAAGTCCCACCTCCCTTCTTATTTAACGTGCCCTGCCACTTTCAGGGATCTGTGGACAAGCTTCCCGACATCCCTCTGGCCCTCTCAGAACTTGCCAGGGTAAGTTCTGGGATAGAAGGGGGGGGGGGGGGAGTTGACAGAGAGTGTTACCTGGATCCATGGGCCCACTGTAAGCCCACCCCAAAGGGATACATGGACACAAACGCCAGTTCACTCACCTCCACAGTACAGATCAGCCGACCGCCCGGCCAGGCAGGTACCTGGGCACAAACTGACCACAAGAATCAGATACAGGGCCGTTCGAATGAAGCTCATTGTTGTGTTCGGCTAATCAGTCACTTCTGGGACACCCGCGACGCCCTGAATACGGAATTCAGTAAATTCACTGCTGAGTTACAATGAAAAGGGAGCGCCATGCTGCGCTGTCAGAGGGCCGGCGCGGAGGGAGCGGGTGCTCGGTCAGAGAGTTGGCACAGAGGGAGCGCGATGCTGCTCTGTCGGAGGGTTGGCACCAAGGGAGCGGGCACGCTGTCAGAGGGTCAGGGCCTAGGTAGTGGGTGATCCATCGGAGGGTCAGCGCGGAGGGAGCGCCATGCTGCGCTGTCGGAAGGTCGGCGCGGAGGGAGCGGGCACTCCGTCGGAAGGTCGGCGCGGAGGGAGCGGGCACTCCGTCGGAAGGTCGGCGCGGAGGGAGCGCCATGCTGTGCTGTCGGAAGATCGGCGCGGAGGGAGCGGGCACTCCGTCGGAAGGTCGGCGCGGAGGGAGCGCCATGCTGCGCTGTCGGAGGGCCGGCGCGGAGGGAGCGGGCACTCCGTCGGAGGGTCGGCGCCAAGGGAGTGCCATGCTGCACTGTCAGAAGGTTGGCGTGGAGGGAGCGGGCACTCCGTCTGAAGGTTGGCACGGATGGAGGGTCAGCACTGAGGGAGATGGAGAAGCGCAGAGTAGAAGTGGGGGGAAGAGGAGAGCGGGAAGGGAGGGGAAGAGGAGAGCGGGAAGGGAGGGGAAGAGGAGAGCGGAAGGTGGGGGGGGAAGAGGAGGGCAGAAGGTGGGGAGAGGAGAGTGGAAGGTAGGGGGAGAGGAGAGTGGAAGGTAGGGGGAGAGGAGAGCAGAAGAGGGGGGAGAGGAGAGCGGAAGAGGGGGGAGAGGAGAGCGGAAGAGGGGGGAGAGGAGAGCGGAAGGGGGGGAGAGAGGAGAGCGGAAGTGGGGGGGGGGGGGGAGAGCGGGAGGGGGGGGGGGAGGACAGTCCACCTCAGTGTGGTGAAGACTAACACTGGTGTCTCCACCACCAGCCACTGGTCATCGCCCCATTGCTGCGTGTGGGCTCTTGCTGTGCGCAGATGAAGATGCTTCTTCCCCCCCTTTATGTGACAAGTCACTCCAAAGCTGTCACACACACAATAAAAACCATAATCCTTCACCCATCTGGGAGGGGGCTCTGAGATCCCAGATACAAAACACATTTCCAACAGTAACAATAGAATAATAGAAACAGGCTTAAGGTGTGGAGCTGGATGGACACAGCAGGCCAAGCAGCATCAGAGGAGCAGGAAGGCTGATGTTTCGGGTCTGGACCCTATTTCTTTCAGAACCCTCTTCCACTCCCCCATAGGGTCTAGGCCTGAAACATCACCTTTCCTGGTCCTGCTTGGCCTGCCGTGTCCATCCAGCCCCACACCTTGTTATTCCCAGACTCCAGCATCTGCAGTTCCCACTGTCTCTCAGGGTTAAGGTCTTACTGAGTCTCCACAGGGCAGCCAGGCCAAGGACTGTCCGTCCCTACCTGAATTTCCTCACTCCCTGTACCTCCCCACCAAACCCCTTCCTGCCTCCAAACTCGGGGGGGGGGGGGGGGGAGTCAGAGAGAAGAAGTTATTCCAACTTGTTATTTTCAGCGTTTGCGTGCATTTAGTTGGACACGCACGCAGCAGTCAGGGGAGAGGTCCTGGCTGCGGAAACTCAACAGGATGGACCCTCTCCCCAACATCTCAGCTTAAAACACACAAAAGAATCCTTTCAGCAGGAGGGAGACGAGCAGAACAGTTCAGCAAACCCAGTGCGTGAAATAACCGAGTGCGGCGGGCTCAGAAAAACTTTCTGTCTGGTTTTTTTTTGGTGGGGAGGAATGTTTGGAAGGGAGTGAAATTTTCCAAAGGCAGACGGAAGGTGTAAAGGGGTTGGGGGGGGGAATGCCTTTTTTTCTTGGTTTATAACCCCCCCCCCCTCCATATATCTCTCTATGTACCTCAGACGGGGGAAGCCCCGCGATTCGTTACTGTCGCAACTGGATACATTGTACAGAAAGTTACATTCAGCTGGGAATTCCCTTCCTGTCTGTCTCTCCCTCTCTCTGTAGCCCCAGTACAACCCAGCACCACTACCTACCCCCCCCCCCAGAAGGAAAGGGGGGCAAATCCCATCCACCCCCCAACCTCCTCTTCCTCTCCTTCACTGTTTCTTACCTCTCTCTCAGGCCTGCCCTTTTTCATGTGTCCTTTCCCCCCTTTCTCTCTCCCTGTGGGAAGGAGGGATTTGCGGGAAGGATCCTGTTCCTGCGTGGCAGATCATTTCCACGTGAACAGGCTCCGAGGGGAGGGGGACGGGGGAGGGGAAAAGTGGGCCGTTCAGCCCCCCCCCCATCCCAGTACCTGGCTCACATTTTCACCAAGTCTCCCCCACCCCCCCCCCCCCCCATACACAAACTCGTCTCATTTATCGTCAGAAGTCGATTTGCAGGATTTGGTTGGGGGGGGGAAATACCAGCAGCTGCATTTATATAGCGCCTGTGTGTTGGGGAGGGGGTGGATTTGGAGGCGTGCTGTCACCGAGAGGACAGTCTTTGACGGACCGAACAGCCTCCACCGTCCTCAGCGTTGGTCCCACGCCGCCTCGGGCTCCGCTCTAGGGATCGTGCTGTGCACATCATCCTGTGGCAACAGGGAGCCCTATCCGCAAACACCCCCCCCCCCGCCACTTTGCTGGGGGTCCATTCCCCATCACACACCTCCTGCCAGTCACCCCTCATCTTAATTATTACCCCCTCGGGCTGGGGGGGGCGAGATCATTTCCCCCCCCTACTGTGGGAATAGATACTACATCCTCTAGCGTGGCTGCCATGGCCCCCCCCCCCCAAGAGACCTGGAGGCCATTCAGCCCCTCCTGCCTGCTCTCTGCCCCCATTGCCTCTCCCCCTCCCTT
Organism: Ginglymostoma cirratum; assembly: GCA_024137785.1. Lineage (NCBI taxonomy): Eukaryota > Metazoa > Chordata > Chondrichthyes > Orectolobiformes > Ginglymostomatidae > Ginglymostoma > Ginglymostoma cirratum. The sequence goes on along the minus strand of JAHRHZ010000089.1, from coordinate 17,315 downwards.
TGCTGAACAAGTGTCTGGCTGACCCCTTGCCTCCCCCCCGGCCATCCCTCCTTCTCAAGGAGACCCTGTGGTCTCAACCATTCAATCCAATCCCACGGGAGGATCCCCACTTTCCTGAGGGTTTTGGAATACCCACTGCCTGGGGGGCGGGGGGGTATATCCTGTGGGTGAGCTGGGAGTATATTTGACAGGGATGGGGGTGATGGAGATATGGCTCGGGAGCCAGGACAGACACGATGGGTCCAATGGGGTTGTTAAGAAGGCGTACGGTGTGTTAGGTTTTATTGGTAGAGGGAGTGAGTTTCGGAGCCGTGAGGACATGTTGCAGCTGTACAAAACTCTGGTGCGGCCGCAGTTGGAGTATTGCATACAGTTCTGGTCACCGCGTTATAGGAAGGATGTGGAAGCATTGGAAAGGGTGCAGAGGAGATTTACCAGGATGTTGCCTGGTATGGAGGGAAGGTCTTATGAGGAAAGGCTGAGGGACTTGAGGCTGTTTTCGTTAGAGAGAAGAAGGTTAAGAGGTGACTTAATAGAGACATACAAGATGATCAGAGGATTAGATAGGGTGGACAGTGAGAGCCTTTTTCCTCGGATGGTGATGGCTAGCACGAGGGGACATAGCTTTAAATTGAGGGGTGATAGATATAGGACAGATGTCAGAGGTAGGTTCTTTACTCAGAGAGTAGTAAGGGCATGGAATGCCTTGCCTGCAGCAGTTGTAGACTCGCCAACTTTAAGGGCATTTAAATGGTTGTTGGATAAACATATGGATGATAATGGAATAGTGTAGGTTAGATGGGCTTCAGATTGGTTTCACAGGTCGGCGCAACATCGAGGGCCGAAGGGCCTGTACTGCGCTGTAATGTTCTATGTTCTAATGGCCTCCTGTACTGTAAAAGTCAAAGGCATTAAAAATACATCAATCCTGTGGCTACAAGGAGCAGGTCAGAGGCTGGGGATCCTGCAACGAATAACCCTCCTCCTGACTCCCCCCAACCCCCCACCATCAACAAGGCACAAATCAGGAGTGTGAGGAGGGGGGGAACTCGCCTGGATGGGGCGCAGCTCCGACAACACTCGAGAAGCTCGACACCATCCGGGGACAGAGTGGTCCCCCCACCCCGCTCGATCGTCAACCCCTCCCCCACCTTCCACACTCCCCCAGACCCCCACGACACAGCCACAGCAGTGTGTACCATCTACAAGACGCGCCACAGCGACTCGCCGAGGCTCCTCCTCCTCCGACCAACGGCACCTTCCGAACCCCACATCTCTTACCCCTCCCCACCCCCAGCGGAAGGACGGGGGTGGGGGGGACAGACGCAGCAGGGAGAACCACCACCCACATATTCTCCCCCACCACACACACATTCCCCATCCTGACTCGGGAAATGGTATGGGCCGTTCCCCCACTGTCTCTGGGTGGAAATCCTGGAACTCCCTCCCTGATGGTGCCATGTCCCTATACCACACACACACAGACCGGGGGTGGGGGATCGCAGCAGTTCAAGCAGGCAGCTCACCCCCCCGCCACCCCACCTTCTCCAGGGGAGGGGAATAAATGCTCACCACCAGGCAAACCCCTCATCAGAAACAGGAGCAGGCCATTCGGCCCCTCAAGCCTGCCTCCCTATTCAATAAGATCGTGGCCGATCTGACATTCCTCACATCTGCTTTCCTGCCCTCTTCCACGGACTCCCCGACTGACCGGGAATCTATCTATCTCAGCCTTCAACATACACAAGGACTCTGTCCCCCAACATCTCCCCGTGACAATGAGTTCCAAAGACGCACAGCCCTCTGAGAGAAGAAATTCCTCCTCATCTCGGTCTTAAATCAGCACCCCCTTTATTCTGAGGCTGTCCCCCCCTGGTCCCAGACCCTCCCATGAGGGGGAACACCCTCTCAGCATCGACCCTGTCTAACCCAGATACGACTCAATGAGATCACCTCTCATTCTTCTCAACTCCAATCTTGTGAAGGCTCATTGTAATCCTTCCGATCCAGGAAGGCTCAAGTAAAGGAAAAAGAAAAGTGTATTTTACGTTCTACGTGAACGTATCGGTTCAGCTGCCATGTGTCAGACAGGCCAGGCTTGATGGGCTGAATGGCCTTATAATTATTTGTAGGTGTGAAGATATTCGATAGCATTTCATTGCATAATTAGTCGTCATCAATACGAAGGGAGTCCTTGGCCACTCGGAATTTCGCTAACGTCTCACCTCAATCAGACCCAGGGAGTCAATCTGTGGTTTAATGATCGCAGCAGGAAATTTACACAGCAGTGAAATCAGGTCCGACCAACCGAATGCTGAGTGATTGATCGTGTAAACTATCCCAGTAATACAAATCAGACCATGCTGGGGCGGGGGTCCAGACGCTGACTGAATGATCGCAATCAGCCCCAAGAAATCAGGGATAGAATCATCACAATCAGGCTCAAGCAATCAATTTAGAAATGGTACAATCGAAATCAGACTGGGCAATCCGTCAGAGGCAGAATAACCACAAATCAGACTTGAGTAATCATTCAGAGAGAGAATAGTCTCAAATCAGACTCGAGCAATCGATTAGCAATGGTACGATTAAAATCAGACTCGGGCAATCCGTCAGAGGTGGAATAATCACAAATCAGCCCCTCAATGATCACAGATCAAGCTTTACCAATCATCGTTTAGCAAATCTTCAGTAAATATTTGGCAAACATTGCATCCCAAGCTCTGTTCTGTCATTTGACTCACTTGTACAGAACAATCTGCCTGTGAAGCACATCAGACAACACTTTACACCGTACCTCGGTACATGTGACCAGAATAAATCCAATCAAATCAATCATTCAAAGATAGAATAGTCACAATTCAGGCTCCAGCAATGGATTAGCAATAGAACGATCGAAATCAGACTCGGGCAATCCTTCAGAGAGAGAATAATCACAAATAAGTCTCGAGCAGTTGATGGAATAGTCAGAAATCAGTCTCAAGCAATGAATTGGGATTCACGATCAGGAGGTGAGCAGTTGATGACAGGTCTGGAGATGGGTGGGAGAGGGTCTGGGGGCTGCCTCTGTTCTTCTGTCCAATGCATGTCGAACCGTGCACGGTGTAGCCACCCTGAACCTCACTGCCCTCACCCTGAGTGGCTGCGAGGAAAAGCTCCTCAGTCCTCATGCCAGGGTGCCCCGTACCCATGACATCACCCTGCCAGGGTGCCCCGTTCCCATGACCATCACCCTGTCAGGGTGCCCCGTACCCATGACCATCACCCTGTCAGGGTGCCCCGTACCCATGACATCACCCTGTCAGGGTGCCCCGTACCCATGACCATCACCCTGCCAGGGTGCCCCGTA
>JAHRHZ010000088.1:47788937-47817654 GCA_024137785.1 Ginglymostoma cirratum | reverse complement strand
TGTTCATCCAGCTCTACACCTTGTTATCTCAGATTCTTCAGTATCTGCAGTTCCTACTATCTCTTCAGAAGCATTCAGTTGGCTACAAAACACGTTGAGACATCTTGGATCATGAACGGTATCATATAAATGCAATTTTACATTCAACTGCAGTTTGATTCGATTGGGCATCTTTCTCTGAGGTAGAGACCCATGGGTTTTGCATCTTGGATACAGCTCCATGAAGACTTATACTTATTAGATGGCGCACATATGCTTTTATTGAATGGACACTGACTCTTGTTGGAGTATAGTTTAATGGGTATGTATATACACATGAGCACACATTCACTCACACTCACTCACACACACAGATTTCCAATTAGAGTCATAAGGTAAAGGTTAGGAGCATGACTACTGTAACACATTGCGTGTTATCCATTGATATCTTATTGACGAAAAGTAAGTCTGTTATCTTGGTCCAATGTGCACAGATGGAATTATGTGAGAGTGGGTCAGAATGAGTTATCAGTTATGTCTCCTTGAGTGGGAATCAGGAATTCTGGGCTGGAGATCACCCTACCCTCTGAACTTCAGAGTTACTGCTTACTGCCATTATCATAATGCTGTTTGGAGCACAGGGGTCATTGCGCTGGATAATTCATCAGTAGAGAAATGAGCTGTCTTTACTTTCTCACAATGCTGCTGGGAAAAGAAAAGGCAGGTTTTGCAGATCTGCTTAAACTTTTGTGGGGATTTCTGACTATAGTGTCCTGGTTGGGTCTATCTAGTCAACGTTTATTTGCTCCTGTACAGTATACCACCACTGACCAGAATGCATTATCAATCCATTCGGAAATGCCTCCAAGGAAAATTCCACATTCCAAAGCACTTCCACCTTGACAGCGTGGATTTGGAAAGAGCATTCATTTGAAAAAAACCTTTGTGATTAAAAATCAGTCCAGCATTGGAACCCATGCCTGAACCCCGATTTCAAAATATCGCCCCCTAAACTCCAACATTACAAGCTTTTCATTGCCCACATTATCACGCTACTGACCTCTGGCGATGAGAAGGCTCTTTTACCAAACTAAACGTAAATGTTGGCCATGAGCCTGAATGCAGTGGGAATTTGGTCTGGTGCGTACCACCATCACTTACAGACACCCTTATGCAACTGTTAGGTAAAAAAGCCTTTCGCTTGAATAGTATGGGTCAAATTCAAAGGCAGATCCTCAGTGCTAGAAGTCAGCATCTGTTCTATTTTGTTGGAATTTTTACAGCAAAGGTTTGTGCTCTATGTCCTGTCTTTTCCTTTGAACAGATTTTAAAGAGAGTAAGAAAGGACCTATCATAAGAGACTAATCTGGCAACATCACACAGCAATGTCAGAGTGTGTAGTAGAGCTGACACATTTGCAGAGGAAGGGAATGAGCTCCTTAGATGTAAGGTGAAATATGTTTTTGTGACAGAGTGGAGTAGTCCATTCCAACATTAAGGTTGGGACTCCAAGTGAAATCACAAGCTCTGAGGCAGCTATGGCACAGCAACTAAGTAATAGCAATTGTGCTCCTATCCTAACAAGCTCCTATTCTCATAGTCCCTAAATGACTTCTGCAGTTCTCACTGACAGGAGTTTGAACAAGACCCAATGTAGGATCACAAAGGGAAAAAATGGGAAGCACTGGGTTAAAGAGAGCATTACTATCATTGCCTGTGTGTGCTTTGGGAGTAGACAGGATGAAATTACAAGGCATAGAAGGTTCAATGAATAGACACAAGCCTGTACAAACTCTGATGGTGGGGTGGAGTGCAATAGCTGCCTGCAGCACCAACCAGCAAACCTGAACCAGCTTGACAAGCCAAGAAAATGGCCTCATCCCATTCCGTGCATTCTTTGAGACACCAGAAGTGTCTTAGATGTAGCAACCCTAAGGGTGGATTCCAAACATAAATTAAAGTGATGACATATTTACAGATTACTCATCACTAACATATCATTACATTTAATACCTTCAATTTTGGGTTGCACAGCAACAGAATAACAAATGCATTGGACATATACTTCAAAATGTTTCTTGTTGAGTATTTATGGCTTTTCTTTTGTTTATTCTCTCTGTTGAGAAGAGGTTGGAGTTTGGAATGCTGTCCTTTATGGTGTGAGCTGTTGCTTGAGAGTAGCCTTTTCGTCTGAATCAGAATTCTATGCTCCTTTCCATGGACTTGAGTCTCTAATCTCGATTGACACTGTTGTGTGGCACTGTCAAGAATGCCTCCATGGAAACTGCTTTCTAAGATGGGTGCTAAAGATCCCATCATATTAAAATAACTCCACAGAGGTCGGTATCCTGTCATCGTCACCCTTTATTTACATGTGGAGAGTCCTTGTTACTGATTCAGCTCTCTCTGAGCCAGGTCTCAGAGTGAACAGGATGCCTGACACTTTTGCTCTTATCTGTCAGTCAGGGCTCCCTGATTGGATCAGACTAACAGCCCCAATCAGGGAACTCATATTCTTTTATTTTTCAGAAACTTCATTTCTGAGGAAGGGTCTAGGCCTGAAACGTCAGCCTTCCTGCTCCTCTGATGCTGCTTGGCCTGCTGTGTTCATCTAGCTTTACACTTTATTATCTCTTCCATGAGATCCTCCTGGCTGACCTCATTACAATTACTACAGTATTACTTAAGAATGAGCAGGAGAGTCCTGATTAATATTTAAGTTTCAGCCAACGTTCCTAAAACAGACTGTCTGGTCATTTATTCCATAGCTGATTGTGGGAGCCTGTGTGCAAATTGGCTGTCATGTTTCTTACATCATGACAGCAACTACATTTGCAAAAAAGATGTTACTAGCTGTGCTTTGGGATACCAAAGGTCGTAAAAGGCATTTACAATTGAGTTTCCTTTTGTGTCACTGAGGTTATTTTGTTTTTATGAAGGAATGACATGTTGGTTCACATGTGTCAGAGGCTTGAATCCATCATTTCAGCCTGTGTCAAGCAATGGCAGTTGGGCTTAGCTGAGTGCAAAAGGATCCAATGATTCAAAGAACCTTCAAAATATACTCTAATAATGGTGATCAGTGGGTGATAATAGATTGTACCATTCTACATTTTGGAGTAGGGCTGTTAGCTCCATTTGAAATAACCAGCCAAGCTTCAATCTATGCTACATTACAGTGGTCATTGTTTCTTAATCAGCTCACAATAATATCTAACTTTCTGATGAGACACCAGATGACCCACATAGCCCTTTGAGGTGGGTATAAAAGATCCTGCAGCATTATTTGAAGAAGATGTGTGTCCTTCTCTCAGTGTCCCAATCCTGGCCAGTATTTAGCCTCCAACCAACATGATGAAAAGAGATAAGCTAATCCTTTAGCTCATTGCTATGCATCGGGAGCTTGCACTTCACAAATTGGCAGCCACACAATCGTGAACAACTTCACAAAGCATTCCAATGGCTGTATGGTGTTTTACAACAAGTCATTAAAGGCTTGATATAAGTATAGAGCATAGAACAGTACAGCACGGAAAACAGGCCCTTCGGCCCACCATATCTGTGACAACCACGACTCCATTCTAAACTGCCCCATCTGCCTGCACATGGTACATATCCCTCTGTTCCCTGCCTGTTCATGTGTCTGTCTAAATGCCACTTAATTATTGCTATAGCATCTGCTTCTACCACCTCCCCTGGCAGCACGTTCTAGGCACCTACTAACCTTTGTGTAAAAACCTTTGCTCACACATCTCCTTTAAACTTTTTCCCTGTCACCTTAAACCTATACCCCCCAGTTTTGACATTTCCACCCTGGGAAAAAGACTCAGACTAGGGGTGGGGTTGATAACTTGACTCCAATCCCATTTAAAATTCCTTTGCCCATGTGCCTCATTCATACTTCAATGTGCCACTCGATCATGTCTTCAATTCATTGAATAATGCATCTGCATAAGAAGCTCTAATCATAAGATTAAAGAATGAAACAGCACAGAAGACCAATCAGCTTATTCTGCCTGCCCAGCTCTATGAAAGATATTCATTTAGTTCTACTCTCATGCTCACTCGCCAGAGGCCCAAAACAATTTCCCTGCAAGTACTTACCAAATTCCCTGAAAGTTAGCATTAAATCTGCTTCCACTACTTTCAGACAACACATTCCAGATCACAATAACTCACTGTGTCAAAAAGAATTCTCCTCATTTTTTCCCAGATCTTTGCCAATCACCTCAAATAACCTTACACTGGGTCAAAAGAATCAGAGTGAATGATTCTAACTATTAACATGATAAACATAGTGGCATCAGTGCTGAAAACAGCATCAAAAATATTGCTTTAGAATTTGAGTCAAGGAAAAGGGCCAGTTCATTCTGTGTACATGCACTCGATTGTAATCAACAGTCCCGGCCAACATGAATCTCATCACTTAGCTTGTTGAAGGTTACGGCATGGCGGAGGTTTGGATTGTATTATCATTCCTCTGGCTTTTGTTCAATGTGGAAAGAACACATACTGAGGCAAATGATCAATCTGCATTCCAGTGTGAAGTCGGGGGTGTTGGAGTCCACAAATTGCTGAAACCCTCTGAGGGTCGCAGTAACCCTTCTGAAGTAGAATCAAAAATGTGAGCTTTGTATTTTAATTAGATCCAGAATTGAGGAATTAGGGGACACCATTTCTTTCTCTTTCAATTGCAGATATAAGTTGCATCTTTAAGATAATTGGCAAAAGAACCGGCAGGGAGATGTGGAGAGTTGCTTTTATATGATGAGTTGTTCTGATCTGGAATGCACTGCCTGGAAGGCTGGTGGATCAGATTTAATAGTAATTGTCAAAAGGGAATTTGGTTTAGGTTTGAAAAGAAAACATAGAAAAGCCATGGGAAAGAGATGAGGAGTGGGATTAATTAGTTTTTCTCTTTAATGAGCCACAGGCATGATGAGCGAAATAGCCTCTTCTGTGCTGTATGGCCCCTTTAATATTCAGGCTAGTGATGTATTGTGTAGTGATAGGTAACGGGGCTACATACTTGTGCATGTAGAGTTTCAGCTGTAGGCTGCCATTATTGAAATCACGCTGAGATTTGTCCCCCATGAACCTTTGACCATGCAGTATTAGTTAACAGACCTAGAGTGCAAAAGGCCTTGAGCTGGGTCACTGTTAGTATAATGTGAGTTAATATACTCTTTAGAATGATGGGATTTATGTAAATGATGACAATGTAACTGATAGTGATTCTGACATCAGTTAAGTAATAAAACATCAGAGTCAGAAGGATGAAAAGAATGAAGTCTTAGACATCAGAAAGCTATATTTACTAACCTGCAATGTACAAAAGTAAGTAAATAAGTTTTACTGTACATAACAGCCTTACTTAGAGATAAGGAGCCATCGTCCCCGGAGACAGTTTATTCACAGTCATCAACAGCCTAAGATACTCTAGAGCACAAGATAAAAGACTTCTTGACTTAGACGCGCTATGCTGCGGATAAGGGTTGTGATCTACCAGGGAGGGTAGGGAGACTGCCTGTTGTGACATTAACCTTTGCGTACAAGGATTGTGTGTACTACGTAAGAATTCATTTCAAACCAAGGCAAAGAGAAATTATAAAACTCATATTGAAGACGCTTGAATTCTATTCTCTATGTGTTGTTCTGGGGTCTAAATAAAATTCCTGTCAGGCAGTATTACTCTTGAAATGAAAGGAAATAAATATGAAGATGGAGGGATCTGCCTCTATAAATGGGTCACAGTGGATCAAAGGTGCCAGCTTGTAGTAAGCAATGTGCCTCTCCCTAGCATTTTACACAAGTGCTCGGGGGAACTGATTGCTTAGTCTTGGCTCTGTCTTTTCACTGAAATTCCTTCCCTCTGTCTTACTGCTGGCTCGAAGCTGAATGATTGCTGTATGAATGCAGAAATGTTGATGAGTGGAGTGGTGCCTGGGAGCTGAGCTCTCCTGGGATCCATTCTGTCGGAACAGGTGCAGTTGGAAACAGCCGTGCCAGATTGCCTGCCTCCTGTCCATCCAACAAACACCGAGGGTGTGGTCTTTGATCAGGGGCTTTTAAAGGTCCCCTGGGGCCAGGCTGGAGGCGAGAAGGAGCTGCAGGTGAGCCAAGAGAAACTCCGCCAGATTCCTGTCACCAATTCTTTAGCACCCTCACCCACGGATGTTCAGGAATGAACTCCAGTGATTACATTGTGAATTTTCTTTTTAAATTTTTCATTCACAGGATATGGGAGTTGCTGATTGGGTCAATACTAATTGCCCATCCCAAACTACCCATGAGAAAATGGTAGTAAATTGCCTTCTTAACAACTGCAGCCCATCGGGTGTAGGTACACATAGAGTTCCTGTTAGGAAGGAAGTTCCAGGACTTTTGCTCATTGACAGTGAAGGAACCACGATATATTTCTAAATCAGAATGGAGAGTGGCTTTGGGGGAAATTTTCAAATGGTGGTTTTCCCATGTATTTGCTGCCTTTGTCTTTCTAAGTGGTAGAGGTCACAGGTTTGTCCGTGGAGCCTTTGTGAGATACTTCAGTCCATCTTGTAGATGGTACATATTGCTGTCACGGTGAGCCAGGAATCCTTAATTCCACTTTCCTGCCTTTTCTCTTACAGATTAAAAATATACTTAACATATTGAAAGTGAATTATTCACTGTAGGATTTCTAAACTCTAGCCTGGATTCGTACTCACAGTACCTATATGACTTGTCCAGTTCTGTTTCCGTTAAATAGTTACCCCCAAGATGTTGATAATGGGCAATTCAGTGATAGTAATGCCACTGAATGTGAAGACATAATGGCTCAATGAAAAGTGCAAGTGAGCATGCCAGAAGCAGCTTCAAGGTCAGAAATCACACGACACCAGGTTATAGTCCAACAGGTTTGTTTTCAAATAAACCTGTTGGACTATAACCTGGTGTCGTGTGATTTCTGACCTTGTCCACCCCAGTACCTCCACATCAGAAGCAGCTTCCGGCAACTATGTCATCTCCCTGTGCACATGTCTGTACACTCGTACACTTAATATGCATGTGCTGTATGACTGTCTGTTTGTTTGGGTTTGATACAACAGCTGAAAGGCTGGGTTGCACAATGGCAATCAGGAAGTTAATATTAATCAGCAACTGATTACACATTTGCCATTAGCACATATTCTACTTAATCAGATCCTCCTGCAAATACAGCACTAGGATATGGAAACCAGACAGAGTATCCTGTGGTTTGGAAAGTCCTCGCCCTATTTGATTTAGCAGAACCAGTTCAAGATGCCTTGCCAATGGAAATGACAAGAGAATAATTTGATTTGCCAAATGGATCTGTTTCTAACAGGCTCTCAGTAAACCATTAATCAGAATCTCTATTATCCAATGCACTGTCCTGTGTAAATACAAACCAGTGCTGGATTCCTAGGCAACTGGGCACACTTATTTAACATCATCGACAGCTGGTTCCTGAGTCACCCTACTACCATGGCAACTTGCAGACCCAACCTACAATGTTCCAGAACATTAAAATCATCTGGGACTCAAATTCTCCCTTTCACCAAGATGAAATGCTGGAATTAAAATGTTAAAATGTTCTACTTGGTTTCATTGTGAAAACATTAGATTTTCTTATTTGCATCAATAACAAATTCAAAACACATGATATGCATGAATTTCACAAGTTACTATTATACTGTTATATAAAACTAATTATTTTTAAAAATGAAGTGCCATAAGACAGGAGGATAGTTAATGTTATACCTATATTTAAGAAACTAGTCCAGGGAATTAAAGACCAGTTAGTTTAACATCAGGAATAGAAAAAATAGTGGAATCCCTAGCAAACAGGAGATTAGAAAAACATCTAGAAGCCAACAATGTAATAATGACTGAATAGTCAATATCACCAACCTCATTTTTTTTTTAAAAGGTGTAACAAAGAAATGAGAGACGAGGATAAAGCAGTAGATGCAATATATCTAGATTTCCAAACGTCCTTCAATAAGGTACCATGTAACAGACTAAAAAAAAAATCAAAGCATGTGGACTGTGACAACAAGTAGGTAAATGAGCAGCCAGTTAGCTGAAAGATACAGAGCTGAACGTGAAGTCAAATGTAGGTTGTTCAGAATGACAGAAAATGGGACATTGAGTCACACAAAGATTACTGCTGGGCCCACAGCTTTTTGCAGTTTATATTAACAATATAAATGATAATAAAACCAGTAAGCTATAAATTAATGTAGAAGGTCTTTCCTGATTTGATTGCAGAATCAGGTGATGTCAGAAAGACTTTGGTATGTGACTATCAGAGACCTGGTGAGGCCTGAGACAAAAATGCAGGAAAAACTATTTCTCCAGGTGAGGGAACTGAATTTCAGAGACAGGTTGTTAACATTCCAACTAATCTATTTAAGAATGAAAACAGGGAACTTTCTTTCATACAAATTGCAGTGGGAATCCAGTACTCTCTCCTGCAAGAAGGCTCCTGGTGCCAGAGGATCAAGGGATATTTTCAAAACAGAGCTGGATAGATTTTGTTAAAGGACCATGGAACAGGGCTGCATAAATTGAGTTGAGATACAGATCAGCCATGATATAAATATAATCATAATCAACTTAGAAAGCTCACATGTGCTGCTTCAGGATAAATTCTCTCAGCCATGTTGCAACTGGATAAGAGGAGAGAACACTGGATACAGGAAGAAACTGGTGAATACGAGGAGAGAGTGGTGAACATGAGGCGAGACGGGTGAACACAAGGAGAGAGTGGTGAACATGAGGAGACAGCAGTGGACATTCGTGGAACTGACGCGAGTAGGTGTGTGAAAAAATAAGTACAGAACAGGGGCCAGCACCTCTGACATTCCTCTTGAGGGCAGGTCCTTCTTGGCTGATATTGCTCACTTGGCTGCAACAAGTGCTCAATCTGGAGAAATGGTTTAACAGTTTTAACAGAATTGGATCAGTGCTGGGATTGTGCCACATCAGGTTGGAACCTCCAGTGAGGGTCAAGTCAAGCAGGTGTCTGACCTGCAAAAGCAATGGGGTCTGTGAGAGCCACAGCTGCAGCCATTGGATTTCCTGTAGAGAGGTTTCCTGGCAGCTTTGGCCCCTTTTATTTTATTGAATTGAATACTTCAGCAGAGGGTGTTGGGGCCACACCTGACACACACAAATATGATTGAGGCTGTTGGAGGTCAGTCATCTCAGCTCCAGGACATTTCTGCAGGCATGCCCTCGGCCCAACCATCTTCAGCTGCTTCATCAGTGACTTTCCCTCTGCCATAAGGTCAGATGTAAGGATGTTCGCCGATGATTGTACAATGTTCAGCACCATTTGCGACTCTTCAGGTACTGAAGAAGTTCATGTTCAAATGCAACAAGATCTGGACAATATCCAGGCTTGGGCTGACAAGTGGCAAGTGACATTCATGTCACACAAGTACCAGGCTGTGCCCTCTTCAATAAGAGACAATTTAACCAGTTTCCCTTGACATTCAAGATGTTACCGTCACTGAATGCCCCACTGTCAGCATCCTTAGGAGTTACCATTGACGAGAAATTAAACTGGACTCGCCAAATCAATACAATGGCTACAAAAGCAGGTCAGAGGCTAGGAATATTGCATCATGTAACTCACCTTCAGAGTCGCCACAGTCTGTCTACCATCTACAAGGCACAGACAGGAGTGTGATGAAATACTCCCCACTTGCCTGGATGGGTGCAGCTCTAACAACACTCAAGATGCTTGACACAATCCAGGACAAAGCAGTTGCTTGATTGGCACCATATCCACAAGCATCTGCTCCCTCCACACTGACGCTCAGTAGCAGTAGTGTGCAGCATCTAGAAGGTGCACTGCAGAAATTCACCAAAGATCCTCAGACTGTGTAGTGATTGTAACAAGGTCTGCCAGATGGACCTCATAGAACACGAGTGCCCTGATAGAGGCTGTTAATCTGGTCCAATCAGAGAGCTCTGGCTGACAGATATGAACAGGAGTGTCAGAGGTTCTTTTCACTCTAGGAGCTGGCTCAGAGGGAGCTGGATTAGTGTCAAGGACTCTTCACGTGTAAATAAAGGGTGACTTGGTGACGGGATACTGGCCTCTGTGGAGTTATTTCAGAAAGCAAACCCACAACTACTTCCATCTAGAGGGACAACAGCAACAGATACATGGGAACACCAACAACTATAAGTTCCCCTCCAAGCCAATTACCATCCTGATTTGGAAATGTATCATGGCTCCTTCACTGTCCCTGGGTTAAAATCCTGGAATTCCCTCTCTAAGGGCATTGTGGGTCAACCTACAGCATATGACTGCAGCAGTTCAAGAAGGCAGCTCAACCACACCTTCTCAAGGGCAACTAGGGACGGACAACAAATACTGCCAGCCAGCAAAGTCCATGTCCCATGAGTGAATAAAAAAAAAGTGGAGGTAACACTGACTTTTTTGTCAGTGATAAGAGCCACTTCTGGTCATGGATTTGCCATTCTATGGGACTGGGCTGTTTTGCTTATGTCAGCATCACAGACTCACATCCATGTGATGCCAATACTGACTGAAAATGTGATAAAGACCAGATTTTTTTTTAAATAAGATTCATTGAAGGACAAATTTTAGTCAGGACACCAGGGAGGACTCAACAGCGCCATGGGATCTTTTACATCCATTTGAACAAGAAGATGTACAGTGTTAATGATAATGGTCAAAAAATCTATCGCTCATCAAGGATTGATCAACTCCATTTATTCATGTATTTACAACAGTAAAATACATTGTAAGTTATAAAGTTATAACATTATAAGTTATATGATGTAATTTCTGCGTGCACAGCTTGCAAACCAGCTACAGACTAACAACCAAGCATTGTAGATATCTTCCTAATCAATCTGCTCAAAGATATTATAACACGCCTCTGGAGCAGGTGGGAACTTGAAGTTAGGCCTCCTAGTTCAGAGGTTGGGACACCACCACTGTGCTGGCAGAGACCTGTCACAATATTGTATATACACAGCACGTGTAGTCCTTTAAGGTAAATGCTCTTAAAGACAAAGTACGAATACATCCAGCTCTACACCTTGTTATCTCAGATTCTCCAGCATCTGCAGATCCTACTGTCTCTGATGCTGCTTGGCCTGCTGTGTTCATCCAGCTCTACACCTTGTTGTCTTAGTACAAATACTGAGGATCCTCAGTTTCATGCCTCATTCAAAAGACAGTTCCACTGACAGCACTACATTGCCAGCCTTGGTTTAGATGTATTAGAGTCTTAAACCCACTGACTTTTGGTTCAGAGGCAAGAGTATTACTCACTGAGCCAAGAGGGGTGTGCCTGACTCAATGTGGCTGCCTCCAGGAAGGGGTCAGGCCGGTACAGTGGAGTCTGCACCCAGAAACAACACTGTTCCTTCTTTCCTGTTAAAGTGCACAAATGGAACGAAGATGTGGTCTAAAACTGCACTCAGCCACTTGCCCAGGGATCTGACTGAATCCAGAACAAAGGATTGCATTTCTCCCAGTCACACTGGAGACTGCAGCTGCACAGCAAGAGACTGCTTTTACCATCTGGACTGAAAGCTGTGACTACTTCTGATTCATTTCATGTTTCCGATGTCAACACAAGGGCTCAGTGAAAATACACTGAATGAAGAGTTTTTTTTGGTTGGACTGCATGATGGTGAAGTCCCAAGGAAATTTTTCCTCATATTTCATCTAAGTGAATAAGTCCCCTGGATTTTTATTGGTCAAACTGGCATGGCCAGCGATGCTGAAGGAGACTCCAAGAAAATCTATCTAAAATGTCAGGGAACTGCCACAATCTGAACATTCCAAGCACATAATGTTCCCTGGAGGAGGTAGTATGAGCTCATACCATCAATTGCAGTGCCTCAGTTTTCTTTCTGAAATTGCTCTCCATTTGTAATTTTTAACCTTATTTGTATTTATGATTTTTGTGAAAAATTTCTTTTCCTCTCACAAAATGCTTCATCTTCCTGCATCAGCATCTGTTCGTACTGGACATGGAAGTGGAAAAATGGATGGATGGGAATGTTTAATAATAGTGCAAGGCCAGAGGGGGTAGCGCGAGATAGTGGGGGGGAAACAGGGAGGTAGAAGGCTAAATAATTGGCCCAAAGGTTGAGGCTGAAATCCACCCTGAGCACTGAATGGGAAAGTAAATTTCCAGTTATCAAGGAAAAGTAAAATGAATATTTGCAGGAAACACTTCAACGGTGGAAAAGTGCATGAACTTTCTCTGAAAGATGTCAGAATGTCAATAGATTGTGCTAAATAAGGCTTTAAGCAGAGAAAGCAAATACTAATTTCTAGGAACAAATAGAACATCTAGATATGAAAGATTCATCACTTCCTATTCACTCACTCAATGGAGCTGGCTTCATCCCAGTACAATCTCTTCCTTGGCAAGATAGATGTGTTTATCACATTAAAACTGCTGACAGTTCATGGATTGAGCGATAGCATGTTCTCCAAAGAACTCTATCACCGAGTTCCCACATTCTCTGCAGAATGACAATACTTCAACTGGTTGAAAGGAAACACCATGAATCCTCAGGCTACATTTCAAGTGGCTGTTTCAAACTGGTCATACAGTCTTACAGAACGGAAACAGACCCTTTGGTCCAACGAGGCCATGCCAAACATTATCACAAAAGAGAGAGAGAGACTATCACTCAGTGAGATGGTCACTCAGAGTGAGAGAGACTGTCACATAGTGAGAGCAACTGTGACTCAGTCAGAGCAAAAGTCACTCAGTGAGAGAGAGACTGCCATTCAGTGAGAGAGAGACTGTCACTCAGTGAGAGAGAGACTGTCACTCAGTGAGAGAGACTGTCACTCAGTGATACAGACTGTCACTCAGTGAGAGAGAGAGAGACTGTCACGCAGTGAGACAGACTGTCACTCAGTGAGAGAGAACATCACTCAGCGAGGCAGACTGTTACTCAGTGTGAAAGAGAGTATCATTCAGTGAGAGAGACTGTCACTCAGTGGAGAAGGGGGAGAGAGAGAGAGAGAGAGATAAATAGTGAGAGAGACTTAGTGAGAGAGGCCATCACTCAGTCATAGAAACTCACTCAGTGTGAGAGAGAGAGAGAGACTATCACTCAGTCAGAAAGAGTGTCACTCAATGAGTGTGACTGTCACTCAGAATGCAACACACTGTCAAACACAGTGAGACAGACTGTCACTCAATGAGAGAGAGAGAGACTGTCGCACAGAGAGAGAGACCATCTCTTAGTGTGAGAGTGACTATCACTCAGTGAGACTGACTTTTGCTAAGTGTGACAGAGACTGCCACTCAGTAAAAGAGACTGTTGCTCAACAAGAGCAACTGACACTGGGAGTGAGGGACTGTCAAACACAGTGAGAGAATCTGGCACTCTGAATGATAGAGACAGCCTTCAGTGAGAGAGACTGTTACTCAGTGAGCGAGACTGTCACCCAGTGAGAGAGACTGTCACTCAGTGAGAGAGACTGTCACCCAGTGAGAGAGACTGTTACTCAGTGATAGAGACTGTTACTCAGTGAGAGGGCTTGTCAAACAGAGTGAGAGAGAATCACTCAGTGAGAGACTGTCATTTGATTAGGCAGAAAGTGACTGTCATTCATTGAGAATACAAAGCAAAGAAGTTATGATGGACCTGTATTTAATGTTAGATAGGTCACAGCTGGAGTATTTGTGTGCAAATCAGGTTGCTATATTATGGGAAAGATGTGACTTCACTCGAGGAGGTCCAGAAACGGGTCACCAGAATGCTATCTGGGCTAGAATGATTTTGTTACGAAGAGTGACTAGATAGGCTGGGGTTGTTTTCCTTTGAACAGAGAAGGTGACATGCACAAAGTTCTAAAGGTCATAGAGAGGATAGATAGAGAGAAACTTTCCCCTCAGTAGAGGAGTCAATAATCAGTCAGCACAGTTTTAAGATAAAGAGTTACTGTAACTCAATGAATGTAAGTGAGAGAGGGTGAGATTATCTCTTACAGTGTGAGAGGGACTGTCATTCTGGGTGACAGACTGGCAGGGAGACTGTCACACAGTAAGAGAGAGAGTGCCATTCAGTGAAAGTGATAGAGTGTCACTCTGAGAGAGAGTGAGACACTGTCACTGAGTGAGAGAAGGGAGATTTTCACACAGTAAGATTGTTACTGAATGAGAGAAAGAAATTACTGCTCGAAAGAGAATCAGACTGGTATTTAATAACAGAGAGAGAGAGAGACATTCCCTTG
This sequence comes from Ginglymostoma cirratum, assembly GCA_024137785.1. Lineage (NCBI taxonomy): Eukaryota > Metazoa > Chordata > Chondrichthyes > Orectolobiformes > Ginglymostomatidae > Ginglymostoma > Ginglymostoma cirratum. The sequence goes on along the minus strand of JAHRHZ010000088.1, from coordinate 47,803,418 downwards.
GTCAGGGAGCAAGGCTATCACTCTGTAAAAGACAGAGATAGTCACTCAAAAAGAGAGACTATCACTTAATGGGAGAGACTGTCAGACAGTAAAAGACTATCAATCTGTGGGACAGGGAGAGAGACACACACAGAGGAAGTGGCACTCCATGAGGGGAGACATTCACACAGGAAAAGAGATAGACTATCTCTCAGAAAGAGGGAGAGAGAGAGAGAGAGACAGAGACTGTCACTCCACGAGAGAAAGAGAGATAAACTACCCTCATTACAACAGACTTTAACTCAAGAAGAAAGAAGACAGAGACTGTGACTCAACGAGAGAAAGCAAGAGACAGACTGTCACTCAATCAGAGAGAGAGAGGGAGAGACTGTCACTCACTTAATTACAGAATGTCACAAAGTAAGACAGAAAGAGAGAGAGACTGTCCAGAAGATCATAAGATTTAGGATCAGAATTAGGCCATTCAGTCCATTGAATTTGCTCTGCCATTCAATCATGACGGATATGTTTCTCTACTGTATTCTCCTGTCTTCTCCCTAATAACCCTTAAGTATCATGAACCTAGCTATCTCTGTCTAATGTACACTCAACTTGGCCTCCAGAGCCCTCTGCAGCAATGGGTTCCACAGAATTACCACCTTCTGGTTGAAGAAATTCCTCCTCATCTTGGTTCTAAAGGGTTGTCTTTTCACTCTGAGATTGTGCCCTCAAGTCCAAGTCTCTCTTATTAATGGAAACATCTTCTCCACCTCCACTCTATCATATCCTCACAATATTCTGTAGGTTTCAGTGAGATCTCATCTCATCTTTCTAAACTCCATTGTATGCAGATGCAGAGTCCTCAATGTGACAAGCCCTTCATCCTAGGATCATCTTGTGAACCTCCTCTCGATGCCTCTAAGGCCACCACATCCTTCCTTAGAAACGGGGCCCAAAATGGCTCATAATATTGCAAATGTGGTCTGATCAGAGCATTATACAGCCTCAGCAAAACATCCCTGCTCTCGTATCCTAGCCCTCTTGAAATTAATGCAAACATTGCATTTGCTTTCCTACCTGCCAAATGAAGCTGTATGTTAACCTTAATGGAATCCTGAACTATGACTCCCAAATCCCTTCACGCTGCAGATTTCTGAAGCTTTTCCCCGTTTAGAAAATAATCTATGTCTATATTCTTCCCACCAAAGTGCATAGCCTCACATTTTCCCACATTGTATTCCATCTGCCATTTCTTTATCCACTCTCCTAGCTTGTCCAAGTCTTTCTGCAGCCTTCCAGCTTCCTCACCACTACCTGCCCCTCCACCTATCTTTGTTTCAACTGCAAACTTAGCAACAATGCCCTCAGTTCCTCCGTCCAGATCGTTAATGTATAACATGAATAGTTGTGGTCTCAACACTGACGCCTTCGGAAATTAGTCACCAGCTTGCATCCTGAAAAAGACCTCTCTATCCCCACTTTCTGTTTTCTGCCAGTCAGCCAATTCTCTATCCATGCTAGTACCTTGTCCCTAACACCATGGGCTCTTATTTCATTTAGCATCCTCCTGTGCAGCACCTTTTCAAAGGCCTTCCGGAAATCCAAATATAGGTAGTTCTCCTATAACACGTTAATTACGTTCTTTTGTGACGTCACGCTATAGAAAATCGCCATCAAAAATCACGTTATAGGGAAATCGCTATACCTGTACAGCAGAAAGTTTGTGTTATCCAAACAGCATCCACTATTCATCAATTATGTTACAGCCAATTTGCTGTAACAAAACACAAGTTATAACAGAACTATCCGTAGATCACGTCCAGTGGCTCCCTTTGTCTAACTTGCTCATTACCTTCTCAGAGAATTCTAACAGATTTGTCAAGCATGACCTCCCCTTGATGAAGCCGTGCTGTCTCAGCCCTATTTTACCATGCGCTTCCAAGTACCCCACAATCTCATCCTTAATAAAATCTTACCAACAACTGAGGTCAGGCTAACTGGCTATAGTTTCCAGTCTTCTGCCTCCATCTCTTCTTGAACAACAATGTTACATTATCCATTTTCCAGTCCTCTGGGAGCCTCCCTGACTCCTGTGATCCCTGAAAGATCACCACCAACGCCTCTACAATCTCCTCAGCTGTCGCCTTCAGAAGCCTGGGGTGCACCCTATTTGGTCCGGATGATTTATCTGCCTTCAGACCTTTCAGCTTCCCCAGCACCTTCTCCTTAGCACAGCCGCTACACCTACCTCGGCCCCCAATGCTCTTAAAGTTCTGGTATGCTGCTGATGTCTTCCATTGTGAAAACTGATGCAAAGCACCTATTCCAATTCCTCTGCCGCTTCTTTATTCCCCATTACGACATCTCCAGCCTCATTTTCCAGTAGTCTAATGTCAACTCTTGCATTTCTCTGACCTTTCATGTATCTGAAAAAAATCTCTTGCAATCTTCTTTTGTCTTACTAACTAGCTTACCCTAAATTTCATCTTTTCTCCCTTATTGCTTTTTTAGTTGCCTTCTGCAGGTTTTTAAAGGCTTCCCAATCCTCTGGCCCCCCACTGATCTTCATTACGTTGCATGCTTTTTCTTTGCTTTTATGTTGTCCCTGACTTCCCTTGTCAATCATGGTTGGCTCATGATCCCCTGAGTCTGTTTCTTCTTCCTTGGAATTAATTTCTGCTTTGCCTCCCACATTATCCTCAGAAACTCCTGCAGTTGCTGTTCCTCTGTCTTCCCTATAGGGTCCCCTTCCAATCAACTCTGGCCAGCTCCTCCCTCATGTCTTTGAAGTTACCTTTACACCATTGTAATAGTGTTACATCTGGTTCCACCTCCTCCCTTTCAAACTGTAGGGTGAATTTTGTCATATTATGGTCACTGCCCTCTAGGGGTTCCTTCAAATTAAACTCCCTAATCAAGTCTATCTCATTATAAATCACCAAATCCAGAACTGCCTTTTCCCTAGTGGGCTCTACCACAAGCTGCTCTAAATAAAATTTCATAAACATTTCACAAATTCCCTTTCTGGGGATCCATTATCAATCTGGTTTTCCTAGTCCACCTGCATACGGAAGTTCCCCATGATTATTGTAACAGTGCCTTTCTTCCATGCCTTTTCTATTTGCTGATTTATTTTCAGCCCCAAAATCTGACTTCTGACAGGGGGTCTGTACATAATTCCATCAGGAATTTTTTTAACTTTGCGATTTTTCAACTCTGCGCGCACAAATTCTACACCTTCTGCCCCTATATCATTTCTTGCTACCAATTTAATTTCATTTCTTACTAATAAGGCAAAGTCATCTCGTTCCCCATCTGCCTGTCCTTTTGATAGCATGCATATCTGTGTATATTTAGTTCCCAGGCTGATTCCCTTGCAGCCATATTTCTGTGATTCTCACAAAATCATACTTGCCAATTTCAATCTGCACTACAAGCTCATTTACCTTGCTTCATGCACCTGCTCCTACACCTCCTCCCTCACCCCCATTCCAGGCCCCAAGAAGACCTTCCACATCAAGCAGATGTTCACCTTCACATCTGCTAATGAGGTATACTGTATCCGCTGTTCCCATTGTGGCCTCCTCTACATTGGGGAAATCAAGCAGAGGCTTGGGGACTGCTTTGCGGTACACCTATGCTCGGTTTGCAACAAACAACTGCACCTCCCAGTCGCGAACCATTTCAACGCTCCCTCCCACTCCTTAGACAACATGTCCATCCTGGGCCTTCTGCAGTGCCATAACGATGCCACCCGAAGGTTGCAGGAACAGCACCTCATATTTCGCTTGGAAACCCTGCAGCCCAATGGTATCAATGTGGACTTCACAAGCTTCAAAATCTCCTCTCCCCCTACTGCATCCTAAAACCAGCCCAGCTCGTCCCCAGCTTCCTAACCTGTCCCTCCTCCCACCTATCCCCTCCTCCTACCTCAAGCTCCACCCCCATCTCCTACCTACTAACCTCATCCCACCCCCTTGAACTGTCAGTCCTCCCTGGACTGACCTATCCCCTCCCTAACTCCCCACCTACACTCACTTACTGGCTCCAGCCCCGCCTCTTTGACCTGTCTGTCTCCTCTCCACCTATCTTCTCCTTTATCCATCTTGTATCCGCCTCCCCCCTCTCCCTATTTATTTCAGAATCCCTTTCCCTTCCCCCATTTCTGAAGAAGGGTCTAGGCCTGAAACATCAGCTTTCTTGTTCCTCTGACGCTGCTTGGCCTGCTGTGTTCATCCAGCTCTACACCTTGTTACCTTGTTTCATGTTGTGCGCATATTTAGTACAACACTCTCAGTAATGCATCGACTACTCACCTTCTCAGGTGAGTTAAAGTTATTGCCTTATCTACTGTGCCTGAAGCTAGATTCCTGACCCCTTCCATACTTTCTGTCCTCAGTGAGACAGAGGGAAACAGACTGTCACAAAATCGAGAGAGAAAGAAAGACTGTTACACAGCAAGAGAGGGAGAAATTGTGTTATGACCCTAATTGATGTTAATACCTGACAAGTCACATCCCAGACATGAACTTGGATTGATTGATCATATTTTTATTTGGTAATCAATCAGGTTTTTAATCTGGTCTCTCAATGAAACGTAAGCGCACATTGATGTGGACTTTTGCATTAACAATAAACCTCAAGTGTATTATAAAAAAAAGTTAAAATAGAATTATCCAAATTACTGATAATACAAATTCAAATATTTTTAGAAACATGGTACAAATATAATCCTACTAATCCCAAAACTACTTTATAAATTGAAAAGAAACAAAACAGTTTTTGTCTAGTACTCAAAACACTTTACAGGTACAGCACCCAAAATACCACTAATACTGTCGACCAGCACACTCCCTGTATCTAACAACGTGGTATGTTGAACTCACTTGTGCCTTCAACTTTTAAAGTGGAATTGCAGATAGCTTCTTCCTGAAGCTATCTTACACCTTAGCTTCAATACATTCAACTTTAAGTAACCACTTCAGGGTTTTATTCCAACATTTCTGGTCTGAAACTTACACTAACACTTCACTCTAAGGTAACCAAGTTCAGTAAATATCCTTTCCTTCTCAGTAACATTTTACTATGCAGTCGTCCTAGTCCAAGAATTTCACAATACTACCACATTCACATTAAAAATGGAAACAAAATCAAAGCTGAAAAAAGAACAAGTTCCAGAAGTCTCTAACAAACACTTGGGGTCCAATCAGTTACCCTTGCAGAATCACAAAACAATCTAAAATAAACAGAAGTCCATTAGTGTTGCATAAAACCCATTCACTCCAAAGCCTGGTCGCAAATCTGTCTTAAAAAGAAATCACCATGGCTACAGAAATACTTGCAAGTTAATTAACATAAGACACAGAAAACTCGCTAGTTACTAACTCAAAAACGAGAAATCCAAACTCACAACCAAATAACATTCAACATTATACATTGAAATGCCACAGTTTACATCACACCTTACTCCAAAGAAGAATGAAGTATTTTCACTATTCATCACAAGATATCTTGCCACCGAAACTATGATATACTAACACTAATTTCACGGTAACATTAAAGATACACTGAATTACACAACCATAATTGTGACTTACCACACAGTCTCTGGCATGTACGCTCTTGATAGACCATCCATGGTGATACTTTCTTTTTTTTTGGACACATGGCGATCACTAATAAAACCCAGGCAATGGCCATCATCAATAAGAGAGTCAATCTAAGGACGGACAGTTCAAGGGGGTGGGATGAGGTTAGTAGGTAGGAGATGGGGGTGGAGCTTGAGGTAGGAGGAGGGGATAGGTGGGAGGAGGGACAGGTTAGGAAGCTGGGGACGAGCTGGGCTGGTTTTAGGATGCAGTAGGGGGAGAGGAGATTTTGAAGCTTGTGAAGTCCACATTGATACCATTGGGCTGCAGGGTTTCCAAGCGAAATATGAGGTGCTGTTCCTGCAACCTTCGGGTGGCATCGTTATGGCACTGCAGAAGGCCCAGGATGGACATGTTGTCTAAGGAGTGGGAGGGAGCGTTGAAATGGTTCGCGACTGGGAGGTGCAGTTGTTTGTTGCAAACCGAGCATAGGTGTACCGCAAAGCAGTCCCCAAGCCTCTGCTTGATTGCCTCATGACATTCAGTTGTGTTACATCACTGAATCCCCCATTATTAACATCCCAGGGGTTACCATTCACTAGAAACTCGATAGGATTCACCACATAGACACAGTGGCTACAAGAGCAGGTTAGCAGCTAGGAATACTAAGGCGAGTAACTCACCTCCTGAATCCCCAAAGCCTGTCCACTATCTACAAGGCACAATTCAGAAATGTGATGGAATACTCCCCACTGGCCTGGAGGAGTACAGCTCCAACAACACTCAAGATGTTTGACACTATCCAGGATAAAGCAGCCTACTTGATTGGTACCACATTTACAAGAGTCCACTCCCTCTACCTCTGATGCACAATAGCAGCAATGTGTACAATCTACAAGATGCACTGCAGAAATTCACCAAGTGTCCTTAGACAGTATCATCCACACCCACAGCCACTTCCATCTTGAAGGACAAGGGCAGCACAAGGGAGCTCAAAGGCCTTGTGGTATTATTGCTGGAATGTAAATCCAGATACCCACATAATATTCTGAGGACTCAGATTCAAATCCTATCATGGCATATGGATTCAAAAAATATTTGAATTTAAAAAACTAGAATTAAGAGTCAAATGATAACCACGAATCAATTGTCTATTGTCAAAAACTCATCTGTTCACTAATGTCCTTTAGGAAAGTGTCATCCTTACCAGGACAGGCCTACACGTGACTCTAGACCCACAGCAATGTGGTAGACTCTTAACTGCCCTCTGGGCAATTAGGGATAGGTAATGAATGCTGTCTAGCCAGTAATGCCCTAAGCCTGTTAATAAATAAAGAAAAGGTTAATGGGAACACCATCACCTGCAAGTTGCCCTCCAAATCACTCACCATCTTGACTTGGAAATATATCACCATTTCAAATGTGAAAATCCTGTAATTCCCCCCCTAGGATCAACCTACAGCTCATGAACTGCAGAAGTTCAAGCAGGCAGTTCACCACCACTTTCTCAAGGGCAATTAGAGGCAGGCAATAAAAGCAGGTGCACATCCCACAAATGAATGAAAAAGATTATATGTTTGAAAAATTAAGGTCCATCAACATTATCATAAGTTCTTATCCTGAAATTTTCTAAGAAAATCAAAGGATTATGGCCCATTTAAGTAACAATTTCACATTATAGGTAATGTATATTTCCAACTGGAGTAGAGCCAGCATAAGATTCAATGTCTCTTTTTCAATGATTGAATATTTTTGTTGATATGTAACCAGTTTCTTTGAAAAATAACCACAGGTCATTCAATCCCCATATCTTTATCTTGCAGCAGAACAGCCCCACACCACAGTTGCTGGCATCAACAGCCAGTTTGAATGGCTTTGCATAAGCTGGCATGGCTAAAACTAGTGTTATTGTTAGCACAACTTCCAAATTTTCAAAGGTAATTTAACAGTATGGCATCCATTCAAATTTTATGCTTTTTCTCAACAAATTTGTCAAGAGTACGATGACAAGACTGAAACTCAGAACAAACCTGTGAAGAAACTTCTCATACCAACAAAACATGAAATTTCATGTTTTACCTTAAGCACTGGAAAGTCCAAAATATCTATGCCTTTGCTTCTCTTGATGTTACTTCACCTTGTCCCATAGTTAGGACAAAATAAGTCACCTTGCTCTCGGTAAATTTTACCTGTCTAAGTTCATCACCAAATTGGCTTTTTGTAGCCAATCAAAAAGGTCACTCAAGTGGTGTAAATGTCCTTCCAAAGTTTAAAGAAGTTAAAAAACAGAGATGTTATACTGCAACTGTATAGGGTGCTGGTGTGGCCACACGTGGTGTCCGTGTACAGGTTTGGTCTCCTTCCTTGAGAAAGGATTTACTGGCACTGGTGGGGAGGTGGGGGTGGTGGTGGTGGTGCAGTGGAGGTTCACTAGGTTGATTCCAGAGTTGACAGTGTTGGCTTATGAGGAGAAATTGAACAGACTGGGACTATACTCACTGGAATTTAGAAAAATAACGGGGCATCTTATATAAACATATAAAATTATTAAAGAAATAGACAAGATAGAAGAAGGGAGATTATTTCCATTGGAAGGTGAAACTAGAACTGGGAGGCATAACCTCAAAAATCTGTGGAATTCCCTGCCTAGTGAAGCAGTTGAAGCTACACCGTTGAATGTTTTTAAGACAAAGATAGATTTTGAACAATAAGTAATTAAAGGTTATGTTGAGCAGGTGGGTAAGTGGAGCTGAGTCCATGAAAAGATTGGCCATGATCTTACTGAATGACGGAGCTGGCTTGAGGGGCCAGATGGCCTACTCCCGCTCCAATTTCTTACGTTCTTAAATAAAAATAATCAAATTATCAATGTAATCAGTATAATTACCAAGTCACAGAGTCATGGAGTCATTGAGTCATACAGTACAGAAACAGTCCCTTCAGTCCAAGCAGTCCATACCAAATATAATCCCAAACTAAACTAGTCCCACCTGCCTGCTCCAGGCCCATATCCCTCCAAACCCTTCCTATTCATGTACCTATTCAAATGTCTTTTAACTGTCATAATTGTATGCACATCCACCACTTCCTCAGGAAATTCATTCCACACACGAGCCACCCTCTATGTAAAGAATTTTCTCCTCATGTCTTTTTTATAACTCTCTCCTCTCACCTTAAAAATATGCACTCTAGTCTTGGAATACCCCATCCTAAGGAAAAGACAACGACCATTAACTCTATCTATACCTCTTATTATTTTATAAACTTTTATCCGGTCATCTCTCAATCTCCTACGCTCCATGAAAAAAGCCCCAGCCGATCCAGCCTTTCTTTATAACTCAAATCTTCTATACCTGGCAACATCCTAGTAATTTTTTTCTGAACCCTCTCCAGCTTAATCATAACACAGTGTGGAGCTGGAGGAACACAGCAGGCCAAGTAGCATCAGAGGAGCAGGAAAGCTGCTGTTTCAGGTCGGAACCCTTCTTCAGAAGGATTTGTCTCCAGCAACAACATTTTGAACTCTGGCCCTTTCATTTGCTGTAGTTTTAATTATTGGTTGGCCTTCTTTCAGTTTTTTTTGCCATCTCACACACATTAGTCAATTTTTCTCAGAAATTTAATTGGAAGCATTGTTTCTAAGCTTTGATTTATTAACTTTTCTTTAATTGAGTGATCCTCTTACCTCAGGTGCATATATTAGTTCACAACTAAATCCTGTTGACTCATTAGGAGTATCCCTAACAGCAAGTAGTAACAAAGGAATTCTCTTATCCCAATCATTAGGACATTCTTGGTAATATACTGTAATCATAGTCTTCAAAATTTTATGCCATCCTTCCAATGCACCCTGAGATTGTGGGTAACACACAGAAGATGAAAAATTGTTTAATTCCAAAACTGGTTAAATATTTCTTTAATATATGACATAAAATTTGTCTTGATCTGATTGTATTTATCTGTGTAATCTATATCGCAAAACATTTAACTAACTTTTGCAATACCAGTTATGTAGTAATCTTCCCTAAAAGCACAGCTTCAGGAAATCTCAAGGAAATATCCATAATTGTTAAAATGGTAAGCATTCCTGGTTTTAGGAAGGGGCCCCACATATTCTACAAAGACTCTGCTAAACAGTTATTCAAAAATTGGTGTTGGGATTAAAAATTGAGGGTTGGGGTTCCCCAATACATGACATGTATGGCATATCTGACAAAATTTGACTGCAGCTTTGTGTAATCCTGGTGATAAAAAATGCTTAATAATTTAGCCTCTGCTTTTATAAAACCTGAATGACTTGTGATTGGAGTTTGTGAGCCACTCATAATATTTCATATGATTACTCAAATGTGACTACCACCTGATGGACCACTTCTCATTACCCATCACCTGGTATTTGAGGGGATCTCAATTTCCTGATTAAGACTTTGCTTTTCAAGTAATAACGCTCAGGTATTGTTTTTGATTCAGTTTCTAACTAGGCTGTTTCACATAACTCTTTTGTTCCAAACTTATTGATTGCATTTCTATTAAAAATAAGCAAAACATAACAGTTCATTCTCTTTGCCTTCATTCTTTTCAAAGTTTTCAAAAATTGTATGACAAGTGGCACGGTGGCACAGTGGTTAGCACTGCTGCCTCACAGCACCAGGGACCTGGGTTTGATTCCACCCTCGGGCAACTATCTGTGTGGAGTTTGCACATTCTCCCTGTGTCTGCGTGGGTTCCCTCCAGGTGCTCTGGTTTCCTCCCACAGTCCAAAGATGTGCAGGTTAGGTTGTTTGGCCATGCTAAATTGCCCATAGTGTTCAGGGAGGTGTAGATTAGCTGTGTTATAGGGGGAATGGGTCTGGGTGGGATGCTCTGAGGTTCGTTGTGGACTTGTTGGGCCGAAGGGCCTGTTTCCACACTGTAGGGATTCTATGGAAGTGGATTTCCAAACTATCTCTCTGCTTCATGATCTCATTTTCTTTCTGTCTAATTTTATGTGTCTGTGAACTAGTTATAGAATACTCATGAAACAACCCAGGATGTTCTTTGTGTAACATTTCAGTTTATTTTACCTCCATTGGTTCTTCTGGCATCTTGGTGAAGTTGATGCTTTTGAACGTGCCAGGTCATTTTCCAAACTAAAATGACTTCCCTCTATAGGAATTTGTTTCACTGCACTAACTACAACATCTCCATTTACCAAGTAACTCTTTCGTCCAACTCTGTATGATAAGACTGGTTTGTAACCACATGTATGCCCCATTTATTTTTTTCTCCTTCATCAACACCTCCAGAAGGTAAATAGCACCATCAGCCAGCATCAGTGACTGACTTGCTCCAGTGTCACTCAATATCCTATTGGTCCACCTCCTTGATTTGAACCATAAGGAAATACTCCCCTCCCCTTCTGAAGTAAAATACTCAGAACTCCCAGCAATCTGTCAATGTGTGAAAAAGAAATTTCATGGCTGTCCCAAGCCAATTCTCTCTTCTTAAAGCATTCTAAGGAAACATTCTCTTTGTACCACTGCTACAGTTTCGTACATACTTTGTTTCCTGATGTCTCCTTATCCATGTACTCCTTAAGGTTTCCTATTGATGAAATTGATGTCCCATTTAATTATCCAGCAATTAGGTTTGGTATGTCCAATTTTAATACATTGAAAGCACGTTTATCCTTTCTCCTTTATTACTTTGACATTCTTCTGTGTGTTCTCTAAAACTAATACTTCTTCTACCCACAATTATTTTCTTTCTCCGATTTCCTTGAGGATTTCCATATGACTATTTCCCCACTTATACCTGTCTGTTCAAGATCTCATAATTACCTACCAGAACTGCTGCTTCTTTAGATCCTGAATACTTATTGCTCATCAAAATAAGTTTTTAAATTTCTGGGAATTCTATTTATGAATTTTTTCAGAATGATAATTTTGTTTTTTATTTCTAGCTTGTGTGGTCGAAACCACTAATCCCATAGCATTTATTTTTCCATTGCAAATTCTACCAATGTCTGAATAGGATGCTTTCTTGCAACTGATAAGCCTCAGGAACAAGCTCTTAAGCATTGGTTATTGGTGTAGTAATGTTTGTTATGGTGTTGAGCCTACATGTTCCAGAGTTGCTGTTCCTCCGGGGAAACAATTTGAATTTCCCTACTTTTGTGCCTTGGAGGGAAACGGAGTAGCAATGTAGGAAGTTGATTTTTAATCTGTGTCCATTAGGGGTTCTGATGGGGACGGGCCTGAGGAGAGTAGGCTGGAGTGATAAATTAACAGAGTGATAAAGAAATCTGGATTTTTCTGGGTGGGATGCTCCTCCTCGGAGAGTTGGTGTAGACTCGATAGGCTGAATGGGCTGTATCTGCACTGTAGGGATTCTATGATTCTATAACAGTGAAGGAGTAGTGATATACTCACAAGTCAGAATGACGTGTGACCTGGAGGGGAAATTGCAGATTGTGGTAATCCCATGCATTTGCTGCCTTCTAACTCATGGTGGTCAGGGGTTTGGAAGGTGTTGTCTAAGCAACGTTGGTGAATTTCTGCAGTGTATCTTGTGGATGGTATACTCTACAGATACTGACTGGATCCCTGGCTGAACACTGCTTTAAATCAGGTGTTAATATGTTCACTTTAACTAACCATGGAGTATCACCCAAGGTAACCATGATATTGGCACAGTATCCAACTTAAATTTGGTTGGCTAACCATTTACGTAGATGGCTTCCATCAAATCTACATCAAGTGTCTGTTTAATTTTTCCTACAGAAAGGTAATATTAGTTCCCTATTGTTGATTGTTCCTCATATGAAGAAACGTGTTCCATTGCAGTAGTAACCCATTTTTCAAGGTTCTGTTCCAAGCCATGAACGTACATGTCAGATTGGAAATGATTTGGTTTGATACTTGGTGCATTCTTTAGATTGTAACACATCTTTGAGAAGTGACCTCTTTTCCTACAATAAGTATTTTGTTGGAGTAAGACTGGACAGTTTTGTCTCCACTGATGTTGGATTTTGGAACTAGGCCTTAGAAAATATGCTGTAGCATTAGGTTGTTTAGTACTTTGCTTTGAAGTTGTCATATACAAAACAGTTCTCAAATGACAGCCTTCTCTGATCGAATATTGCATTGTGCTTTAAGTAGTCAACATAAAATGTTCTGCATTAAATGGAACTTCTGCTGCATAATGCTCCTTGACCAATCTTCCAGGCTCTCTCCACTGCTATTTCAACTGCTCATTCTAGAATTACAGCTTCTTTTGTTTGAAGAAATTCTGCGACTGATTTATCTAAGAGACCAACAAATCTGATTCTGTCACAAATGAGCTTTTGTACATTTCCATAGATGCGTATACATATAGATGCATGTATATTATGCATATATCTATGTTAGACATACATTTAGGTATATCTACATACTCTCCTCAGAGTTGCTATTTAAGCATGATATCACCAGTATCTTACTTGTTCTTGAAATGAAACATTTGTCGAGAACTATGAGTTTGTCAAATGTAATACCTTTCGCATTGGTCTGTTGTTGATGTGACACGATCTGATGTTCCTTCCATATAATGCAGAAATATAGTAATGTGTTCTGCATTTGAAACATTGCCCAATGCTGAAGCCATTCAAAATGTTAGAAATTGTATTCACACAATTTTCTGGATATCAAATGGAGTTGATTGCTTGAATATTTGTGGTGGAATGACTGGTGCTACTGAGTGTTGTTGCGTTGGCTGATTGCTGACAGGCACAGGAGATTGTTGAAAACGTTTCTTGATTAAAGAGATGATTCTTTTGATTTCTATGTACTGTACTCATTTTGTTGCTTTTTGGATTCTCCTGATGATTAAAGCTGTTGAAATTTTGTCGTTGTGCGGATCGTTGTTGTAGCACTGACGTTAAAACTGAAAGCTGTTGACGTTTTGGCTGTTTTTATCGTATAGTTCAGTTTTCCTTTATCAATATGTCATCTCAATAGAGATGAGTGAAGCTGTTCCTTTTCCAAGATGCCTGAGGGATTTCCAAAAGTTAATTGGAATGAAATTGTCTCAGAATGGCTTCAATCAGTAAGATTCAATGATTTTTGACAGTAGCAAAGATGGTTGTCATGATGTCATTCATACCGAATTTTTTTCCACATCTGAGGTATTTTCACATCAAACTTGACAGCACATTATTGGGGACTCAGTCTTTGTTTTTTAATATATAAACTTGATAAAACTTTGTGGTTCCTGAATAGAACATGTAGTCCTCATGGAAACTGTCTAAGTATATAGATTTAACTAACCTCATTGTTAGGGCACTAAAATTTGAAATTCCAGAACCATTTTTCCTCCCCAAAGTCAAGAACTGTCTTCAGGCTTCTGTAGAAGTCAATTTATTGCATTTTTAACATTATATACCACTATTTGTGATAATCTAAGCTACACCAGGTTCCTATGTTATTGTTACTGTTAAGTGACTGTTAGCAACACATACTTCTCTCTTCAAATCTACTTTCTATTCATCTTCTAGCTACCTATCTATCTCACTAACTCTGCCCACACAGTGCTATTTGTTCCCTTTAGGAAGCTGCTTGTGGTATCATCATCAGATTGTATGAGGATTATAAAGCCCTTACTAACCCGAGAGAGAGGGTGTCACTGTGAGACAGAAAAACTATTACTCAGTGAGAGCCTATCACTTTGGGAGAGAAAAAGACTGTCGCTTAGTGAGACCCAAACACTTTGGGAGAAAGAAGCACTTTCACTCAGCGAGAGTTGGACAGACTATCACACTGTCAAAAAGTGACATTGTTACTCAGTGTATGAAAGTGAGAGTTATCTCTTTGTGAATGTTTTCCTTTTAACTGCAGTATCAGTTGCCTCTTAATTATTGTGTAATTTGTATTGATTTTTGTAGTGATTGGAACCATGG
>JAHRHZ010000088.1:47751715-47778937 GCA_024137785.1 Ginglymostoma cirratum | reverse complement strand
TCTGAAGAAGGGTCTTGGCCCGAAACATCAGCCTTCCTGCTCCTCTGATGCTGCTTGGCCTGCTGTGTTCATCCAGCTCTACACCTAGTTTATCCTTTCTTCTTCTGGTGTATCTTTTAAGAAAGCTATAGAATGTAACTCCACCCTTTGTTTGCACTTATCGAATTTTTCCATCACATCGTCAACTTCCTGGACCAAAGGTGTACATTCATTGCTGCAGTGGCCACTTAGTTTTTGTGTGGTTTAGTCAGTTTTTATCTCTCTCTCTAATTGAGATTTTTTTATCAATCTAATTCAGCCTTAAACCCATTTAAAATATTTGGATTCTTATGCAGACGCCCATTGCCAACATGTTACAGCTTTTGTATCCAATAAGTTAGTAATAAATATTCAACTCAAAATGCTGCAACTTCAACAAGTATGTTTATGTGGTTGGTTGACTGGTGCATTGTTACCCTACACATGATAACAGTGCCTCAGTGCATGTGGCACTTTGGATATATATTCATAAAACAAGCAATTCTAAGCTCTTTACAAATGATATAAAAGATGGCAAAATAAAGCAGTGAACAATGAGAATCACCTTGTGTCTCAGTGTTACTACTCGATGCATTCAGGGAAAAGGCTACAGTCGCTAAAAAGCAGGACAAATCTACTCCTGAGCCCCTCTACGCCCTTCTCGATTAGAACTTTTAACAGAAAGTTGATGTGTAGACAAGAATATGTGATCAGGGTGGGATTTACTGACCAATTACTTTAATGCATTGGAATAGATTTACATAGATATTTTAATTAAAGTTAAATCACAATGATAGGATAATTTCCTTTATTTTTATAATTTATATGTATTTTTAATAGATGAGTGACATACCCAAATGGATTTTCAAATGCACAATAAAGTGAAATTGAATTGATCAGTATTAGAGATGGAGGGATAGAGAGAGAGAAAGAGAGAGAGAGAGAGAAAGGTATGCGTGAGTATCAGAGAGAGAGAGAGAGAGAGAGAGAGAAAGTAAGGGTAAGCAATCAAAAAGATGCCTAGGGATCAGTACCTGAAAGAGGAATTTGATCTAGGATCAGTAGGGCAGAGATAGAGGAAAGGGCAATCAGGTTGTGAACTTGCCCTTCCAACAAAACCTTTTAAAGGACACACAGCATGTGCTTGGTAAGATAAGGGACTTGCACTGATTGACAGAAGCAAGTCAAATCCAATCTGTTTCCATAACTTAGCTGTGGTTTATTTTTATTTGTTTCTAATTCCAATTTGACCATCTTTCATATAGGGCCGTGCCTGTACTACCCAATATTTAAATGTATGATGGATAGCCCATATAGTATCCCTTGGGAATCAGAACAGGTTATGCATATTTCTTCCTAAGTATTTGCAAAAATAGGCCAGATTGTACTTTTGGTAAAATGATACAAGTTACAAATCTTCGACCTGTGTTATTTCTCAGTGCACGTACATGCAGAATCGCAGTTATAATTGGATGCATTGACTGCAATCAGTACAAATTGCTACACTGCTTCCCATCAGGCAGCTATTTTGTATGTGGGAAACAAAGTAACATCCAACAGCTTCCAACCGGACTGCTGCGGACGGAAGTTGTTGGATGTTACTAACAGTTTCACACAACACAACTGACCGTGCCCTGACTGTCAGTTTTATTTCCTTTTAGTAATAGGCGAAGAGATCTTGTGGCGCTGTTGTACTGGCTCTGCCTCTGAGCCAAAAGTTCTAGTTTCAGTCCTATTCCAGGAGTTGATAGCCAAGGAATGTGTGTTCATATCACAGCCAAAAAATAACAACTTGTAAATCTTTCCAATGTGCATCAATGACAGGTGGCGAAATCAAGAGAGATTCCTGGTCAGCCATGTGATGTAAAAAAATTGGAGCAACAACTATCGTAATCTGTAATTCTGGGTGACAACACACAAATAAATGTGTATGTTGCCACTGCAACCCAGAATCCTTTAGGGGGACAGTTGGCTGGGCGACTGGTGTAGATTGGTACCAACAGCACAGGATTCAATTCCCATTCTGGCTAGAATGTGTCAAGAACCTGCTTCCATGGTCACCCATGGTGAGAGTGATGACACAATGGATCAGAGTTGCCTTTGGGTAGAGAAGAAGAAAAACAGATTGAAAGAGATTTGAGACTCCCCAGACAATGAGTAACATGTATTCATCAATCATCAATGCAGGCAAATTCATTATTTTTGCTTACTTTGCGTTAATAGGAAACTGTTTAAAGTATCATATTAACCTTCTTACTTTTAGTTTCCTTTTATCCCAACCTGTTGTCAGGCTGGACCTTCCTTTAAAGTACATTCAGATTTGACTTTTATTTAACTTTTGTTTCCCAACTTAATGCTGATGCAATGTTGTTACATTTCTGGTGCCTAGCTCTGAATTCTCTGTATGTACTTGCTAACTGAGGCCTGAATTTTTGTGACCAAACAGGAGCACAAGATTGGGAAAATCATAGCTCTGCAAATCCAACACTGGAGAGACAGTTCAGTTTATTAACCGAGTTTTACTCTCCGGCTCCATAATGATTTTAGAGATAGCCACAGGGAGTATCAGGTTCAAAGGTGAGCTGTGGACTCCCTGGTGCTCCAGATCTTTACAGGGGCTGTTAAAAAAAACTGAGCCCTCCAGCCTTCACTACTCACAACTCCCATTTCCTATGCTCCATCCATACCAACAAATACCATGTCCCACCTTCCACCAACCCTGATGGCCCCACATATCTCTCCATGCCATCCTATTTCCCAGGACCCCCCCCCCTCCACCGCCGGCCCATGAGCCTTTATAGCCTCTATGCCAATATCATGACAATTTGGGCCAACCTAAGTCCCTACCCATCAACTTTTGCCCTGGTTCCCAGTATCCACATTGGACAGACTTCAGCACCCAAGCTGAGATGAAATAAAACAGAGATTCACGTAGTAATTGATCATCAGCCAGTGTGGCAGCAGCTTCTGTGAACTACAAATATGCAAAACACAAACTCCACCCACTCCCCTGCAATTATGATGACTGCCAGGTTCAGAGACAGGATTTGAGAATAGGGTTCCAGTGCTATTTTGGCAAAGCCAAAGATTCTCACTGGCATGATGAAAATTCAGGCCATTGTCTTTGTGGCCGAACAATTTTGTATTTTAGACTTCTTCTGACTATAGTTTTCTATATTCCAAATGCACTTCATTTAGAGAAGACTCTCTTCCTTTGCTCACACTAGTAGCAATTGATCTTACAAAATTGATCAAGCACTCACATGATTCTTGAATTGAATCTCAGCTACAGTTCAGTGGATAACACTAAGTCAAAGGTTTGTGGGTTCATCAACCCACTCCAGAGAGCTGAGCACATTGTCTCAGCTGATGTTCTAATGTATTACTGAGGGGTGCTCCACTGTGGAAGGTGCTGTCTTTTGGACGTGATATTAAACCACCTCTAAAGGTGATGCATATCATTCCTAGCTATTATTTCAAAGGAAAGAAGGAGAGTTCACCCAATGTCCTGGTCAATATTTCTCTCTCGATAAACATCAGTAGAATAGATTTTCTAGTCATTCTACACATGGTGTTTGCAGGACCTTAGGTGTGAATTGTCTACCATGTATCACTACATCACAGTATTGATTAAACTTCAAAATACTTCACTAGTTATGAAGCACTTTGTGATGCCCTGCATTAGCAGGAGACTTGTTTTTCTTGCACTATATGTGAATGAAACCCCATCTAACAATCGTATTTTCAATTTGTTACAAAGATGTTTTATAGTTAATATTGGTTGGAGAACTTAAGTTTTGAAGAAATGTGGAACTAGACATTTATTTTTAAATTCTTACTTGAAATGGTTTCTTTAAAAGAGGTCATTGAAAGTTGACTGTACACATTGGGGATTGTTTTTATCTAAGTTTCCTAAAACTGGTCATAACTTCTGGCTTTGCTGTAAAATAAGCCCACCACATCGATTTTTGAAGTGACTAGCTTGGAGAGGCTCTTGTTTTATCCAACTTGGTGGAAGAAAAGCCTACTAAGGGCAAGCTGATTTGGAGGAAAGCTTGCTGAGAACGAGTTGAATTGGAGGAAGGCTTGCTGAGAACCAGATGATTTGCAGGAATGTTGAAAAAAATAAGCTGAGTTGGAGCAAAACCTGTTTAGAACGAGCTGATTAAGAGGTAGGCCTGCTAAAAACCAGCTGACTAAGAGGGTTGGGTGCCAAGAATAAGCAGAGTTGAAGGAAAGCTTGCTAAGAACTAGCTGAATTGTAGGAAAGCTTGCTGAGAACAAGCGGGGTTGGAGGAAAGCTTGCTAAGAACAAATCACAGAGTTGATTTCTCTCATTTCTGAAAATTCAGTTCAGAGTGAAACCTAATTGTTTTTTTTAAACAGTGATAGATACAACATCTCAAAGTTATATTTCCTCAACAAAGTGTGTTTGCAAGACTTCAGAGACAGCTATGTGTGCTTTATGACTTGACCATGTATGCAGAACATTGAACACAGATTCCAGAACATCTTACGCTTTATCCTAAATAAAAACAGAAAGTATTGGAGAAACTCAGCAGATCTGACCGCAACTGTAGAGACAGAAATAGAGTTAATGTTTCAAGTCCAACATGACTTCTTCAGAAACGAAAGGGTTGCAAAACTGTTTTTTGTGCTGTAGACAGAGGGGGAGGAGAAGCAAGTGAAATAGATTGCAAGGGTGCTCAGAGCCAAGGACAGAGTGTTTGGTAATGTTCATGAAAGGAAGATGGAAATGTAAAAAGGGGATTGTAAACAGAGGTGTAAAGTGAAGAAAATGAGTCTGTTTTATGGATAAGTTTTATCATTTTGTCTTCAGGAATAATCAAATGGCCAAACTATTTATTTTTCCCAGAAATCCAATGTTGTAGAGAAATTCTTTGCAATTTCTTAATGTGAAGAGTATGTGCAAGTCTGTGTATGTAATTTGGGTATTCTTAGAGTGACAAGCATTTCTACTTTGATACTATTGACTGTGCAGGTTAACCAATAATTGCACTGTTGCTGAATATGTTTTATTTTGATTATAAACCCATAATTGTTTTTATTAAGAAATCTGGTTGAGAGATCTCGTTATTTAAAACCCGGCAGTTTTATTTTATGCTGTGATCCATAGAATAGTGGAACTGGAGTAACAGTGCACTCCTCTAGACCAGGTCACAAAAAAAGTCAACTATTACCACAGGCATGGAGTGGAAAGCAATCAGCACTTTCACTACAACCTAAAGACAGGTTTACAATAGTGGACAATCTTCAAATAATAGGATTGCTAGTCTTTTTCAATTAATTGTTGATAGGGTGAACATTCAAGATGTATTGCAAGGTAATGAAAAACAGATTTAGCCTGCTATGTTATTTGGAAAAACGTAAGGTTATTGCAAGCAATACGACTCACTCATCCATTATCCCTGTTTTCACTGATCCAAGCTAGTGCCTGATCCATCACCAAATCATATTCAAAATTCTCATTTTCATATCCTTCTATGTTCTCACTCTTTTACATCTCTGTAAAATCCCACAGTTCTACAAACCTCAGAGATAACAGTGTGCTCCAGTTCTGGCTCTTTATATGCATCTTCCAGTCACTTCCCTCCACCAATCTCGTACATGTCTCCAGTTGCCTAGGCCCACAGCTCGGGGATCCCTCCCTAACTAAATCTCTTCACTTCTCCATCACTAAAGATCATCTTTTCACTTGGACCACAGTTTTTGTCAGCCTTTTTGAGATCTCCTTCATTAATTCAGTATTAACTTTTGTCTCTGGAGCACAAGTTTGTGAAGCACTTCAAGAAGTCCTAAAATGCTGTTTAAGTGCAAGTGGGTTATCCCTGTAACACTCTAGGTAAGCCTGACTGTCTTACTTATCAGTAAGAATATTCAAGAAAATCCATCCTACTTTCACTTCTGTGAACGTAAGAGTACACAAAAATATCTTTCCAATAGCCCAAAGATTGATACATGTTTGTATGAGCTCAGTTCCAAAGTTATATATTACAAGTCTTGTCACATCCTCTTATTATCTCTGAATCCAAGTCCACACAGTATTTTGTTTCGGACTTAGAAATGACTGCTTTTCTAAATTGGGTCCTTTACTTTAGATGATTGGGTATTGGTGCCCTGATTAGCTTTGTTACCATTTTTGAGGAGTATTTGGTCCATAGCACAACAATATTGAAAAAGGTCAAAACCCCATAGCATTAATCAGCATTACACATGCTGTCTGCTGCCAGAATATAACACAGTTTAGGACTGGCAGACTGAAGCCTGCATTCACCTCCTGCCAGGATCACTGTGATGCTGACCGATACGAATAATATTGCACAAGGTCAGAACCAGCTTATGTTATAACCCAGGCACTGCAGCAGCTGTCGCTGTATGCAAGATTCATGGCTGCACACTAAGACTAGTGATAACCTGGACTTTCAGTTCACTATAAAACAGTGGATGCTGAGTGGCATATGAAGTTTTCAAGCTTGAGATTGCTATATTTTTGTTGAGTAATGGCATCTATAATGAAGGAAAGGAAGTAAACTAGTTAAATAACCTAAATAAAAACCAAAAGAACTGCAGATGCTGTAAATCAGGAACAAAAACAAAATTGCTGGAAAAGCTCAGCAGGTCTGGCAGCATCTGTGGAGGAGCAAACAGAGTTAACATTTCAGGTCCGGTAACCCTTCCTCAGAACTGTTCTGAGGAAGGGTCACCGGACCCGAAATGTTAACTCTGTCTTCTCCTCCACAGATGCTGCCAGCCCTGTCGAGCTTTTCCAACAGCTTTGTTTTTGTAGTTAAATAACCTACTGCTCTCCTATGAATAGAATTCTGTTCTTACACTTTTATCTGACACTTTGTCATACTTTCATTCAAAATATTTATCTTCCTACAGACTCTTTCCCACAGTTGTAAGGAGTTTTGACACTGTTCTTTGGCCATTGGCATTCCTTTATCTTTCACCAGCAGGAAAATTTCTGTTGCCACCACTAATTTGTTCCCCACAAATCTGTATCTGGACAATTTTAATAGTAACATGACCACAAATAGTCAATGAAAACAGGATGAGTTGAATTACATAGGTTGTAATTGATAAACAGCAGAAGTTAAAGTTTCAGACAGACACTAAGCATATACTTTTGCAGTCAGAGTTTTATTCCAACTCACAACACAAAATTCCAGTTCTAAAGAAGGGTCACTGGACTTGAAAAATTAGCTCTGCTTTCTATCCACAGATGCTGCCAGAACTGATGAATTTTTACAGCAATTTCAGTTTTTATTACACAATTCCATCAAACTGATTACTTGTTCTGCGTAAATGCACTTTGTCCTCACCCAACTATTTTTTATCTTATATAAAACCATCATCTGTCCCCTAGATACATTCGATCTCAGCCATCCACTGTAATGCAGGACTTGCATGTCAACAGCAATGCAGTACTCATATGTTCATTTCACAGTGCTAGCCTACTCCCAATGTACAACTCAAGGAAGCCATAGACATCTGCATGCAACACCATATCATGGCAATCTAGATTTACCACCATTGCATGATTCAGTATTCAGTAAACTTATGAATCATGCAAACCACACATTTGCATTCAGTTTCACAAGAACATAAGAACAGGCGTATGCCATTCAGCCCATTGAGTCTGCCCTGCTATTCAATATGACCATGGCTGATTGAACACTTCAATACCTTTTACACACCCCATCCCCATAACCCTGTTTGCCACTGATCTGAAATCAAAGGCTGAGTTTCCTCAGCCCACTGAGGTAGAAAATTCCAAACTTCACAACCTTTTGAGTAAATAAATTACCCTCATCTTGGACTTCATTGGTATTTCAGTTATTTTTAAATTGTGACCCCCGTTCTTCTCTCCCTAAGCAGGGGAAATGTCTTACCTGCGGCTACCCCTTTAAGTATTTTGTAAATTTCAATGAGATTCTCTGTCGTTCTAGTGAACCTTTGTTGCACTCACTCTATGACCACGTCATCTTTCCTGAGATAAGGATACCAAACCTGCACACAGTATTCCAGGTTTGGTCCACCCAAGCTCCTTTATGATTGAAGCAAGACTTCACTATTTATGTACTCAAATCCTCATGGAATGAATGCTAACATTCTACTGGCGCCTCTAATAGCTTAATGCACACGTACGTTAGCCTTCAGTCACTATTGACAAAGATACCAACTCCTTTTGTACATCTGCACTTTCCACCATCTTACCATTTAAGAAAAATTCTGTACATCTATTTCTTGTACCAAGGTGTATAGCCTCACATTTCTCCACAGTATATTGCACAATACCAAATAAATGGATTCCTGCTGGGCCCAGCTCTCACAACCATCTTTGGTTCATTCATGAGGCATGTACCTGCGATAGAATGGCATCTAACCTCCTACCTCTCACACATTTCCAATATGTAAAAGATATGTTTGCTATATTTGAATATGCCACTGTATGTCAAGGTTTTCTTACATGTATAAGTGGGCTCCATCCTGCATTTAAATTCATGTTTGACAAGTCGGATGTGCTCCCTGTTCTCAATATCCTAATCAAAACATCAGCCAGGAGTTCTCCAATACTGTCTACCACAAATCTACCTTCACTGGTCAGTAAACATATTGGGATTCCAACAGTTCCACAGACCATAAGTTTGACCTTATAGCAACCTTGTAAATAGGATCCAAACCATTTTTTTCAAATGCAATGTTGCTGCTGAAATGAGGGCATCGAACATTCTGCGGAAAATTGTCTACTCTGATCAGATCAATACCATGCAAGCCCATGAAACTACTAACTTGGTCATTCTTGATCCTGACTGGGTGCTACCTCAGATTACCCTGGAGTTGTAAGGTAACACAAAAGTGTGAGTAACAGGTGAAACCACCTCTTTCACACAGATACAATGCAGCAGGAACACAAATGACATTCACCACTAGATGGATGCTGCTATCAAGCCAAAAAGCTATCCCACCTGTGAGACAATTGAGTAACGCAGTATACGAATTTCAGTGTTGGTGTGATGTCAGACTGTACAAGACATAGATTGGCAGATCATATTGAACAGCATATCTTTAGTTGTTTGTAACAAGTGAGCTACTTACCACAACCAGCCAGCCTGTACTTGTAAAACTTGCAACACAGTGTGTCTAGTTAGTTGACGTACTGTGATGGGACAATGTTTCCTGGATAATTCTGAGTGTGCAATGAATAACACTGACAACCGATTTAGGATTGTCAGTTGTAATCGCAGTATGGTACATATTTGCATGTACTGGCACCTATATGTATTTCAACACAGGGCCCTGTCCTTTACAGTCAGAAAGGACATGTGCATGCACTGTTCCATATTAACCCAATAAAATAGGTGACAACCAATTGCTGATTCAGTTCTCAGGGCGATGACCTGACCAATCAGAGTCAACCTGCCTGGTTTGAAATGTAAACAAAGCCTGGCAGTAAATAGTGAATCATCATTACATGTTGCATTCTCCATGACAATGCCTCTACCAATCAGAGTTCATTTGTCAACCAATCAACACTCTCTTCTCAATCAACATAAATGTTGGTTTTTCCCCCTTTGTAGGTATTTCTTGCAAACTGTCCTGAAAAGTGCAAGACAAACAACTTTGACAAAATATGTCTTTTTTCAGCAATATCAAGTAAGGTACAACCAAAATTCACTTGATACATCAGCATGGTGATAGAATCTGTAGTTTCAAAGCCTGCATTTCATCCTTCAGACTGATCCTTACTGAAAACGGATACTGGGAAAGAAGACCGTTGTGTTAAGTTTCTATAAATATAAAAACTGAAGCTAAGAATATAAACCAAAACCTCTGGGAAAACTGAAACTTGTTGAAACATATAAAGGTACACATACTTGAAGACAGAAAGGATTGCAGGTGCTGGAAGCTAGAGATGAAAAATATGGAGCTGAAAAGCACTGCAGGTCAGAAAGTATCTGAGGAGCAGAAAAGTCAACGTTTCAGGTCCTGAAGAAGGAGTCCTACCCAAAACCTTGACTTTCCTGCTCCTTGGATGATGTCTGACCTGCTGTACTTTTCCAGCTCCACACTTTTTGACTAAAAGTACACACAGCAATCAGAGCTCAGGTACTGACGATGATCAGTTGAGTAGTGCAGAACAGACAAGCTGAAGAAGACAGAGCCTAGATCCTAATGATGAGAATTAGTCAAGTTGGTCACTGCAACTGTTTCTGTTATTTGCAGGAAATATTGATGGATTTCGGCTATCAAGACCATCAATACATGTGGAATAATGAGAATGCATATGTTAATGGTGTGATGATAGGGCAGCACGGTGGCTCGGTGGTTAGCCCTGCTGCCTCACAGCACTAGGGTCCTGCATTCGATTCCACCCTCGGGCAACTGTCTGTGTGGAGTTTGCACATTCTTCTTATATCTGCATGGGTTTCCTCTGGTGCTCTGGTTTCCTCTCACAGTCCAAAAATGTGCAGGCTAGGTGGATTGGCCATGCTAAATAACCCATAGTGTTCAGGGATGTATAGATTAGGTGGGTTATAGAGGGATGGGTCTATGTCTGGGTGGGATGCTCTGAGGGTCGGTGTGGACTTGTTGGGCCGAAGGACCTGTTTCCACACTGTAGGGATTCTATGAAAATAGATTATTAGATACTTGATGACATATAACATGATGTTATAAGAACATTAGTAGTCGCGTTATCAAAACTCCCAAGAGAAGACAGAATAATCTGAACCAGACAGCAGTATTACATACAACAGCAATCACTCACTAATATGTATGATTGTCCTTCTAGAAAATTCTGTGTTACTGGTCATGGGTTCTGTGGGTCCTTGTGTGGCTGATGAGCCTGATCCGGGAGCCACATTTCCCAGCACACATTTGGTATGTGTTTCCAGGAGGTGGAATTGGATCTTTGTCCTTAAGATCTTTGACATTCCTTTCTCTTTTCTGTACTTCCTCTTACCAATGTGAGTTCTCGAAGAATTGTCTCTCTCCATACAGGAGTTTCCTCCAAGTCTGTCTATTCTGAATGAGGTTCTACCACATGTTGACAATAAGGCAATGGCCTAGTGGTATTATTGCTGGACTGTTAATCCAGAGGCCCAGATAATGTTCTGGGTACCCGGGTTCAAATCCTGCCATGGCAGATGGTGGAATTTGAGTTCAATAAATATTCGGAATTAAGAATCTAATGATGACCACAAATCCATTGTCAGTTGTCAGGAAAAACCCATCTGGTTCACTAATGCCCTTTAGGGAAGGAAACTGCCATCCTTGTCTGGTCTGGTCTATATGTGACTCCAGACCTACAGCAACGTGGTTGACTCTTAACTGCCCTCTGGGCAATTAGGGATGGGCAATAAATGCTGCCTAGCCAGAGACACCCTCATCTTGTGAATGAATAAAAAAAACTATGATCCATTTCTTGAAGGAAGCTTTCACGGAATCTTTTCCTTTGTCCTCTTCTTGTTCAAGTACCTTTCTCGAGCTGGTCAAATAGGAGTTGTTCTGGCAATTGGAACTCAGACATCTGAAGCATGTGGCTGGTCCAAAGCTGTTGCTGTTAATTGTTTCAAAGACACTGATATTAGTACACCTGTCTTCCCAGCTGAAGTGCAGAAACCTTCTCAAACAACATCGACGGTACTTCTCAAGGGCCTGGAGGTGTCATCTATACTTGGTCCAAGTTTCGAAGCCATATAGAAGAATTGGAGGATGACTGTTGTGACTGCTGTGACAATGCTGTCACTTTAAAATATTTATTTTGTCCTGGGTTTTTTGTTGAAGAGGTTGTAGAGGCAGAGGTCCTGAAGAATCTAGGGAGTAACAAGTTTAACAATGAAAGGGGAGTGGCCTGTTCATCCAGTTCAAGTATTTCCTAGTTTTTTTTTTAGCTTTAGCAGTCACAAGATGTTTTGAGAACCAGAAGTGTTGCAAGCTTCAGTAAGATTCCTCTGACTTTCTCTGAAATCTCTCTCTGGACGTTGTTCCCTCCTGCCTGTAAGAATCTGTGTTTGAATTTACTTTTATGCCAAGGGGTATGTTTATGAGATGTTACTACACTGGAACAGTTAATTAATTAAGTTGCTATATCGGGTCAGTTAGGTTTTCCAATAGTTAAGTTATTCTAAATTCTGCTTTCTTTTGTTCATGTTTCAACTGTAGTGTTTGAATAAATTTTGTTTTGCTTAAAGCCGAGTGGTTTGACCAGTTTCATCACATCTGGTACGCCCACTTCACATCTGCCTTAAAAATAAGAAAAAGTTAGGGTAAAGGCTTCTGTCTTAAAATATTTCGAGGGTGTCTAACCTGGTCTATAACACTGCCTATCCACAGGATCTTGGTATCAGCACAGATGACATGGTTGTCAAAGGTTAGGCACCGGAAGGTGGCACTCAGAGATTGAATTCAATGTAGAATCTTGAATGTTAATGCAATATCAGCCTTAAATGAGAGGCAGCTTTCCAGGTACAGCTCCAGCCTTCATCTGCTGTAATAGCCGTTGATATCACATGAGCATCTTCTGCCTGGACTGGGATCAAGGGCTTGTTTTTGATTGAGCTTGGTCTGGTTCCTCCCCTCTGACCTTACCCCCACCATGGGTGGCACTGCCAGGAGTTGAGAACTCCTGATGGCATTGCTCTCAGGATCAACGGAATACTCAAGTCTCTCCAGCACAGCAAGGTGTTAATCCACAGAAAAGGTAATTTATCATTAAAATAGTGCGTAAATAAAAGAGTTTGCTGAAACTCCTGTGAGTCAGAGCATAATCAGTCTGCACAGCAAGAACAGGACAGTCTTGGGGAGCAGTCCCTCAACAGCAGAGATTCTAAAGTCTAAAACCTCATGACAGACTAATCCAAAATGGCTAATCAACTAAGGACTCCATCAGTAAACACAAAACTAACTGATAAGCAGTGTTGAAGCAATTTTGTAGATGTGTGCCATTTTAGTGATGACTACGCTGATTGAGCTTGAGTTAGTTTTGATCTACTGTCACCTGGGGATCAGGCTAAATCCTAGAAGAAAAGGAACGGAAATTCTTGTTGAGGAGGACATAAGGTTGAAGGACTTTCTGGCTGAGACTGGTGACATCCCATCACTGGACATTATAAAACCCACACAAGGTGGGTCTGCCCACCATCCACCTACCCACCCTTGAACTCAATTTCTAATACAGAAGGTGGGCAGATGCCAAAATCAGCAGTACTCCTGCGTTTTTTAAAGAAATAATAACAGTTCATTTGAGCATTTAAAACCTGTTGAGGTCAAAACATTGAAGACTTTCAAGAAAGATATAGATATAATTCATCAGACTGAAATGATCAAAGGTCATACATAGACAGCAGGGACAGGGGACTGAGTTGGATGATCAGCCATGATCATACTGAATGGCAAGGAATGCTCAAAGGGCCAAATGGCTTTCTTCTATGGCTACATTCTATATGGTTCACGTAAGCAGGCAGTTGAGAGTGGGCAGCAGAGATTTTCCTTCTACCTTTTTAAAAGGGTAGAAGGAAGGGGTGCACTATCTTTGGAGGGTGCCTCTTGCAAATCAGGTGCACTTGCCCAGAAAACAGTACATCCACTTCCTTCACCTCTGCACAGATTTTAAAAAACATCCCTCAACCTCTACCTGTCCCTAAGGAGACAAAGCCCTCCCTGCCCAATGCCCCGTAGATTGATGTGGTCCATGTGGCCTTCATCCTGATGCTGGATGCAATCTTGGCAATGTCCAATCTTGAGCTCTGCTGCTGTTGGACTGCTGGAGCTGCCGAACAGAGGGTGGGTCTTCCTTCCACTGAGGGACAGAAGTCCCACAGTGCACTCAGCTAGCCCTCAAGACTGCAGGGTAAGCTTATTTCAGGACTATTGGCTAGCTGTCGACATTCTGCCCATACGTGCTGAGTGGACAGTCAAGTCAATTTGTAAGACCTGGCTTTGTTGTAAAAAGCCAGTTAATGTAAGTTTATAACAAAAACAGAAGTTGCTAGAAAATCTCAGCAGGTCTGGCAGCATTTGTGAAGAAAAGGAGTTAATGTTTCGGGTCCGGTGACCCTTCCTCAAACTGATGATAGCTAGGAAAGTGTCAGTTTATACGCAGAAGATAAGGTGGGGGAAGGCGGTAAGGAGTAAACAATAGGTAGAGATAGAGCTAAAAGAGGGAGAAAAGCAGTTGGGTAGACAAAGAAGTTGATAACAATCTGGCTGGGAGGGTGAATAGTTGTTAATGAGGACTGTTAGTGACTAACAATAAGGAGTGTGTAATGGCAGGCTATGTGGTAACAAGGCCTGGTGTAGGGGGCTCGGTCATGAGAGAGTTTAGGCCCTAAAATTATTGAACTCGATATTGAGTCCAGAGGGCTGCAGGATCCCCAGACAGAAAATGAGGTGTTGTTCTTCCAACTTGTGCTGAGCTTCACTGGAACACTGCAGCAAGCCTGAGACAGAGATAACAAGGTGTAGAGCTGGATGAACACAGAAGGCCAAGCAGCATCAGAGGAACAGGAAAGCTGATGTTTCGGGCCTAGGCCCTTCTTCAGAAATGGGGGAGGGGAAGGGGGTTCTGAAATAAGTAGGGAGAGAGGGGGAGGCGGATAGAAGATGGATAGAGAAGAAGATAGGTGGAGAGGAGACAGACAGGTCAAAGAGGCGGTGATGGAGCCAGTAAAGGTGAGTGTAGGTGGGGAGTTAGGGAGGGGATAGGACAGTCCAGGAAAGATGGACAGGTCAAGGGGGTGGGATGAGGCTAGTAGGTAGGAGATGGGGGTGGGGCTTGAGGTGGGATAGGTGGGAGGAAGGACAGGTTAGGGAGGCAGGGACAAGCTGGGCTGGTTTTGGGATGTGGTAGGGGGAGGGGAGATTTTGAAGCTTGTGAAGTCCACATTGATACCATTGGGCTGCAGGGTTCCCAAGCAGAATATGAGGTGCTGTTCCTGCAACCTTCGGGTGGCATCGTTGTGGCACTGCAGGAGGCCCAGGATGGACATGTCATCTGAGGAATGGGAGGGGGAGTTGAAATGGTTCACAACTGGGAGGTGCAGTTGTGTAGTGCGAACCGAGCATAGGTATTCTGCAAAGCTGTCCCCAAGCCTCCACTTGGTTTCCCCGATGTAGAGGAGGCCACAACGGGAACAGCAGATACAGTATACCACATTAGCAGATGTGCTGGTGAACATCAGCTTGATGTGGAAAGTCTTCTTGGGGCCTGGGATGGGGGTGAGGTG
This sequence comes from Ginglymostoma cirratum, assembly GCA_024137785.1. Taxonomy (NCBI): domain Eukaryota; kingdom Metazoa; phylum Chordata; class Chondrichthyes; order Orectolobiformes; family Ginglymostomatidae; genus Ginglymostoma; species Ginglymostoma cirratum. Next base: position 47,763,665 of record JAHRHZ010000088.1, on the reverse strand, counting down.
GGAGGTGTAGGGGCTGGTGTAGCACTTCCTGCAGTTGCAAGGAAAAGGGCTGGGTGTTGTGGGGCTGGAGGGGAGTGTGGAGCAGATAAGGGAGTCCCGGAGAGAGTGGTCCCTCCGGAAACCAGATAAGGGTGGGGAGGGAAAAATGTCTTTGGCGTTGGGGTCGGATTGCACATGGCGGAAGTGTCGGAGGGTGATGCTTTGGATCAGGAGGTTGGCGGGGTGTACCTGAGGACGAGGGGAATTCTGTTTTGGTTGTTATTGCAGGGAGGGGATGTGAGGGATGAGTTGCGGGAAATGCGGGAGACACGGTCGAGGGCGTTCTCGACCACTGAGAGGGGGAAGTTGCGGTCCTACTATCTCTGAGACAGAGATGTTGACCAGAGAATAGAGTGGTACATTAAAACAGCAGGCAACTGGAAGATCAGGGTCTTTTCTGCAGGCAGAACATAGATGTTCTGCAAAGCGGTCACCCAGGCTATGCTTCATTTCCCCAGTGTAGAGGAGACTACATTGCGATCAGTGAATGCAGTAGACTAGATTGTGGGTCAGACCCAGTTGAATGCACTGTCGGCAATGATGCTGAGGAATCCTCGGGCTGCACTGCGTGCGCTTAGATCCTACCCTGACTTTGTTATTAAGCCTGCTGATAAGGGTGGTGCTGTTGTAGTCTGGTATACTGACCTGACTGTACTAACAGGCCCCATTAACAGCTATTCACCCTCCTAGCCAGATTGTTATCAACTCCTTTGTCTATCCAACTGCTCTCTTTCTCTCTCTTCAGGCTGTATCACCCCCTATCATTTCCTCCTTAGGCCCTCCCCCTCCCTATCTTCTGCATATAAACCAACATTTTTCTAGCTACAATCAGTTCTGAGGAAGGATCACTGGACCCGAAACATTAACTCTGATTTTTCTTCACAGATGCTGCCAGACCTGTTGAGCTTTTCCAGCAATTTCTGTTTTTGTTCCTGATTTACAGCATCCACAGCTCTTTCAATTTTTATTTAATGTACAATTTATAATTCATGAACCACAATTTTTATGTTAATATACATTGAACCGACATTGATTCTTGATTTTAGAGGAGTTTCAGTTAGCTAATCATTGAATCCCTACATGTGGAAACAGGCCCTTTGGCCCAACAAGTCCACACCAAACCTCAGAGCATCCAGACCCATCCCCCTGTAACCCACCTAATCTATACATCCCTGAACACGGGCAATTTAGCATGGCCAATCCACCTAACCTGCACATCGTTGGACTGTGGGAGGAAACCAGAGCACGCAAAGGAAACCCACGCAGACACAGGGGGAATGTGCAAACTCCACACAGACAGTTGCCCAAGGGTGGAATCAAACCCAGGTCCCTGGTGCTGTGAGGCAGCAGTGCTAACCACTGTGCTATCGTGCCGCCTTAAAAAACATATAAGATTGTCTTTACTGTTTCCTTTGTTTGACTCCCGCGCAGTAAAAATTATTTTGTTTAAATCCCGTGGCTTTGTTCTTTCAGTTAACAGTGGCAACTTTAGATTTCTCCTTTTGTGAGAAGTTACTGGTCTCAACAGAGATCATAACAGCATGACCTGCACCTCATTCCAAATTCTAGGCTGCTGTCAAGTCTCCAGCAGAACATAAGTCTCTGGGGTGTGTTGATGAACATGTAGACCTGTAAGAGGTTTTTCATTTCCTAGTACAGTTCTAGTTCACTTGTTTTTTTAGTTCAAATATGATTTCCCAATGCTCTGGCCAATATTTAGCGTTCAAAAACCAATATCAGTAAAACGGATGATAATGTCATTACCATATTGCTTCTAATGAAAGCATGCAGTGTAATGATTGGACGCCCAATTTCTTCCATTACACAGTAACTACAATTCAACAAGTATTTCACATTTGCTGCAAAACATTGTGGGTGGCCATGTCATCTGAAAGATGTTATGCAAATGTGAATTCTTTCTATCTATCCCCTGTCTAAGTTGACCCTGGTTTGCGATATCTCTGTTTCATTGTGCAATGTGGTGCTGGTAAGTGTTGCCTGACGTAGTTACCTGCCACCAATCCTCCTTTGACTTTGCTTTGTCTTGGGCTTATATAGTGATCAATGGTAGACCAGACACTACCCTCAAGATGGCTGCGGTTGCACACCTCTTTCTGGGACGTACCGTTGTAAGGCAAGTCTGAAGAGAGTTTCAGAGGTCGTCAAGGTTCGTACCAAGCAGCTCTGTGATGCAAGACTCTTTATGGGCTGATCTCTGGGACACATACTGAAACAAACCTCTATTGCGCTGGAGGACTGTCTGCTTAGTCAAAGGCACTTTTTGGTCTGCCCAAAACATGTTGCTCCTCTAATATAACAAGCTGTCTTCAACTGAGCATTGGAAACTGGCATAGTCCAAGGTCTTGGACTGCCCACAAAAGCCACCACCAAGGTACTGTAGGGAAGTCCTCCGTCTAAAGTCTTTCTGCCATAACATAGCAAAGGCTGGTAGCTTATAGAGTCACTTGCGACTTCTATTGAAATGTGTATAGTTCTTGTTATATTTAGTTGATTTGCAGTTTTACATTTGGATAGAAACGTCCAAGGGTAAAATTCAGAAAGGTGATATTTTATTGTATTTTCTGCTATGTCCAATTTGATCTATTTTGTAATGTACTTATGAACAAAGCATATCTTTGCAAAACATTTTACAAATAGTAATAAAGGACACATCACCGTTCATATTTAAAGAGACACTGTTCTTAAACTGACAAGTGGGGGGAGAGCAGTGCCAGAGGTGAAAATGACAGCATAGAGAAGCTGTACTCTGATTGGCCAGTGAAGGACCTACATTAGGGACTGGCCTTAAATAGTCGTGAATTCAGAAAAGAATATAATAATTTAGAGATTTTACAAGAATTCTTTTAATTATAGATAAAACTTAATTAACTATAATAGAAATGGCAGTACAGGCAATGTGTTGGTCTTGCATGATATGGGAGCTGGTGGATCTGCAGTCAACGTCTGCAGCTCCAGGAACTTCAGCTCGGAGTTGATGAACTAGAATCCGAGTTTCAGACACTGGGGCACATCCAGAAGGGGAAGAGTTACCTTGATAATGTGTTCCAGGCAGTCACAACCTGTAGCTTAAATATTTCAAATTTGGCCAGTGGTTGGGACAGGAGAGTATGATAAACAAGTTAGGCAGGTAGAGTGATCCTGAATGTAGATTTGACGGAGCCTCAGCTCTTGACCTCATCCAACACGGGATATGAGGTATGTGCTCCCTATGTGGATGTCAAAAGAGTCTGCAGGGAACATGGTCAAAATTGCCTTTGTGCCATGGTGCTGGAAGCCATTCAAGTGGGGGAGCACAAAGAAAAGTGGTAGTGGTGGGGGACTCTATAATTTGGAGACACATGGCATCCTTTGTGAGCAGGGTCGAGCATCCCAAATGGTCTGATGCCTACCTGCTGCCAAGGTGAGGGATTTCACTAATCAGCTTGAAAGGATAATGGAGATGGAGGGGAAAGATCCAGCTGTTGTTGTCCATGATGGGATCAACAACATAGGGAAGATGTCCTGTTTGAAGAATATCAGGAATTAGCAACAAACAGAGCCTGAAAGGTTGTAATCTCTGGATTATTACTTCAGCCACGTGTAAACTGGCAAAGGGATAAGAAGATTAGGGAAATAAATATGTGGCTATAGCAGTGGTGCAGAAAGAGGGGTTCCATTTCATGGGGCACTGGCATCAGTATTGGGACAGGAAGGAACTTTACCGTTGGGATGGGCTGCTACATGAACTGATCTGGGACCAGGTTTCTAGCAGAAAGACTAAATAGAATGGTCACAAGGACTTTAAGCTAGTTAAAATGGGGAAGGGCTCAGGAGAGGTTATTAAAGTTTCCAGAAGAAGTAATCAGACAGAGCATATGGAAAGGGTCAGGAATCTAACTTCATGCACAGCAGGTAAGGGGACAACTATGAGAAGGACGGCAGTCAATGTAGGACCAATGGTGTTGTACTTAAATGTACACAGTATTCAAAAAAAGGTAAATGAGCTTGTAGCACAGATTGAAATTGGAAGGTGCAATATTATGGGTATCACAATGTTGTGGGTAGGATGTGACTGCAAGGTGATCAGGGCTGGGAATTAAATATCCAAGGATATACATTTTATCAAAAGGACAGGCAGGGAGCAGAGGGGGCGGGATTTCCTTGTCAGTAAGAAATGAAATTAAATCAATAGCAAGAAGCGATATAGCGTCAGAAGGCATAGAATCCACATTGGTAGAATTTAGGAAATGCAAAGGGAAAATACTGCTCTGGTCAGACCACATTGGAATATTGTGAGCGGTTTAGGGACCCGTATCTAAGGGAGGATGTGCTGGTCTCAGAGGGGATCAAGAGAAGGTTCATAAGAATGATCCCAGGGCTTGTCATATGAGGAGCCGCTGAGAACTCTGGGTCTGTACTTGATGGAGTTTAAAATGATGAGGAGGTATCTCATTGAAACTTACAGAATACTGAGAGGCCTGAATAGAGTGAATGTGGAGAAGATGTTTCCACTAATAGGAGAGACTAGGACTCGAGAGCACAGCCTCAGATTGAAGGGTCGACCCTTTAGAACTGAGAATGAGGAGGAATTTCTTCAGCCTGAGGGTGGTGAATCTGTGGAACTCATTGCCGCAGAAGGCTGAGGTGGCCAAGTCATTGAATGTGTTTAAGACAGAAATAGACAGGTTCTTGATTAGTAAAGGGATCGAGGATTACAGGGAGAAGGCAGGAGAATGGGGCTGAGAAACATATTAGCCATGGTCAAATGGCAGAGTGGACTCAAAGGGCCAAATGGCCTAATTATGTTCCTACATCTTACTGTCTTATGGTCTATGGATAACAAAAAGGTTTACTGCATGATAGTGATACATATATATTTAATCAGGCATAATGACTGGGGCCTTACGGAGCCGGTAAATGTGAATCTACTCCCTCCAAAAGTTAGAGTAGAATTTCTATCTTCACCCACAAATTGTGTGGAACAGAGTGATTATAGCATGAAAATTAACCCCTTCAGAATCATTACTACACCTAGAAAGGAAAGGAGACTTGAGGCCACTAATTTTACCAAAAGGTGAAAGAAAACATTAAGTGCAATTTTTTCCGATGTTCCGAAGTTTGGAGTTGTTACATGAGCAGTTCAGACAACATCTGGCGAAAGGCACAGAGTTAGTGGATGAAACTTTCAGATCCTCTCAAAACTGGGAATGTTTGGTGGTGGGGTTCAGTCTCACAAATGCTGGCTTGTCAGTTTTGGGACGCCAGTATGGGCATTGACCATTTTGTAAGGGAGACAGGTTTGGGCCTGATAGAACCAGCTTCCTCACAAGATGAGTAGTTTCAGTAAGAATCTTGTTAAAGATACCTTTGGGGTGTCAGCTGGAATTTTCCAGTCAGTCTTCAGTCTTTCAGGCTGTTCAACGGGCTGGAGGTGGGCACCCAGCAGTATGCTGCAATACCGGCCAGCACTCCAGCATGCCTGCAAGCTCTCCCTGCCTGCCTGCTTGAGGTTATAGCCAAAGACAGTCTGCCCAATTTTCTGAGAGGCATCTTCTTGTTTAAGTATGCTCCCAGTTAATGACCTTGTACTGCAGCTGGGCGCACCTCTGAAACAGCAAGACCTCTAGCTTTAAGAGCTTGCTTGCCACATGTAAAAACCTTGTAATTTTAATCTGTTTTTCACTGCTTCCTGATCTTAAAACAAACCTGGCTCCTGCCTCTCTCCATGGCAAAATTTCCACCCAGCTCAATGAATTTTCATTAGAACAGGCCTTTCTAATGAAAATTCATCAAATTTAACTCTATTTGTCTATTAACGGAAGATGCCAGACCTGCACTGTGTTTTCAGCATTTTCTGTTTTTATTTCAGATTCCCAGCATCCACAGTATTTTGCTTTGTGTTTATGACAATGTGTTGGAACAAGCCTTTATTTCATAGAACATAGAACATAGAACATAGAACATTACAGTGCAGTACAGGCCCTTCGGCCCTCGATGTTGCGCCGACCTGTGAAACCAATATGAAGCCCATCTAACCTACACTATTCCATTATCATCCATATGTTTATCCAACGACCATTTAAATGCCCTTAAAGTTGGCGAGTCTACAACTGCTGCAGGCAAGACATTCCATGCCCTGACTACCCTCTGAGTAAAGAACCTACCTCTGACATCTGTCCTATATCTATCACCCCTCAATTTAAAGCTATGTCCCCTTGTGCTAGCTGTCACCATCTGAGGAAAAAGGCTCTCACAGTCCACCCTATCCAATCCTCTGATCATCTTGTATGTCTCTATTAAGTCACCTCTTAACCTTCTTCTCTCTAACAAAAACAGCCTCAAGTCCCTCAGCCTTTCCTCGTAAGACCTTCCCTCCATACCAGGCAACAGCCTGGTAAATCTCCCCTGCACCCTTTCCAATGCTTCCACATCCTTCTTATAATGCGGTGACCAGAACTGTACGCAATACTCCAAGTGCAGCCGCACTAGAGTTTTGTACAGCTGCAACATGACCTTACGGCTCCGAAACTCAATCCTTCTTCCAGTAAAACCTAACACACCGTACGCCTTCTTAACAACCCTATCAACCTGGGTGGCAACTTTCAGGGATCTATGCATATGGACACCGAGATCTTTCTGCTCGTCCGCACTACCAAGAATCTTACCATTAGCCCAGTACTCTCTATTCCTGTTACTCCTTCCAAAGTGAATCACCTCACACTTTTCCGCATTAAACTCCATTTGACACCTCTCAGCCCAGCTCAGCAGCTTATCTATGCCCTCTGTAACCCGCAACATCCTTCCACACTATCCACAACTCCACCGACTTTAGTGTCATCCACAAATTTACTAACCCATCCTTCTACGCCCTCATGTCGGTCATTTATAAAAATGACAAACAGCAGTGGCCCCAAAACAGATCCTTGCGGTACACCACTAGTAACTGAATTCCAGGATGAACATTTCCCATCAACCACCACCCTCTGTCTTCTTACAGCTAGCCAATTTCTGATCCAAACCGCTAAATCACCCTCAATCCCATGCATCCGTATTTTCTGCAATAGCCTACCATGGGGACCCTTATCAAATGCTTTACTAAAATCCACATACACCACATCAACCACTTGACCCTCATCCACCTGTTTAGTCACCTTCTCAAAGAACTCAATAAGGTTTGTGAGGCACGACCTACCCTTCACAAAACCGTGTTGACTATCCCTAATCAAATTATTCCTTTGTAGATGATTATAAATCCTATCTCTTATAATCCTTTCCAACACTTTACCCACAACCGAAGTAAGGCTCACTGGTCTATAATTACCAGGGTTGTCTCTACTCCCCTTCTTGAACAAGGGGACAATATTTGCTATCCTCCAGTCTTCTGGCACTATTCCTGTAGACAATGACGACAAAAAGATCAAAGCCAAAGGCTCTGCAGTCTCCTCCCTAGCTTCCCAGAGAATCCTAGGATAGATCCCATCCGGCCCAGGGGACTTATCTATTCTCAGACTTTCCAGGATTGCTAACACGTCCTCCTAATGAACCTCAATCCCGTCTCGTCTAATAGCCTGTATCTCAGTATTCTCCTCGACAACATTGTCTTTTTCATGCGTGAATACTGATGAAAAATACTCATTTAGCACCTCTCCTATCTCTTAGGACTCCACGCACAACTTCCCACTACTGTCCTTGACTGGCCCTAATCTTACTCCAGTCATTCTTTTATTCCTGACATACCTATAGAAAGCTTTAGGATTTTCCTTGATCCTACCTGCCAAAGACTTCTCATGTCCCCTCCTGGCTCTTCTTAGCTCTCTCTTTAGGTCCTTCCTGGCTAAATTGTAACTCTCAAGCGCCCTAACTGAGCCTTCGCACTTCATCTTTACATAAGCCTCCTTCTCCCTCTTGACAAGAGATTCAAATTCTTTAGTAAACCACGGTTCCCTCTCTCGACCATTTCCTCCCTGCCTGACAGGTACATATTTATCAAGGACACGCAGTAGCTGTTCCTTGAACAAGCTCCACATTCCAATTGTGCCCAGCCCCTTCCTTCCCCATCCTATGCATCCTAAGTCTTGCCTAATCGCCTCATAATTGCCTTTCCCCCAGCTATAACTCTTGCCCTGCGATATATACCTATCCCTTTCCATCACTAAAGTAAACGTTACCGAATTGTGGTCACTATCACCAAAGTGCTCACCTACTTCCAAATCTAACACCTGGCCTGGTTCAGTACCCAGTACCAAATCCAATGTGGTATCGCCTCTTGTTGGCCTATCTACATACTGTGTCAGGAAACCCTCCTGCACACACTGGACAAAAACTGACCCATCTAAAGTACTTGAACTGTAGCTTTTCCAGTCAATATTTGGAAAGTTAAAGTCCCCCATAACAACTACCCTGTTCCTTTCACTCCTATCCAGAATCATCTTTGCTATCCTTTCCTCTACATCTCTGGAACTATTCGGACGGCCTATAGAAAACTCCCAACAGGGTGACCTCTCCTTTCCTGTTTCTAACCTCAGCCCATACCACCTCAGTAGACGAGTCCTCGTCAAAAGTTCTTTCTACAACCGTAATACTGTCCTTGACTAACAATGCCACACCTCCCCCTCTTTTACCATGTTCCCTGATCTTACTGAAACATCTAAACCCCGGAACCTGCAACAACCATTCCTGTCCCTGCTCGATCCATGTCTCCGAAATGGCCACAACATCAAAGTCCCAGGTACCAACCCATGCTGCAAGGTCACCCACCTTATTCCGGATGCTCCTGGCGTTGAAGTAGACACACTTCAAACCACCTTCCTGCCTGCTGGTACACTCCCGCGACCTTGAAACCTTATTCATGACCTCACTACTCTCAACTTCCTGTACACTGGAGCTACAAGTCAGGTTCCCATCCCCCAGCTGAACTAGTTTAAACCCTCCCAAAGAGCATTAGCAAATTTTCCCACAAGGATATTGGTACCCCTCTGGTTCAGGTGCAGACCATCCCATTTGTAGAGGTCCCACCTACATTAAATACATTTCATGTATTTAAATTCTCACTCCCAACTGAAATAAAAAATCAGCCGGCTTTTGATCACTTTGATGTGAATCACACAACACTTTCTCTCTACTTCTCTTTCAAACAGGTTAGAGATGCAGCCAAAGCGATTTGTGCCAGATCCTGAAACCACTTTAATACTGTAACGTTTACGGTGACAGGGTAATTGAGGATGGGCAGAGATTTGGAATTCCAGAGAAGACCACAAGCTGCATTCACACATAACTAGTTAGCCTGTAGTGGATTGAAACACCATGTTCAGCATGGCTAAACAGTCTTGTCTGCAAATCAATTCCTCAAGTGGGAGGGGAACAGACATGAATGGAATTCACAAACGTTGAAAGAAAGCCAGCAGCTGTGTCAGGATAGCTGGTAATCCCTCTATAAATCCTTTACCACTGAGATGCTGTCCAGCAACATTTGGCTCTAATAGTTCAAACCTGTTCTGCTCCTGTATCCAAAAGAAAGAGATATTATAAAATATCACTGGGGGAAGCTACTTGGCCCAAACATGCTGCGCAGGCATTATGAACAAGATTAGCCTCAATACCTCTGTTTCCACAGCATTATCAATTTTTCAGGTATTGTGAAATTTACATCTGTTACGCAGTTGGGTCTGAGGCTAAGGAGAGTTTTACTGTTTCCTGATACTTAAGTTGGAATGTGAATTTCAGCTCATGTTAGAATTAGCCTGGCTTGCAACATTCAGGGTGTCCAAGCAGCTTTAAATCACTCGTAGAGGGTGACCAGTTGTAGACTGACAGGATGAAATGAATGGTCAGCTTGTAGGGAGAGAAGGCAGTGGGTGTTACAAAGCTGGCTTGTTGGTTGATGCAATGTGTCTTGATATAATGATGGATATGGATATACAGTGGTGAACATCATCAATCTCCAGACATTTGAGAGGATGTATGTGATATATAACATCTAGGAGCCATGTGTTTCAAATTGTATAAGGCAATGGTTCTGGAGGAGTTAATGTTCATTTTACATTGGCTCCAACCATTCTTTTGATGCCATACAGATGGTGGATAGAAACAAGGAGTTCTACTCTAGCTTTTGGAGGCATATGAGTTTGTACCAGCTACATAAGTTGCTGGTAATTAGACTTGACCAAATGTAGTTGTAGTTATGATTATACTTCTGTCATGCAATACACTTCCTTGTACCTAAGAACAGCCTGTTCTGTAAATATTCTACAGTAATTTTCTTCCAACCACTAATCAATAGTCAGAAGGTAAATGACACCAGGTTATAGTCCGAGATAACAAGGCGTGGGGCTGGATGAACACAGCAGGCCAATCAGCATCATAGGAGCAGGAAAACTTGACGTTTCGGGCCTAGACCCTTCATCAGAAATGGGGGAGAGGAAGAGGGTTCTGAAATAAATAGGGAGAGAGGGGGAGGCGGATAGAAGATGGATAGAGGAGAGGATAGGTGGAGAGGAGGCAGACAAGTTGAAGACGCGGGGATGGAGCCAGTAAAGGTGAGTGTAGGTGGGGGGGGTAGGGAGGAGATAGGTCAGTCCAGGGAGGACGGACAGGTTAAGGGGGCGGGATGATGTTCGTAGATAGGAGACGGGGGTGGGGCTTGAGGTGGGAGGAGGGGATAGGTGAGAGGAAAAACAGGTTAGGGAGGTGGAGATGAGCTGGGCTGGTTTTGGGATGCGGTTGGGGGAGGGGAGATTTTGAAGCTTGTGAAATCCACATTGATGCCATTGGGCTGTAGGGTTCCCAGGCTGAATATGATTTGCTGTTCCTGCAGCCTTCGGGTGGCATCACTGTGGCATTGCAGGAGGCCCAGGATGGACATATCGTCTGAGGAATGGGAGGGGGAGTTGAAATGGTTTGCGACTGGGAGGTGCAGTTGTTTGTTGCAAACTGAGCGCAGGTGTTCTGCAAAGTGGTCCCCAAGCCTCCGCTTGGTTTCCCCGATGTAGAGGAAGCCACAACAGGTACAGCGGATGCAGTGTACCTCATTGGCAGATGTGCAGGTGAACATCTGCCTGATGTGGAAAGGGATTGGGGTGAGGGAGGAGGTGTGGGGGCAGGTGTAGCACTTCCTGCGGTTGCAGGGAAAAGTGCCGGGTGTGGTGGGGCTGGAGGGGAGTGTGGAGCGGACAAGGGAGTCGCGGAGGGAGTGGTCCCTCCGGAAGGCAGATAAGGGTGGGGAGGGAAAAATGTCTTTGGTGGTGGGGTCTGATTGCAGATGGCGGAAGTGTCGGAGGATGATGCGTTGGATCCGGAGGTTGGTGGGGTGGTACGTGAGGATGAGGGGGATTCTTTTTTGATTATTATTGCGGGGACGGGGCGTGAGGGATGTGTTACGGGAAATGCGGGAGACACAGTCGAGGGCGTTCTCGACCACTGTTGGGGGGAAGTTGCGGTCCTTGAAGAATGAGGACATCTGAGATGTACGAGAGTGGAATGTCTCATCCTGGGAGCAGATGTGGCGGAGGCGAACGAATTGGGAATAGGGGATGGCATTTTTACAGGAAGGTGGGTGGGAGGAGGTGTATTCCAGGTAGCTGTGGGAGTCAGTGGGCTTGAAATGGACATCGGTTTCTAGGTGGTTACCCGAGATTGAGACAGAGAGGTCCAGGAAGGAGAGACAAGTGTTGGAGATGGTCCAGGTGAACTTCAAGTTGGGGTGGAAGGTGTTGGTGAAGTGGATGAACTGTTCGAGCTCCTCGTGGGAGCACGAGGCGGCGCCGATGCAGTCATCAATGTAACGGAGGAAGAGGTGGGGTTTAGGGCCAGTGTAGGTACGGAAGAGGGATTGTTCCACGTAACCTACAAAGAGGCAGGCATAGCTTGGGCCCATGCGGGTACCCATGGCCACCCCCTTTGTCTGTAGGAAGTG
>JAHRHZ010000088.1:47720686-47751315 GCA_024137785.1 Ginglymostoma cirratum | reverse complement strand
TCCTCCCTACCCCCCCACCTACACTCACCTTTACTGGCTCCATCCCCGCCTCTTCGACTTGTCTGCCTCCTCTCCACCTATCCTCTCCTCTATTCATCCTCTATCCGCCTCTCCCTCTCTCCCTATTTATTTCAGAACCCTCTTCCCCTCCCCCATTTCTGATGAAGGGTCTCGGCCCGAAACGTCAAGTTTTCCTGCTCCTATGATGCTGCTTGACCTGCTGTGTTCATCCAGCCCCACGCCTTATTATCTCAGATTCTCCAGCATCTGGTGTACCTTTTATCCCAGGTTATAGTCCACCAGGTTTATTTGAAATCACAAGCTTTCAGAGTGCTGCTTCTTCATGAGTAGAAGTCACTTGATTTCAAATAAACCTGGTGGACTGTAACCTGGTGTCGTGTGACTTCTGACTTTGTCCACCCCAGTTCAACACCAGCATCTCCACATCATGACTAGTCAATAGATAGGCACAAGACGGAAACAAAGACAGAGGAGGATTGGTGGAGTGGGCTGTTTCAAACAACACTTACTCAGCACCACATTGGGAAAGGTGGCACACACCATAAGGTGCCAGTGATGGTCATCTGGGAAAATACCACATTTCCCTCACAGTCTGACCCTCCAAAGAGGCTGGAAACCATGTCGACAAACGGAATACTGTTGTTTGTGGTGTTGCTCTACATTAATGACAATAACACACAAATGTGAATACACACACACACTCACAAATGCACAGACACATACACATAATTATGAATTTTCATATTAATTCAGACACTTGTGAAATGTTTCAGAGGTGTTCTGAGATCCAGTATGGAGCTAGGGTAAGTACATGGGATCTGTTTTAAAATTCTTGCAGAATACAGTGCACTCTTCAATATATACATAAATAAATATGTGTGTGGTATATCTGAGTACACACTTTTACTAAGATGCACTTAGATGCACAAACAAAGGCAGGATTCTACAGTTCAACTTCCAGATGGCTGGGTTCCAGATTATGTTAATGGTTTGCTCTTAACTTTCATCGTGGTGTCTTCCTAAAGCTACTTTTTAGCTGGTGTACGTGTTCAAAGCACACTTTGAATCTGCCTGTTAGTGACAGCATTACAAATAAGCTGTGAACAAAATGTGAAAGGGCTGGTATCATCTAGGGTTTAGTCAGTGTTGGAAAGTTAACCTGCTTTGAAGTTGTAAGTTGGCGATCCAAATAATATTTACATCAAGCAATCACTACTCAGTCACTCACTTTGAAATCTATAATCCTGAAACAAGATGGTTTCTACAAATTTAAGTATGGGATTAGCAAAGATGGAAACGTAGTTGTACACAAATTATGTTAATTCTTTCTACCATCTTACTCTTTTATCTTTTACCTGTCCTCATTCCTGAAGATGTGATGGTTTCTTTCTCATACTTCATCTAAAGGATGTTCTTCATTTTTGACTTTAAGAAAGTGCTTATTGGCAAGTTATTTAACTGTGATGATATCAAAGCTGACACTAATCTTTCTCTTATTCAGGGTTCACACATGCATATCATGGTAATGCACGTGAGTGGGAATTAAAATGTTTTCACTTCCAGTCTGATGTTATTAGCCAAGCGTCAATCTTGGAATTTTCCTGATTTGCATGACTAGACCAGCTACGTTTATCAACTCAGCTACCAGGACAGCCCTGCCTTTGTATTATTATGCCACCTTGGCTTTTTATTTCTGCTAACGAACCTTTCATTTTGGGTTAGAAGATTGTGAATTCAAGTTCTACTCCAAAGACTTGATCCCATAAATCATGGAGCACTGGATTGTTGTAAACACAATCTTCTGGATGAAATGTTAAACTGAGGCTCCATCTGCTCTCATAGGTGAATGCAAGTGATTCTATGCCACTAGTTTGAAAACCAGGAAGACAATTCTCACAATATCCGGGAAAAAATAGATAGACGGGATGGTCAGATAGGCTGAATAGTGGCAAATGAAATTTAATGAGAAAAACGTGAAGTGATACTTTTTGGGAGGACTAACAATGAAATGGAGTACACATTGAATGGTAGGAGCCTAGAAAGTACAAAGGATCAGAGGGACCATGGTGACTCTGTCCATAGATCCTTGAAGGTAGCAGGACAGGTAGAGAGGGTGGTAGTGCAGGCATGTAGAACACTTGCCTTTATTAGTCAAGGTATTGACTTAAAAAGCAGGAAGGTTATGATGGAGCTGTATATAACATTAGTTAGGCCACAGCTGGAAGGCTTGTGTGGTTCTAGTCGCTAAGTGTAAAAAACTGGTGACTGTATTAGAGAGGGTGCTTGCGCTCTGCACACACCAACCAACCCGACCTTCCGGCTGCCAGCCACTTTAAATCCCCTCTCCCAACCCCCTGGTGGCATGTCCATCCTTTGCCTCGTCCACTGTCAGAGTGAGGCCAAACATGAACTGGAAGAACAACACCTGATATTTGGAGTTTAAAGCCCAATGGCCTGAACATTGACTTCACCGGCTTCAAAATCTCTCCTCCCCTAACCTGTCCATCCTCTGACTCACCTTTCCGCTCCACCCTTCCCACTGAGCAACCACAATAACCCCTTCCTGCATCCACCTATCTCCATCACACCTACCCTCCACCCAGCTATATCCCTTCCCTCTATTTCTGGGCTCCTCTCCCCAGTCCTTATGAAGGGTTTCAGCCTAAGTCATTGACTTCCCTGTTCCTCAAATGCTGGCTGGCCTGTTGTGCTTTTCCAGCTCAACATTTATTGACTCACCAGGATACAGCCTGGGCTGGAGAGATTCAGCTATAAAGAGACAAGACAGGCTTGGGTCATTTTCCTGAGAGTACAGACCACTGACGGAGGATCTGATTAAGGCGTATAAAAATCTGAAGGGCAAAGACAGGGAGTAACTTTTCTCCTTAGTAGAGGGGTCAATAGTCAAAGGGAACAGTTTTAAGATAAGGAGAAGGAGGTTTATAGTGGATTTAAGGAAAAATATTTTCACCCAGCAGGTTTTGGTATCTGGAACTCACTGAGTGAAAGGGTGGTAGAGGTGGAACCCCTCAAGACATTTAAGAAGTGTTCATGTGATCTCACGCAATGCCATAGCATACAAGGCTATGAACAAAGTGCTGGAAAATGAGATTAGAATAGATGGATGTTTGATGGCTGGCACGGCCACAATGGGCTGAAAGGCCTCTGACCATTCTGTACCAGCCTTTGAGTCTATGACTCTATGACCCTTTGAAAAATTGATCCCAAACCCACCATCAATAAAAGAGATTATCTGGTCATTAATCTAATTGCTGTTTATGGGATCTTGCTGTATGAAAACTGCCTATCACATTTACACAACAGGATACAACACTTCAACAGCATTTCACTGGCTGTTATAGGCACTTTGGCACATCCTGAGGATGTGATGGGTTCTGCAGAGACATAAATTCTTTCTTTCATAGGGCTGCTTGCACATTATGTGCTTCTGGTTTGTTTTACCATAAGGGAAGTTGCAATGTCATAGTTTAGCTTGATCCTGATCAGTGGGTAAGTGAGGGGCCACCTTTAATCATAATCCTGACCAAAGTTGTGATTTTGCCTAACATATAATTAGAATAAAAATTGAGCCAAGTTTTGGTGACTAACACAGCTTATACAATAAACTCGTTTCATCTTTCGCCATTGATATTAATGATAGGAGCCATTTGAGGCGATGAAATACAGCCATACATCAATGCAACTTTAAAACATATTGGGGAAGAGAGGAGTACAGCAGTTTTTCTCAGCTAATAAAAACATTCTTGTGGGGATAAGGGTGAAACTTAAAATTTTTGTGACTGTATTTCACTCTTTACGTGAACTGTGAGCATGCTGTGACACAATTAGTGCCATTGTTATCAGCTGTGCTGAAAGAAATGTGGGAACGCTTAATGAGTCCATTGCAGTGATGACAGGAAATCCAGGATGATTGGTCTGTCAATCAGGCTCCTTCAACAGACCGTTGCTTCCAGTGAAAGACATGCTTGCCACTGAAATCTTCTGCAGGATCACTCAGCGTTAACATTCTCTTATCCCTAAGGATGGTCAAATGGTTCTTTCAAAGTTTCCCTTTTTAACATTGGTCTGCTGCCCTCCTGAAGATATCATACTCTCCTCTCCGATCTCAGCAATTCAGATCCTGCCGAGTGCTATGAACAATTTGATTGGCTTATTCCCCAATAAGAAGAACATGAAAACAATGTCCCTGGGACATTTTAGGACTGGCATTGCACTTGATTGAAATCTGTCTCTCATTCATAATCTTGTGGATATCCCCAGGCCATAAAATTCAATGCAGCTTAATATTAAACAGGTTTAAACATATGCCACATGCCTCCAAATCCAGACACTTCAAAGCCTCTCCCGCAATTGGTCATATTCGCAACTACTTATCTTCAATCACTCCAGCTCAATCGCATCCCACATTACATGCTCAGTTCCTGGCACTGAATTGAAGAAATGTTGCTGATACAAATCAAACAGCAAATCCATTGTTACAGAGGGATTTTTAAGGGCTGTCTGTGGTCCTGTCAGATACTCAGTCAAAGTATAACACACAAGGACAAATTCCGAATGCCTTCTGTTCAGAGGCGATGGGCTT
Source organism: Ginglymostoma cirratum (assembly GCA_024137785.1). NCBI lineage: Eukaryota > Metazoa > Chordata > Chondrichthyes > Orectolobiformes > Ginglymostomatidae > Ginglymostoma > Ginglymostoma cirratum. The sequence continues at coordinate 47,746,691 of JAHRHZ010000088.1, read as the reverse complement.
CACGTTTGGATTAGTTTTAAAGAAGAGAATTTCCTCAATGTTTTTACACATCAGTGGCTCAAAAACAACAAGAAATATAAATAATTTGGACACAGAAACAAGAGTATACTGCTGATATTTGGTTCGTGAGCATGGAAACGAGTCAAGAAAAGTTGAAGAGATTGCAGGAGAAGGCCAATAAGGGGAAAATATTGTTTAATAGGCAGAAATGTGAAATTGTTTTGGGAAATAGGATAGTGAAAGAAATTACACCCTAAGCAACAGAGTTCTTCATAGAACTAAACAGAAGAGAGTTTGGAATCTGTGATTATACGCAAGTAGACTTAATAATGAAATTCTGGATTTTTTACATTGGATATTAAGATAATGAGGTTGAATAAGTAGAGATGATCATTTAGGCCACACTTGAAGATAATGGACAGTATTTTCCCAGCCCCAGAACAAAATGCGCAATGATAAGTCAGTTGGGAAAATATGCAACCATCAGTAAAATGACATTCTCAACATCAAGGGGCCAAAGACCGATTTTCCACCCAATGTTTGAACGATGAGAATTTCACAGGTGAGCAGTGACAGGCTTATTTAGCTACATTTATGTCTCATTATTACCTATTTTCACCTCACGTATATGCAGTTTGCTATTCTCCCACACACATGACAGAACCTAAACAGCAACAATCCCTGTCACGGAAGTCAGATCGGATACCTACTGATTCCAGCTTGCTACTTGATCCTCCAGGCCTCTGTTTTGGCCACCGTTCCCAGCATGCTATATGGGTCACAACCATCTCTATCCTTTGTCCATGGAAGTTGGCATTGGACATACACGAGCCTCACCACATCATCATGGCACACTTCTGACCCACTTTATAAGATAGTTGTCCACTTCAATGCTCCACTTTGGAGCGCACCAACATCTTTCTTTGGAAAGTTACTGACAGGCCACATTGCATGCAGGGACAGACACCCATCTCATGCATCAAAGCATGGTGTACCTCAGGGCTTTTCACTTGCTTTCTAAGTGCTAATTCACTTCACACCTACTCACAGCATTTCTCTTTGCCTTGCCTTTCTCTTTGGTGGGGATCAGAGGGTCGGTGACTATCATCATCTCCTTCACTTTGATGGTGAGACAGTGCAATGATTAGCAGGGCTAAACTGGAAACCTGGGGCTCAGGGGACAATGTTGGGATATTACGTCTTAAATGAAAGAGCTTGGTGTGAAAGATAGCGTTGACAGGGAGTGTGAAAGTTAAAGAAACATGAAGTTTTGGGGTTCACCTAGATTCATTCACTCTGTGAAGCATAACTTGTGTTACCTTACATCTTTATCCAAATCACAAATGCACAATGAAACTGAAAGATCAAGTGAGTGGAGTAACTAGAATATTAGAATGTCCTTTATTGTCACATGTATTCGATATTAAATACAGTGAAAAGTGAGTACCATCGCCCGTACGTAGGTGACATTCACATTAATTTAGAATAAAATAAAAAACCTTAAAGAGAGTCCAACTTTTCCTTCTCCACTGCTACAGCTTGCTGCCGCCAGAGCCTGCTCCAGGCTTTCCAGCCCATGCCATGCCACCAAAAGTGTCCCACTCTGGCTTTCCAGCCCGCACCATGCTACTACCAGGGACCTACTCAACGCGGAAGCAAGAGTCCTGCTCACAGACTTCACAGGCTGACCAACCGATTCTGTAGCCACACTGCTTCTGAAGACACTGCCACTGCTCTGGAGCCCATTGAAGCCACCCCCTGCTGAAGAGCTCTCTTTATCTACCTACCATGAGAGTTCACATCTGCCATTCTGACAGCAGTCTACATACCACCCCATTCGGATGTGAAGAATGCCCTAGGCATAATTTACACCACCACAAACAATCTGGAGACAAAATTCCCCAAAGCCCTATTCATTGTGGCCGGCAACTTCAACCAGCCAACATCAAGAGGGTGCTACCAAAGTACAACCAACACATCTGCCCCACCAGAGGACCGAACATTCTGGGCCACTGCTACACAACCATCAAAAACACATACTGCTCCATCCCTGGCTGCACTTTGGAAAATCAGATCACAGCGCTGTGTTCCTCCTTCCAGCTTACAAGCAGAAGCTGAAACGGGAGGATTCTTCACAAAAGGAAGTACAATGCTGGTCCAAGGCTGTGGAAGACCGCGTCTGGGACTGCTTGGAATCAGTGGACTGGTCCATGTTCAAGTATTCAGTAGCAAACTTAGACAAGTACACCACCATTGTCAGGGACTTCATAAGCAAATGCATGGAGGACTGCGTACCAAAACAGTCAGTCCAAGTGTTCCCCAATCGTGAACCTTGGAAACCCACTCCTGACTGAAGACAAGAAGGGCAGCATTCAAGTTGGATGACCCAGTCCAATACAAGAAATCCAGATATGACCACCGCAAAGCCATCTGGGAAGCCAAGAGGTAGTACCAGACCAGGTTAGAGGCTCAAACCTACCAAACACACTCCTGCAGTGTATGGCAAGACCTAAACAACATTACTGGATTCAAGATGAAGCAGAGCAAGATAGCGAACAAAGACACATCCCTCCCTGATGCGCTGAATGCTTTCTATGCTCAGTTTGAGCAGAATGCCAGCGATGCAGTGATACCTGCCTCGCCAATCCCGGACACGCCTGTTCCCTCTGTTACTGCTGCAGACGTCAAATCAGTCTTCCTGGAAGTCAATCCAAGGAAAGTGATAGGCTCAGACAGTGTCCCCAGCCGAGCACTCAGATCCCGTGTGGACCTACTAGAGGTATTTACCGACATCTTCAACATCTCCCTCCTATAAGCTGAAGTCCCCACCTGCTTCAAGAAGACCACCATCATCCCTGTACCTAAGAAACACATGCAGTGTGCCTTAATAACTACTGCCCAGTGGCTCTGACCTCAATTATCACAAAGTGCTTCAAGAAGCTGGTCATGGCCCTGTCAACTCCAGTCTCCCAGTCTGCTTCGATCCCCTACAATTTGCTTACCGACATAACAGGTCCACAGTGTATGCCATATCCCTAGTCCTGCACTCATCCCTGGAGCATCTGGACAACAAAGACACCGACATCAGACTCCTGCTCATTGACTACAGCCCCGCTTTAATCACTATTATCCCCTCCGGACTGATCTCCAAATTCCGCGACCTTGGTCTCGGCTCTGCTGTGTGCAACTGGATCCTCAGCTTTCTGACCCACAGGCCGCAATCAATAAAGATAGGTAACTGCACCTCCTCCACAATAACATTCAATACTGGAGCCCCCCAAGGATGTGTCCTCAGCACCGTACTGTACTTCCTGTACACTCACGACTGTGCTGCCAAATTCTGAACGAATGTCATCTACAAGTTCGCTGATGACATCACTGTATTGGGACGGATATCTAACAACAACAGGTCAAAATACAGAAGGGAGACAGACGGCTTGGTGACATGGTGCAATGAAAACAACCTCTCTCAATGTCAGAAAAACTAAAGAACTGATCATGGACTTCAGAAAGAAACGAGGAGAACACACCCCCATCTACATCAACGGAACTGAGGTTGGAGAGTGGACAGTGCCAGGTTCCTTGGAGTGACGATATCTAAGAACCTGTCTTGGACTGCCCACATAGATAAAACAGTCAAGAAGACCTTTTCTTCCTCAGGCGGCTCAGGAAATTTGGCACGTCCCTAAAGTCCCTCACCAACTTCTACAAATGCACCATTGAAAGGATACTGTCTGGGTGCACAACAGCCTAGTATGGCAACTGCTTTGCCCAGGACCATAAGAAACTACAGAAGGTGGTGTGCACAACCCAGACCATCACAGAAGCCATCCTTCCATCCATGGACTTCAATTACACAGCTCACTGTGACAGAAAGGCTGCCAACATCATCAATGACCCATCACACCCTGGTAATGATCTCCTACAACCTCTTCCATCAGGCAGAAGATACAGAAGCCTGAACACACGCCCGAGCAAGTTCAGGAACAGCTTCTTCCCTGCCATTATTAGACTCAGGAATGGACTGTCTAGCCTCAAATAATGATTGATCTTGCTAATGTGATCTTGCCTACTCCACGCCCTGTGCAATGTAACTTGTATCTCTGTCTGAGTCGTTTTGAGCTGTACATCCTTGCCTGCTATGACCTGTCTGTACTGCTCGTAAACAAAGCTTTTCACTGTACTTCAGGACACATAACAATAAATCAAACAATCAATTAACAGGTAAGTTTGAGAATAAAGAAGGGGTGGACGGAAAAAGAAAAAGAAAAAAAATTTCAGATGAAGAGAACAATCCCGGGCACAGGACCCCGTACGCTGCCTACTCCGCTGCTGCCATCTTGATTTCAAGAGGCGCTTCAAGAAGAAGTTGTTTTCCATCTGAGGATGCAGGGTCGACTTGTAACCAATGTGAGGCCTTTCAAAAATCTACCGAATTAAAAAGGCAATTATTATTACTTAATATTATATTTAAGTTAAAGAAACCTATATTCAAATAACTCTTAACATGAAATGTACGCAGTGATCAGCTGTGTTGTACACAAACTGAAATATGCAGTATATGGGGAGGCGGAGTGCTGGGGGAGAAAGGGTGTTCATAGTGCTGATTCACATCCTCACATCCTAATCATTTAATCTGCAATACCAACACCCTTTCTGCCCCAGTATTCTAACTCCTATTATTGAATAAATACTGCCTCCTCCACACTTCTATCAGCTCTGATGAAGAATCATCTCGACTTGAAACTTTAGCTTGCTCTCTCTCCATGGATGCTGCCTGAGCCACTGTGATTTCCAGCATTTTTGTTTTCGGTACAGATTCCAGCATCTGCAGTAACTTGCCCCTACCTGTGTTGTATACAAATCCTGGCCATAAGCAATCTTGACTATGTCATTACAATTTGATCATAGTCATCTCTGTGAAGGAGAAGTAACTACAAGTAACCTTAGAAGTGTCATCTGCAAGCCAAAATCACAAAGACAATCTAAGGGCTCATAGACTACACAAGGGCACAGGCCTAGTTTCCTCTCATTTTGAACTGTGAGAATTTGCCAATATGTTATTATACAACATATTGCTTTTCTTTGGTAATGTGGAGGGGGTCACAAGGTTTCAGTAATCCAACCACATTTATTATCTCTTCTACATTTGCACAGCAAAGCTTGTGTTGCATACATCCAAATAAGGTCCACTTTGTCAAAGTTCCATGTACAACGACCGCATGGCTCTACTTATCAAAGTTCTCCAAATTCCACTCTATGGAGGACTATGTTAAATTGTCAATTGTGTCTGTTGCAAATGTTGACTGTTCATATTACTAAGGACTAGTTCTGTTTCCGAATTTCCCCACTTACGTTCATTGGAACCATAACCAATGGATCCAACTGCTGCAGGGGTTATCGTCATAATGACTGTGCTACAATGAAGGCACATAGAAACTGAGCCAGCAAGTCTAGTACCAGCACCAACTTCCAGCAGATGTCAAAGCCTCCACAGGAAGAAGTTCCAGTTGAAGATCAGGGTGCAGAGAAGGTACAGGGGGATTACAGTCTATTGTCCCTGTTGCCATTTCCACCAGAAAAGCAATGTTCAATGCCACCACAGACTGCAGATGTCCCAAGACAATAGTTATCGATATATGTCATCTGCTTGATTGAGACTTGTGGCCTCAAAGAATGAGTGGCCATCCTATCCGAGTGATTATCAGGGCAACAGTGCTAAATTGTTGCACAGCTGGATGCTTCCAGTGCTCCAGTGGGAACCTGTGTGGGATCTCTCAATCTTCAATCCACAAACATATTAAGGCTTTTACCAGTATGGCTTGTGACAGACCACATTGCTTTTCATTCTTTATGGCAAAGTCAATGCTGCAGCCAAGACGGCAGGCTTTGCCAACATTGCTGCCTTGCTCTAGGCTCAGGGCACTATAGACTTTAGACATGTTAAGAGCAGCATATCATAAGCTGACTCCATCAAGAGGAAAGGGTTCCATTTCATCAATCTACAAGTCTGTTGTGATCATCGATGCCACATTAGAAGTCTGCGCCAGGTACCCTGGAATCTGCAATGGAGCCTATGTCCTTAAGAAGTCCCACATTCTTGCCTCAGTTCAAGGGCAGATGCATTTCAAGGATAGTTACTGGGTAACTCACCCACAGTGAGTGTGGCTGATGACTCCATTAAGCAGACAATAGGCCTCCTGAAGATGCGGTTCCGATGCTTGAATCAGTCTGTGGGGGTTTTACAGTACAGTACAGAAAGAGCGTGCTGCATAATCCTTTCGTGCTGTGCTCTGCAAAAAGAGGAGGGGTGTGATAGATGCTGGAGAGCTGGGACAACGAATGTAGTCTTCCAGGGAGGAAGATCAGGACATTCATCAGGACGAACATCAACGTCAGTGGTGCCTCATCAGGTGCAACAAGCCGGTCAGGACTTAATTGACACCTGCTTCGACTGGATCTGCTTTGGGTGCAGGCCCAGGTTGTGCCTTTGGTCTTTGGTCTAGGGGTATGGTTCTTGCTTTGGAATGTATTGAGTAATGACATGTGAGTGATTCTGTGTTCAAATCCTGAACGTGCCCATGTTTACTGCCCTTTAAGATGTGCAGAGAAAGAAATTAAAAAATAAATGAGGGCAACTTTTCAAAGGTTTTTGGGTGGAATGAACCATCTCAACATCTTTGCTGCCTGAAGAGGAGAACGAATTTCATCCAAGATGCTCCTGGCGCAAGAGGCAAGCTACTGTGCGTTACACGCCGTCCGTATCAGAGGCAGAGTTGGAGGAACCTGGTCCAGTGCTGAAATGCCACAGGTAGAGCTACATTTAAAAAAAACTGGCCTGTGTCCTTGGACTCAGATAGGGAAGGATGCGTGATTGTAACAAGGTCACCCAGGTGGACCTCATAGAGTGTGAGTTCCATGATTGGGACTGGTTGACAGATATAAACAGAATTGTCAAAGGTTCTGTTCACTCTGACAGCTGGCTCTGAAGGAGCTGGATCAATTTCAAGGTCTTTCCATGCGTATAAAGAAGGTAACTTGGTGACGGGATACCAGCCTCTGAGGTGTTATTTCACTGACTAATGCCTTGTATAGTTTTAGTAAACACACCCCTCCCCCAATGCTGTATCATTCTCTGATTTGGCTGTCAATGCATTTTACTTTTATGCAGCAATTATCACTAGGCCATTCATTTCTTCATAGACATGTAATCAGTCAAAACAAAACAATGGTTTTCCTCCCTTTCATGTTATTTTCTCGTATGGACCCCAGAATATAAGTGGAAAATATGTCCCACAGTCCAAATTAACTTCTAGCCTCAAACTCAAAATGAGTTGCTGCTAAAAAAAAACATACATTTGTAGAAGCTTTCTATCTTGCACGCAGCAGGGCAATTCACAAGAATAACCATTCAAGGGAAAAACCAATGTTTAGACTGCATGAGAGGAGAGTGCTCACAACATAAAACTTGGTTTTCCCTTTGAATTGTTTTTGTGAATTGCCTTGATTGCAAGATGAAAAGTTTCAACAAATATATTCTTGTTCAGCAATATTCAAGTTCTGTGCTGTCAAATGATACATGAGGATATCACAAATCTTGGTCAGCTGAATTCTAATCTTAGACTGGCACCAATTAAAAAACATGAATAGACAAAACTTTCGTGTGCTTCCTCACAATGCAAAACGTAACAGATGCAAGTGTGTTTTCAATTTAGTCCATTTCTCTAAAGTAAAGATTTACAGCTGGTTATAGGGTGCAGTACTACATTATGTTCTGTCTGCTGAATATCCTCCTGTGTTTCTTGTTTCTAGTGGAATATGACAAGGAAATTTTCCACCAGCGGCGACATCACAGAGAGTTCAGGTTTGACCTCTCAAAGATCCCAGAGGGGGAGGCAGTGACAGCTGCAGAATTCCGAATCTATAAGGACTATACCAGGGAACGTTTTGAAAACGAGACTTTCCACATAACAATTTACCAGGTTCTGGAGGAAAACACAGAGAGGTGAGTGAAGGAAGAGGGACATGGTGAAATTGATTAGGAGTAAAAGAGAGTTTCAAAGCACATCTGACTTGAGTGTGGAACACTGACAAAGGCGTTCAGACATCATGGGCAATGCTTCATCCAGGAAGCCCCTACACTGGCATAGCTAGAAGTAAGTCGGATTCTTGAGCAGACGGGAAGGAGCTGGTGATAGTTTTAATGCCCGCTTTTGCCTGTTCAGATACCACTCTGCTCTACATGCAACATTCTGATCTCCACCACAGAACAATGAAAGCTGAATTATAATGCTGTAGAAAGTACAGAATAAATTTATGACTGAAAAATATTTCCATACCAAGAGGCTAAGACTACCCCAATAAACTACCCCTAATAAACTCCCAATAATAATCCGTAATTATATTCTATAATGTAAAGTTCAGCTGGCTCGTAACCCAAACTCCAATGCCAAAGAGGGTGTAGTCTACTGAGGTTAAGGTGAAAAAAATGTCTGACTGTTGTTCCTATAGTAGATGTTCTGTTCCATGCTCCATCCGGCCCAATCCTCCCCTGCCTTTCTCATCTGTGCCCCTCAGACTGTGCCATCGGGCCCTGTTCTCCCTCTCCCTCTGATCTATGCCCCTCACACTGATCTTCAGGCCCTGTGTTCCTCTCTCCCTCTGATCTGTGTCGTTCAGACTGATCTTCAGGCCCTACCCTCCCTCTCCCTCTGACCTATGCCCTCACACTGATCTTCAGGCCCTGCCCTCCCTCTCCCTTTGATCCGTGCCCCTCAAATGGAAATGTAGTTCTCTTGTAAAAGGAAATGGCTCACTTTCACCCTTCAACTGATGGCTGAGACTCTCACTCACTTAATTCAAAAGGCTACATGTAATACATTCAGAAGCACGCAAATGCATGTTAACAGCCTTCTTAATGAAATGGGCATCCCTGCCGCATTGCTGCAGGTTTGCCACCTCGCTGTGGACTTCATTTGACACACAGTTTCAGTCATCAGGATTCCTACCTGTTTGCTCCCATCCAATTCCATAGACTTTCCTATCATTGAAACAACTTTGGCACGAGACTAAATTCCATTCCATGTTTAATATTACCTCTAATTCATCATGCCAGGGCAGCACGGTGGCTCAGTGGTTAGCACCGCTGCTTCATAGTGCCAGGGAGCTGGGTTCAATTCCACCCTGGGACGACTGTCTGTGCGGAGTTTGCACATTCTTCCCATGTCTGTGTCGGTTTCTTCTGGGGGCTCCCATTGTCCAAAACTGTGCAGGCTAGGTGGACTGGCCATGCTGAATTGCCCATAATGTTCAGGGATGTGTAGATTAGGTGGGTTGTAGGGGGATGGTCTGAGTGGGATGGTCAGTGTGGACTTGTTGGGCTGAAGGGCCTGTTTCCACGCTGTGGGGATTCTATGAAAAAACATCATGGTCTGTGAAATAACTCCACGGAGGCTACTATCCCATCACCCTTTATTTACATGTGATCAGTACAAGGACTCTGACCAGCTAGTTCAGAGTCAGTCCCTAGAGTAGGGAGAATCTCTGAGACTGCTGTTTATATCTGTCAACAGGACTCCCTGATTGGTCCAGGTTAACAGCCCCAATCAGGGAATGCATACTCAATGAGATCCAACTGGCCCTCATTCCAAACACTACAGTATGTTATACAAAATAGTGTTATTGCCTGGGGCAAAGAAAAGCTACTAGGAGCAATGTCCTTAGTTCTCTGTGAATGCCCTAACCAATCAAGTGTCCTCTAGAAATCAAGTGTAACTCCAGAATAGAAACAGAACACAAAAAACATAGAAACTAGGAGCAGGAGCAGGCCATTCGGCCCCATGAGTCTTCTCTGCCATTCATGGCTGATCCTCTATCTCAACACAATATCCCTTTCCCCATATCCCTCGACACTTTTAGCCTCCAGAACTCTTTTTTTCTTAAATATGTTCAGGGACTGATCTCCCAGCCTTCTGTGGTCGAGACTTCTGGACTCACCACCTTTTGAGTAAATGTGGCCTCAATTCAGTTCAAAATAGCCTACTGTGTATCTTGAGACCATAAACCCATTTTCTGAACATCACACCTGTATCTAGTCTTGTCAGCCCTCTCAGAATGTTAAATGTTTCACTCAGATCTCCTCACATTCTTCTAAACTCCAGTGAATACAGGTAATCTATCCTCATATGGCAAACCTGCCATCTGAGGAATCAGTCTGGTGAATCTTTGCTGAACTTCCTCTATGATAAGTTTATTTCTTAGGTAAAGAGATCAACAGTACAAACAACACTCCAGTTTTGGTCTCACCAAGGCCTACACAGTTGCACTAAGATTTCCTGGCTCCAGTATTCAAGTCCTCTGGTATTGAAGGCCAATACACCAAGTCCTAACTGCTTGCTGCACCTGAACGCTTGCTTTCAGTGACTGACATACAAGGGCAACCTGGGACCTTTGAATATCAAGACTTCCCAATTTATCAACATTTAAATATTACACTGCAATTCTGATTTTCCTAATGAAGTAGACAACTTCAGACTTATCCACACAATACTCCATCTGTCACTCATTGACTCAAACACTCAACTTATCTAAAACACCCTCAGAATTACATCCTCCTTGCCACTCACAATTCTACCTCATATGCTGTTGTCAGCAAACGCGGAAATATTATATTTGATTCCCTCATTCAAATCATCAATATATATTATGAATAGCTGGGGCCAAAGCACTGAGCACTGCACTGCTTTCTTTCCTGCTTGCCAATTCAAAAATGATCCATTTATTCATACTCTCTGTTGCCTATCTGCTAACCAATGTCATGAAGGCAGTGACCAAATACCCGCTGACTGACCTCTCAGTCAATGCAACAAAGGAAAACCAGAACTGGGATGTTTCAGAGAAGAAGTCTGTTTTAAAAAAGAAGTCCGAAGTGTAAACTATTTGAAGTCTTTCTGGAAAACTTTGATTGGGTATAAAGAAGGTATTTCCACCTGTGACGGAGTCTAAATTGGTCCATAAATACGTATTAATGACTCACTAATTGAATAAAGATTTCAGAACCAACTTTTTCACTCAGAAAGTGGTTAGAATACAGAAGTATTACCATGTGAAGTGAATGTCATCATCATATTTAAGGGAAAGTTAGATGGACACATGAAGGATAAAGGAATAGAGGTCTGTGAATCTGTGTGATTTTGTTATGCTGATAGCATTAGACAAAGTAGTTGCGCAGCAGCGGGGAGGTTCATATGGAATATAAATACAAAGGCAGACTAGTTAGGCCCAATAGCCTGTTTCTGCATTATACATTCATGTAAGGAAATTACATGAGAGTAGGCCATAGCAGAGACAAGGCTGAGGTCTGTATGATTTTTGTACAGATAGTTGTTGAATGCATTGCCATGTTTAAACTACCTACTCTCTCCCAGCTGGATCGGTAAGGGAATAAATATGTTTTATTGTGGTTACAAGTGGATGTGCATTGATTGTTCCAGTGTTGCTATGCTCGAAACAATAACATGGATCAGGGATTCCACTGTTATACTGGGTTTTGATGTAAAGCTCCCTACACTGGCAAGTGGGAGTAGTATGAGTAGGTTCTCGTTCTTTCAGATTGCATTTTGTCAGTCTACATTAGACAACAAAGTAAATGAGCCATGTTAAAGAAATTTGCATCTCGATGTCTTTGTGATATTTGTTTTTGATGGTTTTTAATACAGTATCAGTCACTGTACATTTATAACACATATACTTTCACCACTGTGGAATTTATACATGTAACAATACTGAAAAAGTATTTGCCACTTGTCTGCCAGTAGTAGCTGTCACCATTTATTGTGCCTTGACATTGTATGGCAAATTACACAGAAACAAAAGTTGGCAAATTTGTGTCTGCTATATCTTTTTGATGGCTGGAGAAAGCTTAGCATTGATGATTAATTGGGAAGCTGCAACATAAAGTACCTTTTAATGAGAGTTACAGGGCAGGGGGTGTAAATACAGAATTGGGGGAGTGCATGGTCCAAGGGCTTAGAGTACGATGTAAAATATTGATTATAAGTACCTCTGAATGTTAAAGTGAGTCAGACTTGGCTCACTCTCACCTTTTGGGTCAGAAGGTTGTAGGTTTCACACCCATTCCAGAGATCTGAGCAAAAAGATCATAGGATTTACACTTGAGAGTAGGCCATTGGGTCATAGAGTCATAGAGATATACAGCATGGAAACAGACCCTTTGGTTCAACTCATACATGCTGACCAGATATTCTAAATTGTTAGCATTTGGCCCATCTAAACTCTTCTTCTTCATGTACCTATCCAGATGCCTTTTAAATATTGTAATTGTACCAGCCTCCACCGCCTCCTCTGGCAGCTCATTCCATACACGCACCACCCTCTGCGTGAAAAAGTTGCCCCTTAGGCCCCCTTTAAATCTTTCTCTCTCACCTTAAACCAAAGCCTTCTAGTTTTGGACTTGCCTACCTCGGGGAAGAGACTTTGGCTATTAACCCTATCCATGTCCCTCATGATTTTATAAACTTCTATAAGGTCACCCCTTAGCCTCTGACACTCCAGGGAAAATAGACCCAGCCTTTTCAGTTCTCCCTACAGCTCAAACCCTCCAACACTGGCAACATCCTTGTAAATCTTTTCTGAACCCTTTCAAGTTTTGCAACATCTTTCCTACAGCAGGGAGACCAGAACTGTCAAGCTGACTTGGTCGTGGTCTCAAGTCAACATTTTACACCATCCTCCATAACCCTTAATAAAAACCGAAAGAACTAAGGATGCTGTAAATCAGGAACAAAAACAAAGTTGCTGGAAAAGCTCAGCAGGTCTGGCAGCATCTGTGAAGGAAAAAACAGAGTTAACAGTTCAGGTCCTGTGACCCTTCCTCAGAACTCAAACTTTGTTTTTGCTCCATAACCCTTGACTCCTTTGTCTATCAAAAATCTGACTAAACCTTGAATACATTCATGATACAGCCTCCACTGTTTCTAGGGAAGATAATTCCACAGACTGACTACGCTCCAGGAGAGAAAATTTCTCATCATCTCTGATTTAAAAGAGGAATCTTGTTTTTAAACTATGTCCCTTAATTCCAGCCACTCCTGCAAGAGGTAACATCTTCCCTGTATCCACACTAGCCCAGTTTCAGAATATTCCTCATCTGACATCTTTGATAGTTGAATCAAGGTTCCTTGACACTGTTTAAAATAAGGGATAAGTTCTTCTGGTATCCTGACCAACATTTATCCCTCAATTAAAATCACTGAAACAGATTATGTGGGCATTTATCTCATTGCTATTTATGGGAGTTTGCTATGAACAATTTAGCTTTTGCATTTCCATTCATTACAATAGTAATTGTAACTACCCACTTCAGATTATTTCATCAATTGTGATACACATTATATCATTCTGAGATCATGAAAAATATGTAAATGCAAGGTCTTTCTTTTTATCTGACAGCACAACCAGAGGGGAGGTGGCCAAAATCAGTATGGTTTTAAAAAGAATCAAATTGTCAACTTCTCAGATTTGTCAACGTCAGGAAATTTAGAACAATTTCAAGATAATGAACACATGAACATACAAACCAGGAGCAGAAGTGAGCCAAACTGCCCCTCAAGCCACCTCCTGCATCCGATAAGATTGCTGTTGATCTGACTGTGGCCCTATCTCCACTTTCTTGATCTACCCTGATAACCCTTTGACTTCCTTGACAATCAAGAATCTATCTAACTTGGCCTTAAAAATAGTCAATGACCAAAACTGCCCCACAGACACACAACTATCTTAAAAAAATGCTCCTCATCTCCATCTTAAATGGGAGACCCCTTTAATTTTTAAACATAACCTCCTGGTTCTAGGCTGTTCCACAAGGAGAGAAATTCTCCCAGCAGTCCCTGACAGATCCTCCCAGGATCTTATGTGTTTCCACAAGATCTCTCCGTCAGGGCAGAATCTTGTAGCAGCCTGAACAATGTGGGCTCTCGTGAGAAATGTGAGAAAAAGCAAGGCCTATTTTGTGTCAGGAACACTGCACCTTGGAACTTTGTTCTGGGTGTCAAGGTGAAATACTCACCAGGCAGCGGACAGTTGCCTATTAAGGAGGATTATCGTTCTATTCAGGGTTGTTTTCCTCCTGAAGTGAGACCAAGGCAGATATTAAGGGAAACTAAAGTGTGTGGCATAGCTTTTACTTTTGAAAGGGAGAGGTGTCTTGAATGAGTGAGTGGGCAGTGCAGAGGATAGTGTAGGGTTAGTGGTGCCGAGGATTGGGGAGGGCCCACCACAAACCCCGGGTCCCTGCCCGCAAGACAGGGCGCCATTCTTTGCTTGCCTGCCATCTCTGCAGCAAAACTCAGAAACCATGCAAAACTGTTCTGGATTAACAGCACTGGTCTGAGTATGCAACAGCCATTTAAAGATGGCACCAGATCCAGTCCATTCCAGGATAATCTGGCAGTGCCAAGTTGTTCTGGGTACAGCGAGTGGTTGAATGGGGCTAGATTTGGAGAAGATGTAAGTGTGGAGTAGGTACTTAATGACGCAAGATGTATTGAGTAAACTTGTTTGGTGTCATGAACAGAAACCTTTTGTAAAACTCAACAAAATGGGCACAGCAGAATAAGTAGAATTCAGTCTATAGTTTTCTTTCTCAGCTCCAAAACTCCAGTGGATACAGATCCAATCTGAGCAATCTTTCCTCAAAAGTTAATCCCATCTCCACCATTCCTGGGAATTAGTCGAGTGAATCTTCTTTGAACTGCTTTTAATACTGTTATGTCCTTTTGTAAATAAACAGAACAAACTGTACACAGTGTTCTTGATGTGAGTTCACCAACGCCCTTACAATGTCAGCAAAGCATTACCACATTTACATTCACTCACCTTGCACAAGAAGCAAAATTCCATTTGACTTCCTAATCACTTAGTGTACCTCCATACTAGCATTATGTGATCAATGTATCAAGACACTCAGATCCACCTGTCCTTCACAGTTCTATCATCTCTCTCCAATTAAATACAGCAATATGCTTCTTTTCTACTCATCCTACCAAAATGGAATAGATAGAGTCATAGAGATCAACAGCACAGGAAAAGGCCCTTTGGCCCATCCTGTCTAGACCAGTCAAACACAATTGCCTAACTGATCTAATCCTATCTTCCAGCACATGGCCTGTGGCTTGTATGCCTTTGAATCACAAGTGCACACCTAAATACTTTTTAAATGTTATGAAGGTTTCTGCCTCTGCCGTCCTTACAGGCAGTGAGTTCCTGATTTCCCACCATTCTCTGGGTGATGAAGTTTTTCCTCATATCTCCTCTAAACCTCTGCTCCTTAGCTTCAATCCCTGCCCCCTGATTATTGAATCCTCCAGGGGGAAAAGTTTCTTCCTGTCTACCCTATCTATGACCTCATAATGTTATACATTACAACCATGTCTCCTGTCAACATCCTCTGCTCTAAGGAAAACAACCCCAGTCTCTCCAGTCTCTTTTCAAATCTGAAATTCTCCAGACCAGACAACATTCTGGGAAATCTCTTCTGCACCCTCTCCTGTGCAATCACATCTCTCCTATAATGTGGATTCCAGAACTCCACACAGTACTCCAGCTGTGGCCTAACCAATGTTTTATAAAGTTTCAGCATAACCTTCCCACTCTTAAACTCTATGATTTGACCAATAAAGGCAAGTGCACCATATGCCTTCTTAACCACTTTATCTGCCTGTCCCGTTACCTTAAAGGACCAGTGGACATACAATCTAAGTCTCCCTCATCCTTGGTGCTTCCCAAGGTCCTACCGTTCATGATGTATCCCCTTGCCTGGTTTGTCCTGCCCATGTCGACTACCACACATTTATCTGGATTGAATTCCATTTGTCACCAACCAGCCCAAGTAAACCAGCCTATCTATATCCTTTAGTAGTCTAAGGTTATCCTTCTTACAATTTATCACCCAAAAATCGAAAGCTTTCCTTCCAGCACTATCTCTCCAGTCATGAATTCAGCTGGATTAACTTTCTATTTCCATACTCACTCACTCATACATAGCACTTGAAGTAATCCAAAGATTACCACCTCCTGTTCTTTAATCTACTTCCAAGTTTCCTGAATTCTGCTTTCAGGAACTCATCCATTTTCTTACCTTGGTCGATGGTACCAATATGTACCACAATCTCTGGCTGTTTGCCCTTCCTCTTCAGAATGCCTGCTGGCATTCAGTGACACCCCTGATCCTGGCATCAAGAGAGACAATATACCATTCTGGAATTACTTATATGGCTGGAGAAACAGCTGAATGTTTCCCTTACAACTGAATCCTCTACCACTACAACTCTGCAGTTGTTTCCCCTCCCCTCATGCAGCAGACCTATCCATGAAGCCATGAAGTTGGCTGCCATTGCTTTCCCTCGCACCATCACCTCCCCCAACAGAATCCAAATGGTAGCCTCCCCACATGTTCACCACAGACAAATTGAAGCTTCCATGAGTTGCCACATATCACAGGTGTGGGCTCTGCTGCCTTCTTTTCAACTCCTAAGTAACTCTCCTTTGTAAAAAAATTATGCTTAAGTAAAAATACTTCTAACTTACTTCCCTTATGCTGGCTGCGACTTTGCTTATTTATATTGCTAATTTTGGCCGACTTTCACTTATTCCTATCATTTCTCAGTCAATCCCTTCTTCAATTTTTTAAAAAATCATAAACCAATCAACATACCACTTTTCTGTGGCATTATTGTTTTGATTTGTTTTCCCAATCAGTGGGTCTCTAAAGCTATAGCTGTTAAACTAGGATTCCCTTCTCTCTGCTCAGTTGAAGAATATAGCCTTACAATCTATAAACCCTGAAAAGGGCCTTACAAATTATGAACGAAGAAACCAATAGTACCTCTGCCCTGCACAGTGAATTCCCATAGTACACCCGACTTCCAGTAACACACACTCACATGGGTTGTACTTCACTCTGGATGTGCCTTCTCCCAACTGCTTGTGCGAAGCCAATTGTTCATACTTTCCCATATGCTACGCCATCTGCCAAACCTTTGCCTATTCACTTAACCTATCTATATCCCTGTGCAGTCTCCACTTCCTATTGATAACTAACCTTCCTACTCATAGTTATTGATAGTACAGGTCTTGAATATTGCTGAAAACAAGAGAAAAGAGACATCCTTCCAATCATACAAATGAGTAATGTGGTATATAAATTTAAGTTCCGATGTGATGCTCAATATGTATGTCGTATATCACAAACAACATACTCCTTTGACTGTTTACAACTGGCATACTACTTGACTGCACCCAACACAAGCCTGTACTTGTAAAACTCAAAACATAGTGTCCAACATTAGTGTGATTTCGAAAGTTGACAATACTTGCTAAATTATATTGCCTGTGTCAAAAATTACGTTGACCAATTTAAGATTGTCTGTCTGGTTCGCAGTTTGACACACTTGTGCTTACGGAAAGTTATATTATTTAAAATACAAGACCTCGTTATGTGCTGATAGAAAGAACACATACATTGTGTCTGTTTCAATGTGGCAGCCATTCTCTGGTCCATTCCTCAGGGCAATGCTTTGGCCAATCGAAGTCATCATGCCTTGTTAATTTAAGCAAAGCTTGGGAATTAACTGTTAGTCATTATCTAGCTTGCAACATCTCCACCAATCAAATCTACTTGCCAACTAATCAGTGCTCTCTTCTCATATAGTATAAAATGTTGCTCCCCTTTACATTAGTATTCTTGCATATGTCATTGTGAACACAAGACCAAAAGCTTTGAGATAATCCTAATTTTCTCCCTACTTATCAGCAAAATCGGCAACCACACATTAATTTAAGTTATTTGCATAGACGGTAAATAATTGAGGCTTCAACACTGATCCCTGTGGTACTCAACCTCATATGTCTTGCTGACTCAAAACTATCCCATTTATTTCCTGTTATATAATCAATCCACTTTGAGGTAACATGTTGAGGTAACATGTTGAGGTAATACAACACAAGCTCTTATTTTGTGTAGTAACCCTTGATGTGCCATCTTATCAAATGCTTCCTGGCAACCCATGTACAGCACACCTCAGACCTTGCTTTATCCATGTTCATTGTTGCTTCCTCAACAGACTGCAACAAAGTGGTCAAGTATGACTTCCCTTTCACAAAACCATGCTGACTCTGCCTAATTGCTTTGAGATTTTCTAAGTCCCCTGCTATGACCTCCTCAATAATAGATTTGAGCATTTTCTCTGGAACAAATGTTAAGCTAACTGGCTTAGTTACCTACTTTCTTGATTTAAATCTATTAATTAAATAAGAAATCTAAATTGAACATGATTATGAATTATTCTGTAGAGATCAAAACTGTCTATTTAGTAAGTAACCCTTATCCTAACCCTAAGAATATGATTAACTTGCACTGTGGACTTAGAAAGGGATCTGGGTATTTCCCAGTGACCAATGTTGCCTCCACACTGTGGAAACGAAGAGCAGACTGGGTGACTGCTTTGCAGCACACCTACGTTCTGTCTGCAAAGAAGACCCTGAGCTTCCAGTTGTCAGCCACTTCAACACACTGCCATGTTCCCTGACCACTATCGCTATCCCAGGCTTGCTGTCGTGCTCCAGCAAAAGAATAACACCTCATTTTCCTTTTGGGAACTCTTCAGCCTTCTGGACTCAAAATCGAATTCAACAATTTTAGGGCTTCAGCATTTTCTCCCATGACCCTACCCCAAACCCGACACATCAGGCCTTGTCCTGACATGAGCTGTAACTACATACAACCCATTGTCAGTTACTAATGATCCTCATTAGCAACTATTTATTCTTCCAGGCTGACCTTTACCCAATCCTTTGTCTGTCCAACTATTTTTCTCTCTCTTTCAAATCTATCTCCACTATCATTTATTCCTCACACCCCACCCACACCAATTTCTGCATAAATACCAACCTTTTCCAGGCTACCATCAGTTCTGAAAAAGAAGCACTGGACCCAAAACATTAACTCTGATTTCTCTCCACAGAAGCTGCCAGACCTGCAGACTTTTTCCAGCAACTTCTGTTTTTGTTTCTGATTTCCGATTTCCAGCCTCTGTGGTCCTTTCAGTTTTTTTGGGCACTTTCAATGTTCAGGCAATTCAAAAAGCACGTACAATATAGATCTGCAGAAGTTATATACAATGTACTGGTTATTCCTTTTTGCTGTTCTGTGTTTAAAAGTGTTGACATACATACACACACATGCAATGGAAATTTAAGAGAAAACAGCAATGATACATGTCCAATGTAAAGTGGATATACTATAAGGGCAGCTTATTGAACCTCAAATTGCAATCTCAAGATAAGGTGATCCAGAATATAGGGCAGCACGGTGGCTCAGTGTTTAGCACTGCTGCCTCACAGCCCCAAGGACCCAGGTTCAATTCCAGCCTTGGGTCACTGTCTGTGTGGAGTTTGCACATTTTCCCTGTGTCTGCATGGGTTTCCTCCCAAAGATGTGCAGGGCAGGTGGACTGGCCATGCTAAATTGCCCATAGTGCCCAGGGATGTTTAGGTTAGGTGGGTTAGACATGGGGAAATCAGGGGTAGGGTAATGGGATAACAAGGTGTAGAGCTGGATGAATACTGCAGGCCAGGCAGCATCAGAGGAGCAGGAAAGCTGACGTTTCGGGTCTGGACCGTTCTTCAGAAATGGGGGAGGGGGCTCTGGAATAAATGGGGGGGAGGTGATGATGGAAGGTGGATAAAGGAGCTGATAGGTGAAGAGAAGACAGACAGGTCAAAGAGGCAGGGATGGAGCCAGTAAAGGTGAGTGTAGGTAGCGAGTTGGGATGGGGGTTGGTCGGTGAGAGGAGCAGATAGGTGGGAGAAGAGACAGACAGGTCAAGGAGGTGAGGATGCATATGTCCAAGACAGAGATCAATAGATTTTGAGACAATATATTTCAAAGGATATGGGATAGTGCAGGAAAAAGGTATTATGGTAGAAAATGGTAGAGCAAGCTGAAAGGACTGATTTGCCTGCTCCTGCACCTATTTCCTATGTTCAACAGAAAGGAACTTCACACTCAGATAGCCACCCAGCACAGGTGTGAACAAATTCAGCGCATCATATAAGTCAATTTCCATCCTTCTGGCAGCAGCCATAATGTTGTCATTCCACAGGAGTAGGCTGTACAATCAGAAGTTGAGCCAGCGCCACAAACCAGAGACTGATTACTAGCTTTGAGGGCTATGAACTGGCCACCTAACTCTTGACACTGGTGTACAACATAAGCAGCACGCACGCAATAAAAGCAACATACTGTCACATGGACTGTGACTGAGAGACTTGAGTGCTTAAACAACACGTCCTGAACTGCTCTGGAAGAACCCTGACTGTTTGTCAAAACCTGTCATAATCTGCTGTATTGCACACAGCCTCACCATTATGAGGGCACAGCATGTCATTAGATGTACAAGTGCCAAGACATTAGATTAATATGAAACTCTTTTGGAAACAAACATAAAATGATAGATTCCCAGCATTAACAACCCCCAATATAGATACATCTGGCTGACTACATCAAAGAAATGTGTGCAAACAATTTCCCATTAGATAAATAATGTCCTAGTGGCTCAGTTTTGGTTGAGGCAGGAAATATTACTTTCAAGGACAATTTAATGTACTAATTGTTCATGTACATCTTCTGACGAGGAGATAAACCTGACTGTTCCCACCAAAATCTTCAAACTATCAAATCATGCTGATATACATTTCATAAATTAGTATTCTGTCAAATCACGTATTGATTAACCTGTAAAGAAATCTGACCAAGTAGTTTCAGCTGTATCCAATGATCTGTTAATGACATAATTTTGAAGGAAATGGAGATCTTCTGATTATCCCATATAATTTCTCTCAACATATGAACATAATAACCAGGAACAGGAATAGGTCACTCGATAAGATCATCTGCCCTAGTCCTCAATTTCTCTTTTGTGCCAACGCAGAATAGCCTACAACTGTTTTTCATTTCAAAGATTTATCTACCTCCTCTTTAAATACTTTCAGTGATCTAGCTTCCACAACTCTCTGGAGTGGAGAATTTCAAACATTCACTACCCTCTGAGAGGAGGGTATTATTCTGTAAGTATGTCCTATAGTTCAAGATTGCCCATGAGTGGAAACATCTTCTCAACACCTACCCCCATCAAACCCCCTTGAAATTTTGTAAGTTTCATAAAGATCATCCCTTATTCTTCTAAAGTCTACTTAATTGAGGCCTAACCTGTTTCACCACTCTGGATAAGTCAACCCATTTACCCCAGAAATCAGCATAGTGAATCTTGTTTCAACTGTCTCCAATGCCAGTACAGCCTTTCTTAAATGTATCTATCAACCGAAACTGTACACAATACTTCAGGTGCCGCCTCACCAACACCCTGTAAACATAAAAATGAAAGCCATATTTCCATTCGCCTTCTTAATAATTTGCCGTACCAAATAGTAACTTTTTGTTCTTCACGCACAAGAACACACAGATCCCTCTGTGCTGGACCTTTTTGAATTCTCTCTCCATTTAAATAATGGTCTGCCTTTTGATTCTTCTTACCAAAGTACAAGTTTAGACTTTCCTACATTAAATCCCATCTGCTAAGCTTTTCTTGTATCAGAGAAAATAGGAATCTTCTATCCGCCTCCCCCTCTCTTCCTATTTATTTCAGAACCCTCTTCCCCCCCCCCCACCCCCCGCCATTTCTGATGAAGGGTCTAGGCCCGAAACGTCAAGCTTTCCTGCTCCTATGATGCTGCTTGGCCTGCTGTGTTCATCCAGCTCCACACCTTGCTAAGTTTTTCTCCCCACTCACATAACCACCGAGACCATAAGATATTGAAGCAGCATTTAGCCATTCAGTCCATCAATTGGCAAATCTGCTCCAACATTCAATCATGGCTGCTTCTCAACCCCATTCTCCTGCCTTCTCCCTGTAACTCTTGATTCCCTTACTAATCAAGAACTTATCTATTTCTTATTTAAATACACTAAATGACTTGGCCTCTGCAGCTTTCCATAGCAATGAATTCCACAGATTCACCACCCTCTGCCTGAAGAAATTTTTCCTCATCTGAGTTCTAAAGGTTTATTCCTTCACTCTGAGGCTGTGCCCTTGGGTCCCAATCTCTCCTTTAGGTGGAAACATCTTGTCTATGTCCATTCCATCCAGGCTTTTCAGTATTCTGTAAGTTTCAATGAAAACCTCCTCTTATCATTCTAAATTCCATCGAGTACAGACCCAGAGTCCTCAACTGCTCCTCACATTACAAGCCCTTCATTCCCCAGGATCATTCTTGTGAACCTCCACTGGACCCCCTCCAATACCAGCACATCATACCTTAGATACAAGGCCCAAAAGTGCTCACAGTATTTCAAATGCAATTTGACCACAGCCTAATACAGTCTAAACCGTACATTGCTGCTCTTGTATTCTAGCCCTCTTGAATTAATGCTAACATTACATTTTCTTTCCTAACTGCCAACAGAACATGCATGCTAACCAAAAGAGAATCCTCAACTATGACTGCCAAGTTGCTTTGTGCTTCAGATTTCTGCTGCCTTTCCCCATTTAGAAAACAGTCCACACCTCTATTCCTCCTATCAAAGTGCATAACCTCACACTTTTCTATATTGTTTCCATCTACCAGTTTTTTGTCCACTCTCCTAACCTGTTCATGTTCTTCTGAAGCTTACTTGCTTCCTCAACAGCAAGCAAATGAGAATGTTGG
Organism: Ginglymostoma cirratum; assembly: GCA_024137785.1. NCBI lineage: Eukaryota > Metazoa > Chordata > Chondrichthyes > Orectolobiformes > Ginglymostomatidae > Ginglymostoma > Ginglymostoma cirratum. The sequence continues at coordinate 47,723,909 of JAHRHZ010000088.1, read as the reverse complement.
TGGAGGGGGACTGAGTGGGCCTAAGGGAAAAGAAGCGAGGGCTTTTAGGCCATCCTCATGGGGGATGCAGGTGTACAGGGACTGAACATCCATGGTGAAGATGAGGCATTGGGGGCCGGGGAGTCGAAAGTTTTGGAAAATGTGGAGGGTATCAGTTGTGTCCCCAACATAAGTCGGGAGTTCCTGGACCAAAGGGGAAAGAACAAGGTCAAGATAGGAGGAGATGAGCTCGGTGGGGCAAGAGCAGGTAGAGACAATGGGTCGACCGGGGCAGTCGGGTTTATGGATCTTGGGTAGGAGATAGAAATGGGTGGTGCAGAGTTGGGGAACTATCAGGTTGGAGGCTATGGATGGGAGATCTCCTGAGATAATGAGGTTGTTGATGGTCTGGGTGATGATGGCTTGCTTTTCTGGTTGTCCTCAGCTGGTTTTTAAAGACTTCCCATGACTCTGGATGCATACAAATTTTCACCATTTTGTCTACTTTTTCTTTTGCTTTAATGCTGTCCCTGACTTCCCTTGTCAGCCAATGTTGCCTAATCCTCTCCTTAGTATGCTTCTTCTTCCTTGGGATGGAATTTCTGCCGTGCCTCCCAAATTAACACCCCCCAGAACTTCTGCCATTGCTGCCCTACTGTCTTCTCTGCTAGGCACCCCCTCCAAGCAACTCTGGCCAGCTCCCCTCTCATGTCTTTGTAGTTCCTTTTACTCAATTGTAATATTGTTACCTCTGATTCTAGCTTCCCCCTCTCAAACTGCAGGCTGAATTCCATCATACTATGGTTTGTGTCCTTAGGGATTCCTTCAAGTTAACCTCCCTAGTCAAGTCTATCTCAATACATATCACGAAATCCAGAATTGCCTGCTCCCTTGTGGACTCTATCACAAGCTGCTCCCAAAAACCATCTCGTAAATATTCCACAAATTCCTTTTCTTGAGATCTATTACCAACTTGGTTTACTTAGTCCACCTGCATATTGAAGTCCCATGTAATTATTGCAACAGTGTCTTTCTTAAATGCCTTTTCTATTTCTTAATTTATTTCCAGCCCCACATCCTGACTACTGCCATGGGGCCTATACATAATTCCCATCAGAGTCTTTCTTCCTTTGCGGTTCCTCAACTCTACCCACAAAGATTCTACACCTTCTGCCCCTATATCACTTCTTGCTATTGATATCTACATACCCTTGCAGTCTCATAATGTATTCATCACAGCATACCCTGTCACCTGTTTTCCTATCGTCAGCAGTTTTGGATACATTACATCTCCCCCCTCCTCCAAATCATTAAAATAGATTGTAAATAGTTAAGGGCCTAGGAATGATCCTTGTGGCACTGCACTAGTTACATCTCTTAAATCTGAAAACAATTCACTAATCCATCATCTGTGTCTTCTGTGTATTAACCAATCCTCAATCCATGTAAATACATTACCCCCAATACCATGAATCTAAATCTTGTGCAATAATCATTTAATGTGTCACCCTATTGAATGCCATCTGGTGATCCATTTCTACATCTCATGTAACTGTTGTCCATGATAGTGTATGGACATCTACAATGCTGTTAGGAAGGGAGTTATGGATTTTTGACCCAGTTATAGCAAAAGAATAGCAATGTGGTTTCAAGTCGAAATGGTATATGATTTGAATGGGAACATGCAGATGGTGATGCTCCCATGCATTTACTGCCCATGTTCTTCTAGTTGGTAGAAGTTGCAAGTTTGGAAGGCACTGTTGAAGAAAGTTTGGTGAGTTGCTGCATTGCATCTTGTAAATTTTTTTTCGCTAACAGGATGAGGGCATTGCTGGCAAGGTAGCATTTATTGCCCATCCCTAATTGCCCAGGGGGCAGTTCAGAATCAGCCACATTGCTGTGGGTCTGGAGTCACATGTCTGGAGACTGGGTAAGGATGGCAGTTTCCTTCCCTAAAGGACATCAGTGAACAAGATGGGTTTTTCCAACAATCGACAATGGATTCATGGTCATCATTAGATTCTTAATTCCAGATATTTTATTGAATTCAAATTCTACCGTCTGCCGTGGCGGGATTCGTACTCGGGTCCCCAGAATGTTATCTGGGTCTCTGGATTAAACAGTCCAGCGATAATACCACTAGGCCATCGCCTCCCCTAAATGCAAAATAAATTATATTTTTTTTAATCAACCTGTTTGGACATGTAATGAAGTGCCTCTGTGGTCAACACATCTTGAAGTTGGATTTAAACACTGACCTTCTAGCCCAGAGGTAGGGAGACTACCACAACTAAATAAATATCTTTGATACAGCTGATCTATTTTTCTCATTGATTTTTTGCTTCTAATGTAAATCAGGTGGCTTTCAACTGCAAGGTTGAAGTTGGGATTAAGGTAGTTGAATTCTTCAGATATTTTCTAATCAAACTATTCAGGTTATTACATACATCTGGACCAGTTGTGACATGAACCCAGGTTTCCTGGGTCAGAGATGAGAACACTAGGACTGTACCACAAGAGCCCCTAGTTGAGGTGTTTCTGTCTGTTTTTCTTAATCAACCTTTTCAGTGATGTTGTTATACACCTCTAGAGCAAGTTGGACTTGAACCCAGGTCTCCTGGCCCAGAGGTAGAGATATTACCACTGCAACATGAGAGTCCCAAGTTAAGCGATTTAGTTTTGTGAATAAAATCAGGTAGAGGTGACAAATGATGGCAAGCCCTGCTAAAGTGCACTATGGGTAATGTCATTTTCATTATTGCATCAATAAACACATTTCAACTGGACATTGAATACTGAAGCTTTGCCATCAAACCTTTGTATGGGTCACTAAAACCAACAGTGCTTTGTTTTCTTTGAAAAGCACATTCATCAGTTTGCAGTTTAAAATGTATGCTTTTATTACCATAGTGGGGGTGATGCACTGTGCTGGCAGATTGTGAATATTTTCCATTTAGTGAAGTCCTAAATTTTTAGTGAATGGATATTATTAAACATCCACACATGATCACATCTGTATTAAATTTTGAAAGATACAAGGCTGCTTTTGATTTGATATCAGCCCACAGGGACAAAGTATAATTTTAAAGTCAAAGCCATATGAGATTGAACTAAGAGATAGTAGGAACTGCAGATGCTGGAGAATCTGAGATAATGAGGTGTGGAGCTGGATGAACACAGCAGGCCAAGCAGCATCAGAGGAGCAGGAAGGCTGACGTTTCGGGCCTAGACCCTTCTTCAGAAA
>JAHRHZ010000088.1:47687784-47714401 GCA_024137785.1 Ginglymostoma cirratum | reverse complement strand
CATTGCAGGAGGCCCAGGATGGACACGTCGTCTGAGGAATGGGAGGGGGAGTTGAAATGGTTCACGACTGGGAGGTGCAGTTGTTTGTTGCGAACTGAGCGCAGGTGTTCTGCAAAGCGGTCCCCAAGCCTCCGCTTGGTTTCCCCGATGTAGAGGAAGCCACAACGGGTACAGCGGATGCTGTATACCACATTGGCAGATGTGCAGGTGAACATCTGCCTGATGTGGAAAGTCTTCTTGGGGCCTGGGATTGGGGTGAGGGAGGAGGTGTGGGGGCAGATGTAGCACTTCCTGTGGTAGCAGGGAAAAGTGCCGGGTGTTGTGGGGCTGGAGGGGAGTGTGGAGCGGGCAAGGGAGTCGCGGAGGTGGTGGTCCCTCCGGAAAGCAGATAAGGGTGGGGAGGGAAAATGTCTTTGATGGTGGGGTCGGATTGCAGATGGCAGAAGTGTCGGAGGATGATGTGTTGGATCCGGAGGTTGGTGGGGCGGTACGTGAGGACGAGGGGGATTCTTTTTTGGTTATTATTGCGGGGACGGGGTATGAGGGATGAGTTGCGGGAAATGCGGGAGACACGGTCGAGGGCGTTCTCGACCACTGTGGGGGGGATGTTGCGGTCCTTGAAGAACGAGGACATCTGAGATGTACGAGAGTAGAATGCCTCATCCTGGGAGCAGATGCGGCGGAGGCGAAGGAATTGGGAATGGGGATGGCATTTTTGCAAGAAGGTGGGCGGGAGGAGGTGTATTCCAGGTAGCTGTGGGAGTCAGTGGGCTTGAAATGGACATCGGTTTCTAGGTGGTTACCCGACATCGGATTCTAGGTGGTAACCCGAGATGGAGACAGAGAGGTCCAGGAAGGAGAGACAAGTGTTGGAGATGGTCCAGGTGAACTTCAAGTTGGGGTGGAAGGTGTTGGTGAAGTGGATGAACTGTTCGAGCTCCTCATCGGAGCACGAGGCGGCGCCGATGCAGTCATCAATGTAATGGAGGAAGAGGTGGGGTTTAGGGCCAGTGTAGGTACGGAAGAGGGATTGTTCCACGTAACCGACAAAGAGGCAGGCATAGCTTGGGCCCATGCGGGTACCCATGGCCACCCCCTTTGTCTGTAGGAAGTGGGAGGAATTGAAAGAGAAGTTGTTGAGGGTGAGGATGAGTTCGGCTAAGCGGATGAGGGTGTCGGTGGAGGGGGATTGGTCAGTTCTGCGGGACAGGAAGAAGCGGAGGGCCTTTAGGCCATCTGCATGGGGAATACAGGTGTATAGGGACTGGACGTCCATAGTAAAAATGAGGTGTTGGGGACCGGAGAATCACCTAGAAACCGATGTCCATTTCAAGCCCACTGACTCCCACAGCTACCTGGAATGCACCTCCTCCCACCCACCTTCCTGAAAAAATGCCATCCCCTATTCCCAATTCCTTCGCCTCCGCCGCATCTGCTCCCAGGATGAGGCATTCCACTCCCGTACATCTCAGATGTCCTCATTCTTCAAGGATCGCAACATCCCCCCAACAGTGGTCGAGAACGCCCTCGACCGTGTCTCCTGCATTTCCCGCAACTCATCCCTCATACCCCGTCCCCGCAATAATAACCAAAAAAGAATCCCCCTCGTCCTCACGTACCGCCCCACCAACCTCCGGATCCAACGCATCATCCTCCGACACTTCCGCCATCTGCAATCCGACCCCACCACCAAAGACATTTTCCCTCCCCACCCTTATCTGCTTTCCGGAGGGACCACTCCCTCCACGACTCCCTTGTCCGCTCCACACTCCCCTCCAGCCCCACCACACCCAGCACTTTTCCCTGCAACCGCAGGAAGTGCTACACCTGCCCCCACACCTCCTCCCTCACCCCAATCCCAGGCCCCAAGAAGATTTTCCACATCAGGCAGATGTTCACCCGCACATCTGCCAATGTGGTATACTGCATCCGCTGTACCCGTTATGGCCTCCTCTACATCGGGGAAACCAAGCAGAGGCTTGGGGACCGCTTTGCAGAACACCTGCGCTCAGTTCGCAACAAACAACTGCACCTCCCAGTCGTGAACCATTTCAACTCTCCCTCCCATTCCTCAGACGACGTGTCCATCCTGGGCCTCCTGCAATGCCACAATGATGCCACCCGAAAGCTGCAGGAACAGCAAGTCATATTCAGCCTGGGAACCCCACAGCCCAATGGTATCAATGTGGATTTCACAAGCTTCAAAATCTCCCCTTCCCCAACCGCATCCCAAAACCAGCCCAGCTCGTCCCCGCCTCCCTAACCTGTCCTTCCTCTCACCTATCCCCTCCTCCCACCTCAAGCCCCATCCCCATCTCCTATCTACTAACCTCATCCTGCCCCCTTGACCTGTCCGTCCTCCCTGGACTGACCTATCTCCTCCCTACCCCCCCACCTACACTCACCTTTACTGGCTCCATCCCCACCTCTTTGACTTGTCTGCCTCCTCTCCACCTATCCTCTCCTCTATCCATCTTCTATCCGCCTTCCCCTCTCTCCCTATTTATTTCAGAACCCTCTTCCCCTCCCCAATTTCTGATGAAGGGTCTAGGCCCGAAACATCAAGCTTTCCTGCTCCTATGATGCTGAAAGGTTTTCCCTTGTTTCATACCAACTTCAGTTTTTCCATTGCAGTCACTCTCTCATCACCTCTGGAATTTAGCTTTTTTACCTATGTTTGAAGGAAAACAGTAATGAAGTCTGGAGATGAGTGGCCTTGGAGCAGCCCAAACTGAGGATTGGTGTGAGCAGGTCATTGCTGAATAAGTGCTACTTGATAAAGGTTTTGTTGTCAACGCCACCACTTTGCTGGTGATTGGTATTTGCCAGGACGGCGATGAGATAGTAATTGGAGAGATGGGATTGCTCTGTTTTTTTTGTGGGCTAGGGGTACCAGTGCAGTTCTCCACTTCTTTGTAACTGTAATGGAATAGCTTGGCTGAAGGTGTAGCTAATGCCACATCCAGTGTGTTCAACTATGTTTTTTTGAAATGAATTAAATTAGCTGAAGACTGGCCTCTGTAATGCTAGGAATCTCAAGAGGATGCTGAGATGGAATATCCACTTGGCATTCGGGTTGAGGATGGTTGCAAATTTTTCAGCCTTGCCTTCTCTATTGAGCAGCTGGGCTCCCCATATGAAAGGTGAAACCTCCTCCTGTGGTTAGTTGTTGAATTACCACCACCATTCATAACTGAATGTGTAAGGACTGCAAAGCTTAATCTGTTGGCTGTAGAATCGTTTTCTTTGTCTACCACATACTGCTTCCACTGTTTAACATATAAGTAGTCCATTGTTGTAGCTTTACCAAGTTAGCGCCTCCTTTTCTTGGTATGCTTGTGCTGCTTAAAATCACAGAATAGTTACAGTACAGAAGAAGGCCAGTCATAGAGCCATAAAGCTCTTCAGCATGGAAACAGACCCTTCGATCCAATTCGTCCATGCCAACCAGATATCCTAAATTAATCTAGTCCCATTTGCCAGCATTTGGCCCATATTCCTATTCAGATACCCATCCAGGTGCTGTTTAAATGTTGTAATTGTACCAGCCTCCACCACTTCCTCTGGCAGCTCATGCTATACACACACCATCATCTGCATGAAGTTGCCCCTCAGGTCCCTTTTAAATCTTTCCCCTCTCATCTTAAACCTATGCCCTCTATTTTTGGACCCCCCACCCTGGGGAAAAGACTTTGTCTATTTACCCTATCCATGCCCCTCATGATTTTATAAAGCTCTATAAGTTCACCCCCAAGCCTCCAATGTGCCAGGGAATATAGCCCCAGACTATTCCGCCTCTCCCTATAGCTCAAATTCTCCAACCTTGATAACATCTATGTAAATCTTTTCTGAATCCTTTCAAGTTTCACAACATCCTTCCTACAGCAGGGAAACCAGAATTGAACTCAGTATTCCAAAACTGGCCTAACTAATATCCTGTACAGTGCAACATGACCTCCCAACTTCTATATTCAATGCACTGACCCATAATGGCAAGTATACCGTACACCTTCTTCGCTCTCCTGTCTACCTGCGATTCCACTTTCAAGGAGCTGTGAACGTACACTCCAAGGTCTCTTTGTTCAGCAAGACTCCCCAGGACCTTACCATTAAGAGTATACCTCCTGCCTTGACTTGCCTTTCCAAAATGCTGCACCTCACATTTATCTAAATTAAACTTCATCTGTCACTCCTCGGTCCATCAGCCCATCTCATCAAGGTCCCGTTGTACTCTGAGGTAACCTTCTTCAATGTCCACTACACCACCGATTTTGGTGTCATCAGCAAAATTACTAACCTGCCTCCCAGTCATCCCATGGTATATGCAGTGGCTTTTTGAATGAGCAATTTATTTGCTCCAGTCCCATTTTTTTCTCATTCCTGGCCTTCCCCCGTAGCTGTGTGCTTTCTTCTTTTCAATATGTTGGTCTTAATTTCCTTTTGGAAAGAATGTTTCAATTGAACCTGCCGACACCACACCATAAGGCAAAGCTTTCCAGATCCCAATTACTCTCTGGGTCCTGCACTCCTCATTGAACAGTCCTGAGTGCTTTGCTAGGTCATTTCCAAGCCAGCCATATAACTGGGTGTAGTCCAGACCATTTAAGGTAATATGGGCATCAGTGAGCCAAATGGGTTTTTATGACAATCAACAATGATTTTGTGGTCATCACTGAACAAGCTTTTAATTCTATATTTATAAACTGTGGTAATCACCATCTTCAAACCATGATCATATTGAATGGTGAAGCATGCTCGAAGAGCTGAATGGCCTATTCCTGCTCTTGTTTTCCGTATTTCTAAACCATGACCCAGGAACATTAGCCCGAGCCTTTGGATTACTAGTCCGGTGACATTACTAATACATAATTTGTGCATTAATGTTGTTTTGTGAATTAGTATAATTGAATACAGAACACTATGATACTTTCTACAGTAAAATATCTTTTATTTACCGAAATCATTGTTTTTAACTGAATTTTATTTTCTACTCTTCAGATGTTTGACACCTATCCAATTGACTTCCATTATAAATCATACTAACTGTTCATTAATTTGCAACATTTTTCATGTAACTCCACAAATAGCAAGACCTTACCGCACATAAAGGCATATGAAATGGTAAATAAACTAATTTTAATGTATTTATTTTTCCAAAAGGGCAGAGTGTCAATCCCAAGATGGCTGGTCTGATAGGGAGACTTGGGCCTCAGACTAAACAACCATTCATGGTGGCCTTCTTCAAAGCCACTGAGATTCACATCCGCAGTGCACGATCAGCAAGTGGTAAACAGAAGAACCAGGGTCGTTCTCGGTCTTCTAAGAGTCAAGAATCTTTCAGAGCAACCAGCCTAACAGGTAGGCATTCACTGTTCATGCAGTTCTAATGCTACAATTTCATTCTTACTTGCTCAACCTAAAAGGTATCACTGTAGTGTCATTTCTCCTATTAAACATTTGAATATAAAAAAATCTGTAAAGTGGAGTCTCAGAAAACCAGACAGTTTACTGTAGCTCAGACCTTGATATTAGCTGGCATGTTGGTTGTATTATTAAGAGAGTTGTGTGGCACTTCAGAAGGGAGTCTAGCCAGCTTGAGTATCTTCAGCCCATGGGCAAAAGTTGTTTTGCAAGATCATGTCTGGATGTATAACCATTCGGGTGCTGATTTTCATTACAGGGTCATGTACACAGAGATGGGAGAATGCACAACTTCATAAACTTGATCTTTAAAAATGGACTTCCATATTGGGGTTGTGTAATGGTCTGGATTGGAAGTCTAGCCTGGATAAGAATGTGGAGGCTACCAGATTCTAAGGTGGGCTGGGTAGAAAGCCTGCCTTGGACCTCCAGGGACTGTTCAAAATTAAAATAAAGTAATGAATGTAAATTATCAGATCCGCCTTCATCCACGCTCATTATTCATCCCTATTCATGCCAAAACAAACCACATAAGGCCTTCCATCAATCTTACATGGTCCCCATATGCCTTTTGTCATAGTATACCCCTCTGCACATCCTCTACGGCCCCTCATGCCCCAATACAACACTATGTAACTTGACCCATACTCCCATGGCCACCCATACACCCAGCCAACTTCTACCTACGACCCTTCGTACGTCAACTACCAATGCCAACTCACCTTGTATCTGTGATTAAGCATGCACACAGAAAAAGAATGAAGGTACATTGTTAAAAATGTATATTGCAGACTGCACTCTATTGAGCAACACACTTCCATTCATAAAAGTACATTTGGACAAATGTTGGACAGTTCTTGACACCTCTTAACAGGGTGATACTTCTTTAAAAGTCTTGACAGATTTTACACTTCTTGACAGGTCTAGACAAGCTTGAAACTGTTTGATAGGTCTGAGTGGCTTGACATTTCTTAACAGCTCCTGATAGGTCTTTTTATAGGTTTTTCAGTTCCAACAGGTTTATATGCCTTTCACACATAACTGAAGATAATATTAACAAATTCAAAGGGTACGTGAAATCCCCTCCCAAAGAATACCTGACCCCACGACCCAAAGCGTCCCAAACCACTTCCACTGCGATATCTCAGTTTTCCAACACGGTACCTGGCTATTCAAAATGCAGTGAAAATAATCATCTGTGAGCTGGTTTATTCTGCACACTCTAGGTTCCATGCACTGAGTTTACCAAAATGCCATCAAAATGACAGCTGTCTCTGGAAGCTGCACAAGCAAGACACCCATGCTGACTCCACTCCCGCCCCATGGAAATGGGAAGTGCGCAGTTTAAGGGCAGAATTTGCAATTTTTGATATCTCCCATCAATTTTGCCACAAAGGAAAGTTTCTCTGATTTCGCCCGGGTTCTAATCTGGAAAGTCAAATCAGAAAATCCTAACTGAAACATTCCAAGTCAGTGAAATCTTTACAAAGTTGCATTACTATGTTTTGAAGACAGCACACTTCAAGAAAAGGTCATTCAAATTGGATTTTTACCTGCTCAACAAGGTCAGGTACTAAACTTTTGTCAGTGACAGAAGGTCACTTCAAATTCCTTCCGTACACAGTTACTTGGGAGGATTCAGATTAGAACATTGAACATAGAACAGTACAGCACAATACAGGCCCTTTGGCCCACGATGTCGTGCCGAACTTTTACCCTAAACCTAAGGTCTACCTAACCTTCACCCCTACCTTATACTATCATCCATATGCCTATCTAATAGCCGCTTAAATGCCCCTAATGAGGCCGACTCCACCACTCGTTCTGGCAATGCATTCCACGCCCCTGCCACTCTCTGAGTAAAGAATCTACCTCTGGCGTCTCCCCTATATCTCCCTCCACTCAATTTAAAACCAAGCCCCCTCATAATAGCTACCTCCACCCTAAGGAAAAGCCTCTGGCTGTCCACTCTATCTGCACCTCTGATCATTTTGTACACCTCTATCAAGTCACCTCTCATCCTTCGTCGTTAAAAGAGAAAAGCCCTAGCTCTCTCAACCTTTCCTCCTAAGACCTTCCCTCCATTACAGGCAACATCCTGGTAAATCTCCTCTGTACTTTTTCCAACGCTTCCACATCTTTCTTGTAATGAGGCGAACAGAACTGGACACAATACTCTAGATGTGGCTGAACCAGGCTTCTATATAGCTGGAGCATAACTTCACAGCTCTTGAACTCAATCCCTCTATTAATGAAAGCTAACGCACTATACGCCTTCTTAACAACTCTATCCACCTGGGTGGCAGCTTTCAGGGAACTGTGAACATGAACCCAAAGATCCCTCTGCTCCTCCACACTGCCAAGAATCTTTCTGTTAACCCTGTATTCTGCTTTCAAATTTGTCCTTCCAAAATGAATCACCTCATACTTTTCAGGGTTAAACTCCATCTACCACTTCTCAGCCCAGCTCTGCATCCTATCAATGTCCCTTTGTAACCTAGAACAGCCCTCCGCACTGTCCACAACGCGACCCACCTTCGTATCATCCACAAACTTACTAATCCACACTTCCACTCCTTCATCCAAATCATTTACAAAAATCACAAATAGAAGAGGACCCAGAACTGATCCTTGTGGTACACCACTCGTAACTGAGCACCATGTTGAATATTTTCCGTCCATTACTAACCTTTGTCTTCTGAGGGTCAGCCAATTCTGAATCCAATCTGCCACATTTCCCCCATCCCATACCTCCTTACTTTCTGCATGAGCCTACCATGGGGAACCTTATCAAACGCCTTACTTAAATCCATGTATACCACATCCACTGCTCTTCCTTCATCCACATGTGTGGTCACCTCTTCAAAGAATTCAATAAGATTTGTGAGGCATGATCTACCCCTCACGAATCCATGCTGACTATCACGAATCAAACTTAGCCTTTCCAAGTGATCATAAATCCTATCTGTCAGAGCCCTTTCCAATAATTTGCCCACCACTGAACTAAGACTAACTGGCCTGTAGTTTCCAGGGTTATCCCTATTCCTTTTTTGAATAAGGGAATGACGTTTGCCACTCTCCAATCTTCCGGCACTATACCCATGGACAGTGAGGACGAAAAGCTGATATGTTTAATTGGCTAATCCACATTATCAGATTTGCAACACTGAGTCTTGCCTTTGATGTTGCACCCCCAATCTTTTTCCCAGGCTGTAACACTAATTCCCCCATAACTGACTGTCTCTGGTTCCCTTCTCCAATCCACAGCCTCTCCTCCAAAATTCTGACCCTCTCCCACACCCAGGCCTGATCTCCAAACTATCTCCAGTTCCCCTGATATCACCCCCAGTGCTGACAATCTTCCCCTTCCAGATTCCAACTTCTGGATCTACCTCTAAACCCTAATCCCTGATCTCAATCACAGACCTGACTCCTGATCTCCCCATAATCCCTGACACCAATGTTTTCTGAAGTCCTAACTCCTAATCTCGCCCTGAATCTTATTCTCCACTCCTCAACAGCTTAACCTTAATCTACCTCTCCAAGCCCTAACATCCTAATTATTGATCCTGATTTTACAACCAAAACTTTGACCCCAATCTCAACCCTTTAGTCCTAACCCAATCTCTCCTTCCCCCTACCCACCACCACCAAATGCCTTTGACTCCTGAACTTCCTTTGAAAGTTCTAAGCCTGACCTGTGTACCTCCCCAATCCCTGACCTTGATTTCCATCCACCCAAACCCTGATCCCAATCATCCCCAAGCTAAACGTCTAAGTCTGATCTCCCATGGTCCTGGCCCTTGGCACGACAGGCCATGGAATTCAATTCGAACTGCCTCAAGGCTCCAGTCTCACATTATCTCTGTTGCAGCATAGGAGATCTCATTGGGAAATACCCCCACCGTCTCCCTCCCCACCACCAAATTACCCCCTACTCCACCAGCATACAAACACAACTCCATTAATTATACATACATCCAGAGTTTTAAGTTTTCTTCAAGACAATCATTTGACTGTCATTGGTGTTGGCGTTCAGGGTTATAGAGTCACACAGTCATATAGCGTGGAAACAGACCCTTCCATCCAACTCATCTGCACCAACCAGACATCCCAAGCTGACCTAGTCCCATTGGCCAGCGTTTGGCCAATATTCCTTATATACTCCATCCAGATGCCTTTTAAATGTTGTAATTTTACCTGCTTCTACCATTTCCTCATTCTATATACGCACCACCCTCTGCGTGAAAACGTTGTCCCTCAGGTCCTTTATAAATCTTTCCCCTCTCACCTTGAACCTAAGCCCTCTAGTTTTGGACTCTGCCCACCCTGAGAAAATGATCTGGGCCCCCCCAGGTAGTTCTTTTTTTGTCCCAATAAAAGGTGGACATGCTACATTTTGAGAGACTAGTATTCAAGGAGTCTTGAAAGTTTAAGTTGATGACCACCTTGGGGATTTCATTGTCAGTCATACTCACTAGATGCCCATCTAAACTGAGCTCTCATGATAAGCACTTCGGCTGTGGACATTTCTGATCTTTGGTATGCTGGTGTCTTGTTCTTCCATTTCATGCCAATGGTGTTATGAATGCATCTCATGTGGAACTGATCCAAAAATTTACTATGCCTGGAGTGGGAAATCTATATTTCACAGACATATGGAAGGGTAGGCATTACCACTCTATGTTCGTTACCCTTGCCCCCACACTCCAAGGTTCTGTTTTGTGTGGGTTGGGCCTAGCAGAGCCAATCCATTAGCAATTATTTACACTTTTCTTTCACACTCTGCCCGACATTCTCTCTCCTTCTTGGCTTATCAGCAATCTTCGTTCGCCTATCCCTTTTCCTCCTCTTTCTCTGGATACTGCCTCCATATCCTCTACTCACCCCCCTCCCTCCTGTCATCAGCATAAATACCACCGCTTCCCTGCTGTATTCAGTTCTGATGAAAGATCACTAGACTTGAAATATCTGTTTTTCTCTCTAAAGATCTGCTGAGTTTTTCCAGCACTTTGTTTTTGTTTCATGGTATAAAGTCATTGGTTTGCCCCAAGCATTCTACACTTAAACATAAAGATATCGCTCTTAGCACCATTCAGTCTGCAGCTTTGTGAGTCTGCTTTTCATAACCTTCTCCAATCCTCTTTCTCATCTGTCAGCTGACCAGCCTCAACAAGTCATAGAATAACAATTATCCATTAATATGGACAGCACTTCTCCTTGGACATTGACTAGTTAGAGTCATAGAGTCAAAGAATCATACAGCACAGAAACAGACTCTTTGGCCCAACTCATCCATGCTGACCAGGTTTCCTAAACTGAACTAGTCCAATTTGCCTGCATTGAGCCCGAATCCCTCACAACCATTCCTATTCACGTACCTGTCCAAATACCTTTTGATTGTTGTAACTGTACTCATCTCGACCACTTCTTCTGGCAGCTCCTTCCATATAGGCACCACCCTCTGTGTGAAAAATTTGCCCCATCATTGGCAGCAGCTCTGAGACAATGATGTGATCATTAGGACTTTTCTAATCTAAAACTGTTAATTTGCCTTACATAATTTTTCAATAAGGAATCAACACATAGACATTTTCATTATAAATACTGACATAAATAAACATTACAGTCCATAAACGATAATCAAAGCCTTCACCAGGAAAAAATTAAAAATTTGAACCATGTCAAGTAAACAGAACAATCAAGTGGAAAATTGATCACCAAAATTGAATTATCATATTATTTAAATTAACCAGCACCAAATTCAGGATAGGTTGTACTCAAATCGTAACAACAGGAAGTAAGTCTTGTGAACAGGACATGCACAATAAGAACCAAAAGAACTACGGATGCTGTAACTCAGTAATAAAAAGAAGTTGCTGGAAAAGCTCAGCAGGCTTTGGCAGCATCTGTGAAGAAAAATTAGAATTAACGTTTCAGGCCCGGTGACCGTTCCTCGGAAGTGATGGTAGCTAGGAATATGTCGGTTTATATCCAGAAGGTGGGGGGGAAAGGGGTAAACAATAAACGATAGGTGGGGATAGAGCTCAAAGAGAGAGAAGAACAGTTGGAAAGACAAAGGAGTTGATAACAATCTGGCTAGGAAGGTGAATAGATGTTAATGGAGACAGTTAGTGGCTAACGATAGGTAGTATGTGGTGGCAGGCTATGTGATAACACAATGTTGCACAACTTTTCTATCTAGCGTATGTCAACCATACTAATTTTCCTGACTTAGACAATTTTACATATTCCCCAAGGCTAGGAGTGTTTGTTTATTTTAATTAAACTGATAAAGATGGCATTGGGTTCCTGCATGCAGCCAAAAGGCAGTAAGACAGTAGCTGTCTTTAAGGGTGCACTACTAGAAATAATTATTATCACGCATGATTGTTATTTGTCTGCCTTCATCACTTTAACACTGCTAATACAGGTAGTGTACTGGTAAACACACAGGAGGCTGGAAGAACACAGCAGGCCAGGCAGCATCTGGAGGAAAGGAGAAGTCAACGTTTTGGGTATTACCCTTCTGCAGGACTGGATGTGGGGTAGTGGAATAGTAGTGATAAGTGGACACTGGTAGTAGGTATGACCTGCTTGGTTGATGAATCAGGTTGGTGGCTGGAAGGGAGGGTCGGAAGGTGGGATGGATGGGACGAAGGGGGCTGGAAAGGGAGCTGAGGAATGGGTGGGAAGGTTATTTGAAATTGGAGTTTTAAGTATTAAGTGAATGCCGTTCAGTGCGTACTAGAAGTTATTTGCATGCGTCACTGTCTTCAAAAACCATGCAAGATACAATCCCATGTGTCTGTGAGATTATGGATTGTGGAATCTGCTTAAATGAACTGGCCAGTTACATCTCATTTATTTTCTTTTGATTTAATCCTTAACTGTATCTGTGTGTCTGGTTTATGTGAATGGGGGCTAGAATCAAAGATTGGGTTAAATCCCAGACATTATTTAGATTATTCTGTGGTCGAACTTTGCTCTGTTAAAGCTACTGTATTATTAATATATAAAATCTATTGTTTAAGTTATAAATCTGTTGCTTGGTATCAGCTACTCAATGTCTGGTTAGAAATCACTGGATCAATTTTGAGCATTGTGTATTTTAATCTTGCAGTGTTGAGAAAACAGGGACAGAGAAGCTGAGATACTAGCAGATGCTAGAGAATCTGAGATAACAAGGTGTAGAGCTGGATGAACACAGCAGACCAAGCAGCATCAGAGGAGCAGGAAAGCTGCCGTTTCGGGCCTACACCCATTTTTTGAAGAAGGGTCTAGGCCCAAAACATCAGCCTTCCTGCTCCTCTGATGCTGCTTGGCCTCTGTGTTCATCCAGCTCTGCACCTTGTTATCACAGAGAAGCTGATTTGACTTGGCTGCCTGTCTCTATGTCGTAACAGCCAGTTTCACTATTCAGCAAAATCGTAGTTGATCTTTGAGCTCAACTGCACTTTCTTGCATGATTCCCGTATCCGTTTTCTAATACTTCCTGAGATGGTGAGGAGGGAAATGCTGCTCCGATTTCCAGATTTGGGTTTTAACCCTTTCTTGAATACTTGTCATAATCATGTAATCCTTCAATATTTAGGGCATCCTCTTCATTCTAGACTTTTAGGACAAGGGTGCAGAGTTGCACAAGGGTGAAGAGTTGCAATGTTCTCCTGTACTCTGTTTAAAAATTTCAGTGGGAATTCCATCACTCCTGCTGCTTTGATGCTTTTCATTTGTGTGATGTCTTTCACCTCCTCCATAGACATTGCCAGAATTCTGTGTTCAGCTTGAACTGGATATTGTGCGATGAAGTTGAAGACTCTATCATAACAATGAATTGTTGAATGAAGACACTCAACAACTAAGCATCTACATCCCGCTGTGGTAGAGAATTTCAAATGTTCATGGCCTTACAGTGAAGAATTTACTCCTTCTATCTATCTTAAACAATAAACCCCTTATCCTGATGTATCTTAGACTCTCCAAATGAGCGAAACAGTTCCCTAATATCGACCCTGTCAAGCCCAGTCAGAATTTTAAATCTTTCAGTGAAATTACCTCTCAAGCTTTTAAACTCAGACAGCAAAAGCCCAATTTACTCAGCATTTCATAGGACAAATGTCTTGTCCTAGGAATCAATCTACTAAAAGTGGTTGCACTGTGTTCTTCTGCTGTTGTATGATGATAGTATGCTGCATGATCAGTACAACAGCTGAAAAATGGTAGTTTGCATTGTTTTTTAAAAGATTTGCTGGGTGCCATGATCTGTTGTTACTTCCATGCTTTGCTGCACCAATGGAAAACTGGTTTGCTATTTGAGGCTTTGCCTCAGTTAACCAATTGTCTGTTACACTCTGCATGTGGTTTCGATGAACTAATTTTAATGGAGTGGAGGTGCTGGCGTTGGATTGGGGTGGAAAATGTCAGAAGTCACATGATATCAGATTTTAGTCCAACAGGTTTATTTGAAATCACAGCCTTTTGGTGTGTAGCCCCTTTGTCAGGTGAAGTCCACTTCACCTGACAAAGGGGCTACGCTCCAAAAACTTGTGATTTCAAATAAACCTGTTTGACTATAACCTAGTGTCATATGGCTTCTGATTTTAATGGAGATCAGTGAAGGTACAGATTTAGGGTGAGAGTGATCAAATCTGTAGATGTGATTTCAGATAGTTCACTGATGGAGACCATGAAAAACAGATATTTTCCAAATAACCAGATTGAGAAACATTAATCTACCAGTAGTTCTATTTATGAGATTCAGTATCATGTGGTACTTTGGATAGATACAATTTCACTTTAATTATTCCAGGTGTAGTAAGATATTTCCTGTCAGGATGTTACTTGTTAGCCATGGTTCAATGGCTACAAGGCAAACCCCCACCTACAAGGGAAGCAATTGGGGATTCAAACTGAATTAAAATCTGGGTTGACACTCCATTGTAGTTCTGAGAGAGCACTGCACATCCAGGGTTGTCACCTCTCAGATGAAATCTAAATTGAAGCCTTGCCCACTCTGTAAGGTCAATACAAATAATCCCAAGGTGCTATTTCAAAGAATAGGAGAGTTATCCCTGATGTCATGGACCACATCAATCCCCCAATCAACATCACCTAAACAGGTTAACTGGTTGTTTTCATGTAGTTGTTTGTGGAAGCTTGTGTACAAATTGGCACTCATGTTTCCTACATTATAACAATGACCACACTTCAGAGTACTTTATCGGCTGTAAGTCACCTTAGGATATCCTGAGGTTGCAAAAGACCGAGTAGAAATGCAAGTTTTTTCTTCTTTTCTCTCTGCCCTCTAACCTCACCAGGTCGACAAGAAATAACTAGCTCTTTTCTGTTTGAGACCTGCGGGTACCTTTGAGTATCCAGCTCCAGCTAACCATTATTTGACACAAAACCTTAGAGGAGATAATTGAGGCAGGAAACAACAAATGCTGGAGATCACGGGGGCCAGATAGTATCCATGGAGAGAAAGCAAGCTAATGCTTTGAGTCTAGATGACTCTTCATCAGAGCTGAAGTATGGAGGAGACAGTATTTATGCAATAGTTTAGCGGTTGGGAGGTATGGTGTGGTGAGTGTAGGGGGAGAAAAGATGTGAGAATGGCAGAACAATGGTGTGTCTCCTGCTAGACTTGAGAGGACAGTCCCACTGGGGTGGGTGGGGTGGGGGCTGGGGAAAGACATGATAACAGAATGTACCAAGCTAAAGGAAAGGGAAGAAATGAGAGTTGGTTCACAAGTTGAAGGTGTCGAACTCCATATTAAGTGCAGAAAGCTGTAAAGTGCCTCGTCTGAAGATATGTTGTTCCTCCAGTTTGGGATCCACGATCAAGGCTCCACTCTGCAGCAACGTCAACTCACCATATTTCAAAGCTGCACCAGTCCCCAGTTTCACTTCATCCTTTGCCTCATTCGTCACCTCAACAAAACACTTTTTCTCTTTTTTACAGACATCATAACACACAAGCTCCAGCAGGTTATGGACTCCAACATCCGTCCTACAGACTGTCCCTTAGCATCCATCCCTTTCCAGCCCTCAGATGCCATCACTTTCTGTACATCTGAGGCTACTCCCCCCAACCCCAGCCCTTTCTGTGCTTTCACCATACCTCCTGACCTTTCCCTCTCTGAGGCTGAACAGACTGTCCTTGGAAAAGGACTCAGCTTCATACCCTCCCGCCCCTATCTTAATGAATTTCGGGCTTGCCATGCTGCCTCCATCCCCAAGCTCACTTCTTCAGGCAGGAACTCCCCCCACCCGTTCCACTGATCCCTTCACCCACCTCCAGTATTCACCGTCCACTTGGACCCCTTCCCCTAGCCTCTACCTGCCCTCGATCCCTTCATTGAAAACTGCCATGACATCAGCCATCTCAATTTCTCTGCTCCTCTCACCCATTCTAACCTATCCCCTTCTGAAATTGTCACACGTCGCTCTCCTAGGTCTAACCCTATCTTTGTTATCAAACCGGCCAACAAAGGTGGTGCTGTTATAGTCTGACACACTGATCTTTACCTTGTGGAGGCTTAACACCAGCTCTCAGACATTTCTCCCTACCACCCACTGGTCCATGACCCCTCATCTGAACATCAAGCCATTGTTGTCACGACTGTCACTGACTTCAATACCTCAGAGATCTTCCCCCCACTACTTCCAACCTGGTAGTCTCCCAACCCTGGACAGCCTGCTTCTACCTCCTTCCCAAAATCCACAAACCAGACTGCCCCAGTAGGCCCATCGTATCAACCTAGTCCTGCCCCACTGAGCTCATTTCCTCCTACCTTGACTTCATCCTCTCTCCACTTGTCCAGACCCTGCCCACCTATATCCGCGATTCCTCTGATGCCCACCACCATATTGATAATTTCCAGTTCCCTGCCTCCTGTTCACTATGGATGTATAATCCCTCTATACTTCCACTCCCCATCAGGATGGTCTGAGAGCTCTCAGCTTCTTCCGCAACCAGCAGCCTGGACAATCCCCATCCATCACCACTCACCTCCGCTAGGCTCAGCTTGTTCTCTCACTAAACAATTTCTCCCTTAATTTATCTCACTTCTGCCAAGTCAAAGGGGTGGCTATGAGCATCCAAATGAGTCCCAGCTATGCCTGCCTCTTTATGGGGTATGCAGAATGATCCTTGTTGCAGTCTCACACTGGCCCCCTCCCACAACTCTTTTATCAGTACATCGATGACTGCTTTGTGCCACTGCATGCTCCTGCCAGGACCTTGAAAAATTTGTTCATTTTGCCTTCAATTTCCACCCCTCTATAACTTTCACATCGTCCATTTTCGACACTTCCCTTCCTTTGCTTAACCTCACTGCCTCCATTTTGGTGAATAAACTGTCCTCTGTCTTCCACTACAAAGCCACTGACTCCCATAGCTACCTCCACTACAGCGCGTCACACCCCACGTCCTGCAAGGACTCCACCCCATTCTCCCAGCTCCTTCACCTACGTCACATCTGTTCGGATGATGCCACCTTCCAAAACAGCACTGCTGACATGGCTTGTGTCTTCTATAACCGTGGTTTCCCGCCCACTGTGGTTGACAGGGCCCTCAACCGCATTCAAAGTATCACCCATGCTTCTGCCCTTGCCCCTTTCCATCACTCACAACAGCATGATCAGGTACCCCTTGTCCTCACTTTTCATCCTACCAGCCTCCGCATTCAGAGGATCATTCTCCGCCATTTCAGACAACTCTAGCAGAACGTCACCATCAAATACATCTTCCATCACTTCCTCTGTCTGCATTTTGCAGGGATCGCTCCCTCCGGCACATCCTAGTCCACTCCACAACCATCAACATCAGTCCCCCATCCCAAGACACCTTCTTATGTAACCGCAAAAGGTGCAACACCTGCCCCTTAACCTCCTCCCTGCTCACCATTTCACCTCTACCTCCTCCAATCTTGTTTGTTGTATTTGCTGCACCCAACATGGCCTACTGGAGAAACCAAACGCAGACTGGGTGACCGCTTTGTGGAACACCTCTGATCTGTGCACAAGCATGAGTCCGATCTTCCCGTCATTTTAACACAGCATCCTGCTCGCATGCCCACATGTCTGTCCTTGGCATGCTGCAGTGTTCCAGTGAATCACAGCGCAAACTGGAGGAACAACATCTTATGTTCAGACTAAGCTCTTTATTGCCTTCTGCACTTAATATTGAGTTCAACGCCTTCAAATAGTGAAGCAACTCCAATTTCTTCCCTTTCCTTTAGCTTTTTACATTATGTTATGTGTTTCTTTTATGTTTAATTATGTTTTTTTTCCCAGGGTGGAAAAGCCAGTTACCAGGGGCCATGGGTTTAAGGTGCGAGGGGCAAGCTTTAAAGGCGATGTACGAGGGCAAGTTTTTTACACAGAGGGTAGTGGGTGCCTGGAATGCACTGCCGGGGGAGGTAGTGGAAGCAGATACTATAATGACTTTTAAAGGGTGTCTTGACAAATATATGAATAAGATGGGAATAGAGGGATACAGTCTCCAGAAGGGTAGGGGGTTTTAGTTGTGACAAGCAGCATGTTGGCGCAGGCTTGGAGGGCTGAAGGGCCTGTTCCTGTGCTGTAATTTCCTTTGCTCTTTGTTATCATGTTTTCTCACCCCTCGCCACCACCACCATCACGCGCCCCCCAACTTCCAGTGGGACTGTCTGTCCTTTCCATTCTGGCAGTTGGACACACCATTGTTCTGTCATTCTCACATTCTGATCACTTAATCTGAACTATCAATATCTTTTCTCCACCAGTACCCACCCCCCAAACTATAGCATAAATGCTGTCTCCTCCACACTTCACCAGTTCTGACGAAGAGTCATCTAGACTCGAAACGTTAGCTTGCTGACTCTCCATTCCATGCTGTCTGATCCGCTATGATCTCCAGCATTTATTTTCAGCACAGATTCTAGCATCTGCAGTAATTTGCTCCTACATTGTTGAAGCAGAGCTCATCCTGATACCTAATTGTTAATGGCCTCTATCTTTTCTTATTAATAGAGAACGGTAGCAGTGACCAACGGCAAGCCTGCATGAAGCATGAGCTGTATGTCAGCTTTCGTGACCTAGGATGGCAGGTAACTCCGAAATATAAAGAACTCTTTAAAACATTTTTGTGTTTCCGTCCAAAATCATTTCAGAAGAAAGTTTCCAATTTGTGTAGTTTCTTTCTTTTGATTTAATATTGTTTCACAGTCATCTTTTAGCCAGAACAGGTCTTATAAAGAACAAACTGTTCCACAACCTGTATATTAGAGAGTTAAAGAGATAGTAGGAACTGAGGATGCTGGAGAATCTGAGATAACAAGGTGTAGAGCTGGATGAACACAGCAGGCCAAGCAGCATCAGAGGAGCAGGAAGGCTGACATTTCGGGCCTAGACCCGTCTTCCTATACAGACATTGTCACGGTTGGGGCCGAATTGGGAAGGCCTGAATGTAAACTGTAGTCCATTGAGGAAGAAGCATCTAGGCCCGAAACGTCAGCCTTCCTGCTCCTCTGATGCTGCTTGGCCTGCTGTGTTCATCCAGCTCTATACCTTGTTATCTCAGATTCTTCAGCATCTGCAGTTCCTACTATCTCTGGAACAATTTTAACCCCACTGCGAAGCCTCTTCTAAGGATGCCTACCCTGAAGAAGTTACCCTCCTCCCTCCAGAAAAACCTCAGTGGATCTCTCTCCCACTGCAACTCTCTCGTAATCTCTTCGGCCTTGAAACTGCTCGACCACGTCCTGAAGCAAACCAGGTACTACAGCCACATCACTTTTCTTAGTACCTGCCTACAGAACCAGATCATCCCCGAGGGACTGCAGTCCACATTCAGGCATTCCCAATTTGGCCCCAACCGTGACAATGTCTATATAGGAAGAAGGGTCTAATCCCAGAACGCCAGCCTTCCTGCTCCTCTGATGCTGCTTGGCCTGCTGTGTTCATCCAGCTCTACACCTTGTTATCTCTTTATTAGAGAGTTAAAGCATCTTTCATTTGGGGCTAGCCAACTGCCCCCGTGAGAAATTTCCACCCACTTTCAGATATTCATTATAAATTACAAATTCTCACTGAAATTAGTTAACATTCCTTAGTTAACATTCCTCTCATGCCTGGTTGTGATGGGCTTTATTGTGCAAACATGCTGATTAACTTCAATGTGAGACCTTAACTAAGTTAGGATTTAGAATCCCATTCAGACTTTTGCAGCTACGTTGTAATATTCAACATCAGTAGTCAGCTCAACTTCATTGGTAACACTTTTAATGAGCCTGTAGGTTGAATTTCAAGTGCCACTTCAGCAAGCTATGACACTCTAGTACAACTCTGAGAGAAATCTGAAGTGCTGTTCTCCTATTAGAAATTACATTTAAAAAACAGATACAACGGCAATAGGGGTGAATCTACTCAATATTTTTCTAATAATTTCCCCTGGTAATGTGTTTGAATGAAAAAAAAATACAAAAAATTTAAAAATATGCAAAATAAATGTGCTGCAGAATCAATGCCTAAATATTGTAGAGACCTTAAGTGTTCCCAGTATATCAATAATAAACTGACGACATAGGACTGGTGGAATCCTCGTTAATTTAACATGTTAGATGTCAGCAATATAAGTGCAATGTCCTTAACCAGTATACAGAATCGATGATGGAGACTGGTAGGATTGTCCTTCATTATATATTAGGAGAGGGAAGGTCACTTCTTTCATAGCTAACACCACTTACAGTTGTTCTTTCCTCTACTTCAATAAAGCAAACTAATAGTTCATGCTTCATTTAAAATTCTGCAATCTTAGTTTGCTTATAACCACTCTCTAACTATAAAATATGCTGCTATGTAAAATTTGTTGGACCAGATTAGAAACTAGAGCCTAGATTTTCTGATTGGCATGTTATTTTGTTACCGACTATAATCTATTTGAATAAATGATTTACTGCTGGCACAGAGAGGGAAGAAAATTTTAACTTTTCATTTCTGAGGCCTGATTTCAAATCTGATTCGGGTTAATGAGATGAACATCTCTTCAATCTGTTACCAGTGAGCATCTCATGTGATTCTGAGTCTCAATTCGGTTCCTAGTGGGCAAGGTGCATGGGCTAAAGTGATAACTGGCTGTCTTGCTGATAGAGTCCCCAGTATGACTGGCTGTTGTGCTAAACCAACAATTTCACAATGCTGCAATAGAGTGATTGTCAGAATTAGGTTAAGGCATAAATTTGGAACTAAATAAGAGAAGTTCCACTTTGCATCTGACTGACAAGTCCTTGAGGTTGTCTATTACAGTTCCATTCCCCAGTAAACCTTCACAATATCAATTGAGATGCATCAAAAATCGATCACTCAAGACACCTGAACAAGTTCTATACCATTAAAAATTGCTGCAGAAGTTGTCATAATTACAGTACAAAAGTTAGATCTGAATTCTGGTCTAACATAATTCCCCTTCTTTTTTGAGTGAATGTTATAAGAAGTCTCTTTTCTTTTTCAGCCTCACCCTGAAACTGGTATTTTAAAGTGAAGTGTACTTAGTATGCAGGATTTAGAAAACGCTGAGTAAAACCCAAAATTATTCAGTGATGGCAATACATAGAGGCTCTGTTCTGATAGTATGTCCTCTTCATCTCCTTCTTGAAGGACTGGATCATTGCTCCTGAGGGATATGCTGCATACTATTGTGAGGGAGAATGCTCATTCCCACTGAACTCATACATGAATGCTACGAATCATGCAATTGTTCAAACTCTGGTAAGTACTGGATGTAATCAACAAAGAAAGAAATAATGGGTGCAGCTGCAGTAGCTTGCGTAGTTAACTGGGACCAACAGTTACTCTGGTTTAAACCACTCCCTGAAACAACTGAGGCAGAGTGTGGAAAAAAAGGGCCTTAGTGTAGCCAGCAGAGAGTAGAGTGTAGCACTTGTTGGGGGAGAAAAGGAGGTTTTTCTTTGCTTCTGTTGTTTTACTTAACTACTTTCACAGATCAGTGGGGGCAAGAGTGGACCAAGGACCAAGAAATGGGAAATTATTATGAGATTAACCAAGAAGCATCAGGGATAAGTAATGTCAGAGGGAATAAGAGAAGGAGACTAAAGTTAAGTTTTAAAAAAAAAGTATGTTTAAATAATTCAAAAAGTTAGCATGTAAGACTACCAGTTTAAGTTATGGCCGGTGAGGTCAACTGAGTGGAATCCGTGATCTGTCATATGTGGGAGGTCATGGACTCTACTAGCATCCTAGATGACTACGTGTGCACAAATTATTCCCAACTGTAGAAACTTATGCTTTGTATTTCGGGACTCAAGCTGTGACTAGAGATATTATGACACATCTGCAACGCTGAAACTTACTGGACAGCATGTTTAGCGATGTGGTCGCACAGGAGCTCAAGGGATTAGAGGAAAGAAGGGAATAGGAATCAAAGAGAATCTGGTGGGTAGTGCAGGAGACCATGGGGTCCTCCTCACAAATCAATTTTCCATTTTGGAAACTGATGAGGGCGCTGGCTCCTCTAGGAACTGCAGACAGAGATAGGATGATGTGTTATCCCACTGGTGCCAGGTTTAGGGATGTTACTGGGCAGCTGCAGAGCATCCTGAAGAAAGGGGGTGACAAGACATAGGTCATGGTACATGCTGGTACTGACAACATAGGGAAAATGAGGGTTGAGATCTTGCTTCAAAAATTTAGGGAGTAGACTAAAGAGCAGGACCTCAAAGGGTGCAATCTACAGATAACACCCAGTGCCACGTGCTGTTGAGTACAGAAATAGGAAAATAGGGCATCTGATGAAGGGTCTAGGCCCGAAACGTCACGTTTTCCTGCTCCTATGATGCCGCTTGGCCTGCTGTGTTCATCCAGCCCCACGCCTTGTTATCTCGGATTCTCCAGCATCTGCAGTACCTTTTATCTCTGATACAATTTTAACCCCACTGTGAAGCCTCTTTTAAGGATGCCTACCCTGAAGAAGTTACCCTCCTCCCTCCGGACAAACCTCAGGGAATCTCTCTCCCACTGCAACTGTCTCATAACCTCTTCGGCCTTGAAACTGCTCGACCACGTCCTGAAGCAAACCAGGTACTACAGCCACATCACCTTTCTTAGTACCTGCCTACGGAACCAGATCATCCCCAATGGACTACAATCCACATTCAAGCCTTCCCAATTTGGCCCCAACCGTGATAATATCTACATTCAGAACATTGAGACCCTCCAGAAGCGCTTCTCCCTGCGACTCCTGAAACACACACTTGCAGCAATGCGCAGGCATCTCCAGGCACTACAATCAAGACTACCCCAGCTCAGAGCCTCCCTCTCCCAGACCTGCAAAGGACCTCTCCTGTTTTTCCCTTGGACTGACCTATCTCCTCCCTACCCCCCCCACCTACACTCACCTTTACTGGCTCCATCCCCGCCTCTTCGACTTGTCTGCCTCCTCTCCACCTATTCTCTCCTCTATCCGCCTCCCCCTCTCTCCCTATTTATTTCAGAACCCTCTTCCCCTACCCCATTTCTGATGAAGGGTCTAGGCCCGAAACGTCAAGTTTTCCTGCTCCTATGATGCCGCTTGGCCTGCTGTGTTCATCCAGCCCCACGCCTTGTTATCTCGGATTCTCCAGCATCTGCAGTACCTTTTATCATCTGAATATGGCTGTTTGGTACAGAGGAATGCTTTTAAATTCCTGGAAGACTGGGACCTTTCCTGGTGAAGGTGATACCTCTACAAATGGAACAGTGTGTGTCTGAGTCAGAATGAGACCAACATCCTTGTAGGTGGGTTTACTAGTGCTACTGGGAAGAGGTTAGACTTTTTTGGCAGGGATAGGGGATGCTGTGTTCGTCCAATAAGGACACAGCAAACTTTAGTAAATGGAACCAAGGAAGAGGGAGGTCAGCCATGTTGAATTTCAAGGGAGTAAGGCAAGTTGGATAACTTGAACTTTAATGCTAGGAGTAATACAGGGAAAACAGATGAACTAAGGTGTGGATTGACATATGGAATTATGATGTAGCTGCCATTTCAGAGATGTATTTGAGGCTACATTCTGGGCTACAGGATTTTCAGCAGGGCACAGGAGGGTGGAAAAGAGGAGGTGATGTCACATTATTAACTAAGGAGTCAGTTACTGCAGTGAGTAGGGATGATGTATCATCAGGGTCTTCAAATGAAGCTTAGTGGGTAGAGCTCAGGAGTTAAAAGGGAGCAGTCACACCACTGGGAGGGGGAGTCAGTGGGCAATAGAGGGCATCTTGGCATCCTCCACTGGTCCTCTCAGCATCATAGATCCCAGTCTTCAGCCAATTCAATTCACTCCACATGAAATCAAGATACGGTTAAAGGCACTGGATACTACAAAGGCTACGGGCTCTGACAACATTCTCGCACTAGTACTGATGACCTGTGCTCCAGAACTTGCCGCATCCTGGCCAAGCTCTTCCAGCACAGTTACAACACTGACATCTACCCAACAATGTGGAAAATTGGCCAAGTATGTCCTGTACACAAAAAGCAGGACAAATCCAACTTGGCCAATTATCATCCAACCAGACTACTCTCAAACATCAGTAAAGTGACAGGCGTTTCATCAATAGTGCAATCAAGCAACACGTGCTCAGTGATGCCCAGTTTGGGTTCCACCAGGGCCACTCAGCTCCTGACCTCATCACAGACTTGGTTCATACATCGACAAAAGAGCTGAATACAACAGGTGAAGTGGGAGTGACAGCCCTTGATATCATGGCTGCATTTGAACAAGTGTGGCATCAAGGAGCCCAAGAAAAACTGGAGTCAATGGGTGTCGGGGGCAAACTCTCTACCGGTTAGAATCATACCTGGCACATAGGAAGATGCTTGTAGTTGTTGGAGGTCAATCGTCTCAGCTCCAGGGCATCTCTCTACCAGTTCCACAAGGTTGTGTCCTAGGCCCAACCATCCTCATCTACTTCATCAATAACCTTCCTGCCATCATACTGTCAGAAATGGGGATGGTCGCTCATGAACTGTATGATGTTCAGCACTATTTGTGACTCCTCAGGTACTGAAGCATTCATGTTCAAATGCAACAAGATCTAGACAATATCCAGGCTCAGGCGGACAAGTGGCAAGTAACATACGCATCACACAAATTCTAGGCAATCACCATCTCCAATAGGAGACAACCTAACCACTGCCCCTTGACATTCAATGGCATTACCATCACTGATTCACAATTATCAACATCCTGGGGATTACCATTTACCAGAGACTCAACTGGACTTCCATATAAACACATTGGCTACAAATACATGTCAGAAGCTATGAATACTGCAGCGAGTAACTTACCTTCTGCTCCCCAAAGTCTGTCCACCATCTACATGGCATAAGTTAGGAGTGTGATTGAATACTTCCCACTTGCATAGATGCGTGCAGCTCCAAAATCACTCAAGAAGCTTGACCCTATCCAGGACAAAGTAGCCTGCTTGACTGCCACCACAACCACAAACATCTGCTCCGATCACCACCGATGCTCAGTAGCAACACTATGTACTACAGACAAGATGCACTGCAGGAACTCGTCAAAGATCTTTAGACAGCACCTTTCAAACCCAAGACCACTTCCAAAAAGAAGGACAAGATGAGCAGATACATGGAAACACGACCACCTGCAAGTTCCTCTCCGAGACACTCACCATTCCTGACTTGGGAAAATATCACCATTCCTTCACTGTTGCGGGGTCAAAATGCTGGAATTCCCTCCCTAAGGGCTTGTGGGTCTACCTACAGCGCATGGATAGCAGTGGTTTAAGAAGGCAGCTCATCACCACCTTCTCAAAGGCACTAAAGACACGCAATAAATGTGGGCCAGACAGCAACACCCATGCCCAACAAGTGAATAAAAAATAAGCAAATAATTGGACAATTCACTGAGGTGTGTTACTTCAAAAATAAGTTATTTATATTAAGGGATCAACTTCTCCAAAATTGAGATAGTCATAGCGTAGAGAATTTAGAGGGGACAGATTTCTTGAATTGTATTCAGGAGAATTTTTTATGTCAGCATGTAGAATGGCCAACAAGGGATGCTACAGTGCTGGACCAAATTCTGGGGAATGAAGCTGGACAGGTGTTGAGGTGGCAGGTTAGTGGGAGAGCATTTTAATGATAGTGACCATAACACTGTATGATTTAACTTTGATACAGAAGAGGAAAAAGATGGTCTGCAAAAAAGGGGTTTTGGATTAGGGGATGGCCAATTTTTATTCGGGGCGGCATGGTGGCTCAATGGTTAGCATTGCTACCTCACAGGACCAGGGACTTGGGTTCAATTCCAGCCTTAGGCCACTGTCTGTGTGGATTTTGCCCATTCTTCCTGTGTCTGCGTACATTTCCTCTGAGTGCTCTGGTTTACTCCCACAGTCCAAAGGTGTGCAATTTAGGTGGATTGGTCATGCTATATTGTCCATAATGTCCAGGGATGTGTAGGCTAGGTGGATTAGCCATGGGACGTGCAGGGTTGCAGGGACGGGGTGGGTCTGGATGGGACACTCTTCAAGTCGGTGTGGACTTGTAGGGCTGAATGGCTTGTTTCCATATTGTAGGGATTCTATGGATTATTAAAATAAAGTAGGATCTGACCAAAGTATTCTGGGAACAGGTTCTCTCGATAAATATACATTAGAACAATGGGGACGGATGAGGGCAGGGGAATATTCAAAATGAAACTGGCATGAATACAGGGCCAACATGTTCCGTTTAAGGTGAAATGTAGGAGGTACAAACCCCCAGTATTCAGGACTAGATGAGGAAAAAGAGGTTTTAACGAGTACAGAGATGGCAAATCAAAGGAGGCCCTAGTGGAGTATTGAAAGTGCAGGGACAAACTTAAGAAAGTAATTACAGGGGAGATGTCAGAGGTAGGTTCTTTACACAAAGAGTAGTGGGTGCATGGAATGCGCTGCCAGCGGTGGTAGTGGAGGCAGATACATTAGGGACATGTAAGTGACTCTTGGTTAGGCATGTGGATGATAGTAAAATGTAGGGTATGCAGGGTAGTTTGATCTTGGATAAAAGGTACTGCAGATGCTGGAGAATCCGAGATAACAAGCATGGGGCTGGATGTACACAGCAGGTCAAGCAGCATCATAGGAGCAGGAAAACTTGACGTTTTGGACCTAAACCCTTCATCAGAAAATTTTCTGATGAAGGGTTTAGGCC
>JAHRHZ010000088.1:47668907-47687384 GCA_024137785.1 Ginglymostoma cirratum | reverse complement strand
GCTCCTATGATGCTGCTTGGCCTGCTGTGTTCATCCAGCTCTACCCCCTTGTTATCTTGGATTCTCCAACATCTGCAGTTCCTATTATCTCTGACATCAGATATTGTCCTTTTACCTTCAGGTCCTAAAATGCAAGGCTATGGAATACACTATCAGAGTTGGTTATCAGAGAACTGAGAGAACATTTCAATATTTAGAAATAGGATACTTGTATAGTTGGAAAATAAAAGGCACATAGGAACAGGGAGGCAACTAAGACTAGGATCAAAATACCAGCGGATATTTTTTGTATGACACAGCTGATTTCTTTGAATGCACAGAATCATTTAATTTTCTGCAAGCCAAATCTGTGCAGTCAGTTAAAAATGTGCATATCCTAGTCCGGAACATCTGGGTTGTGATGCAGCTGTAATATTGCAGGGAACATTGATTAGGATATCATTTGTGTGGATGATCAATGCTAACAAGGATTGGCTGGGTCTAAAGACAGAATAGGCTGAATTTACAACATTGAAATTTATTTGACATGGAAACAGGTGAATTAGGTCTTTTGGCAATGATGCAAACCAGGTAGTAGCATATTGGCAGTCCATTTTACACCCAATCTGAATTTAGTTTCTACTGACCTCGAAGCAAAAGAAACAGACATCCAACTCAATGTTGCCCGTTTTATAAACCAGGTGAGGTTTTACAACAGTCAATGGTAATTTCATCTTCACCATTACTAAAACTAGCTTCACATTCCAGAGTTATTGATGGAATTTATGTTCGATAAGTTTTTATGGTGGGATTTGAACTTGTGACCCAGAGTGTTAGTCTAGGACCATGAATTACTAATCAAGCGATAGTATACTACACCACTACCAGTCTATGTTACCCATTTTATGCTATGGTTAAAAACTGATTGCATTCCCACATTGTCATACCTCTTGACTGCACCTAACCATTGCCACTGGAGGGAACATTACATCTTAGTGTGTTCAATTTGCAGCTTCTGAAGCTATAAGCTTAACCTCAATTCTGCCACACCATGAATGAGACAGGTTGTAGGGAATTCTAAACCACAACCCTGTCTCACTGGACCATATCACAGAGGCAGAAAGATGAGTTGCACTTTATATGTGTTCTGCCAGTGTTGGACGGTTTTGTTTATGACGATTAGTAGCTGAAAATTTGAGTAGCTTTGCACACAAAAACAGGCTATGGTGCTTGCATAGTGGTATGGTGAGTGACTACATGACATGAGTGATTGCATGTTGGGTGCGACAGTTGTCCTTAGTGCCCCATGGCTAGGTAGAGCTTTTACTGCTGTGCAGTAAGTTGTGTTGGAAAGTTTGTACATTAAAACAACTCCTTGTTCAAAATCTGACCAGTTCCATGCATATACAATAAGGTCAGCTGGGATTGAAATCAGGCTTGGCTGCAATGCCAAATCAATAACCTGCCATTGTTAATACAAAAGGGAATTAATGCATATGCTGAAAAGTTAATAAGAACAGGAAGCACTAGAAATGCTCAGCAGGTTAAGCAGCAGCTCTGGAGAGAAATTCAAAGGTAACAGGCTAGATCCCCTGTATTAGGATTGAGGTTTGTCAGGCATGACCTACGTGTCATGAATCTATGCTGGCTTCCCCTGATTTAGTGAAAAATGTTCAAGGTGTTCAGTTTCCTCACAAGCACAGAGGTTAAAAAGCCAGTTTCAATCTTACTGTGGTGTGTTAATGGGACTCAGGTTCTCTTGTGTGGTACTATGGAGACTAAGGTTCTTGTATGTGCAAGTGGGCTAAGGTAACTCTGTGTACTAGCCTGGGTTCGAGCATTAGAGTGCTGTGAAAGTCACAGCTGAAGAACTACTCACCCTCATGTTGCAAGTAAAGAAACTCTCACACTGAATGCTAGATTCTATCAAGCCAGACAAAAGGAAACATGACAACGAAAGAACTCTCTCATTCTGAATGCTACAATTCAGGTAAAGATTGAAGGGATCAGAACACCATAAGCTTCATAAGTATACAATACCATGGACAGAATCTAACTCTAGCTTTTGATGAATTGTTTGGAGGGGTTGCTTGCCACAAGGCCTAGTGACTTTTCTTGCTGTGTCTAACTATACTCACCTCATTAATTATCTTCACTGTGCCATGACATTTCTTACACCTGACTTCTGCCCAATCTTACCACACACATTTCCCAAACAACTCTCCATTCACAGGGTATCCCAGAATTCACCAACATCGCTTGTACATGCACCATCTTTAAAAGCTTGTTATACACCTGGACAAATGCTGTCAGTCCAGAGCTGCCCTGCACAACTCCTTACATTTATCTTAGACATGGTAGACAGACAGAAATCAGTGTTCTGATTTGTGGGCAAGATCTTAGAGGTCCTGCTCAATGCGGTGGCGTAGAGGTAGACAACTTCTTCTTTCAGGATGAGGCAGTAGATGCCATGAGACTAGACTATGCTGGCCTTATCCAAGATTGCCACCTTGGACAAATCAGCCTCAGACACCTGGAAGAATGCACGGCACTGTAGGAAGAAGTTCAATATCCTTCTCCACTCTGGAGGCATAAGTGGTACCATCTTCTCTCTGATATCTCATACTCACTCCATCTCTGCTACTGTACCCTCTGCTACCTCCCATCAAGGCTCATGCTCCACCACTCTGACCCACCCAATCTCTGATAGCTCTAATCCTGCATGCTGTCTGTGCTGTCTAATTGCTCGCTCAGGACACTTCCTCACCTGCACCATTGGCGATAGCTGTCCCACCCATCTTTGTCTTCTTCGAAGCCTGCCTCTCTCTCATTCCATGAGGAAAAGAGTCCCCATTTGGGGAGAAAGACTGAAAACATGTGTGGCACATCAATCGGCACCTCACCCTGATAAGGACAGCAGCCTTTCTCTGGCCATGCTGAGCTAGGCCTGGACTGGTATCAATGGCTATTCTTGAATTAATGTGCCATTAACCCTGAGGGAAGACTATCCTCGTTGACTTGACTGAGGCCTACTGGCCACAAATGACAAGTTACTTGGCTTTGTGTCACAGAATCCCTACAATGTGGAAACAGGCCATTCAGCCCAAGAAGTCCACACTGACCCTGCGAAGAGCATCCACCCAGATCTACCCTATCCATGTAACCCTGCCTTTCCCATAAGTAATCCATCTTGCCTGCACATCTCTGGACACTGTGGGCAATTTAGCATGGCCAGTCCCCCTAACCTGTACATCTCTGGACTGTGGGAGAAAACAGGAGCACCCGGAGGAAACCTGGTTCAGTCCATGAGCTGGGTGCTTGTCTCAGGGTGTGTCCTTGTTGCCAGTGCAGCCTGAGGTGCAGTTTTAAAGTGACGAAATGTCCTATGAGTGGGTTAGAAATGCTTCATGGAGCGCTTAGAAGCTGACATATGTTGGATGCCAACATCCCTGGATATGGAGTGCATGTGGCTATTGCCCATGAATCATGCCCTGAGATGTTGGTCTCCATTTTCCACTGCGAGGTCATTCAGAGCATGCAGTGAGCTGCATCCTCCAAGTGCTTGTTCTTGTCTCCTTATCAAATTTTCCCAATGTCTAGCTTGTTTGGCAAGTTGGAAGTCTAAATATTAACAAAGCAAGTTGTGGCATTACCAAGTCATTTGACAAGCATTCATCCCTGTCAATTAACATCTTGCTGTGG
The DNA here is from genome assembly GCA_024137785.1 of Ginglymostoma cirratum. Lineage (NCBI taxonomy): Eukaryota > Metazoa > Chordata > Chondrichthyes > Orectolobiformes > Ginglymostomatidae > Ginglymostoma > Ginglymostoma cirratum. The sequence goes on along the minus strand of JAHRHZ010000088.1, from coordinate 47,683,703 downwards.
CTGAGCAAGAATCTCTTCACACTGCTTATGAAAAAGCCTGACATTGGTGTGAGATATTCCCAAAGTTGCAAGGAGCATCACTGCACTTTTTGCCTGACTGTGCCACGCATCTCTCTACGGCTCACATCACTCAGACCCCTATAAGACTCCACCCTAAGAATCTTGAAATCAGCTGCTCAACTGCCAATGTCAATGTTATCCAAAAATTTCCTTGAAATGACAAGGACGTTTAACTATCCGCCATTTGCGAACAATGCAAAGATTGATCTGAATTACATTCTTTTAAAAGATATTTTGTTTTTGGGTTCTACTCTTAGTTCCAATCCTGTATGTGTATTGCATCGTAATTCTTCTTGTATTTACTAATGAATAAAATCACTCTTTGTTAACTGAAAAAAAGCCTGCTTAACTTGGCTCTTTATAAAACATAACTTCATTCGGCAGAGAGATACCCACAAGGGAAGGGATTCATTTCTAAATTAAACTTGTTGCAAACAACAGAGTGCAGGTGAATAAAGAAGGGAAGCTACTTCATTGCTCCTCACCCAGGAACCTAATGGTTTGGATAATGCTGAAATCTTAACAATTGGAAAATCTAGTTGGAAGTCTGGGCATAAGATAACATTTCTGTTTTAGTGGTAGAAGATTGGAATCAAAGAAGTGAATCAAGATGAAAACATGTTCAGTCAGGTGGAAAAGGTTGGTAGTGGATGGAGACAGATTGAGTCTGTTTAAGGAATAAAGGAGAGACCACACGTTATCTTGGTGGTAGATATTGGTGTAGGGAGATTACGCAAACATGGCAGTGGATGACAAATAGGGTCAGGAAGCATTTAGGACTGGGAGAGTGCAAACAGTCACTATTTCAGGGGAATACAAAGTACAAAACCAGTAAAACTGAAAACTGAACATCCTGGGCATACTGGAGTTCTGTTTTCAGGCATACAAGATAAGTTGGACCAATATGTGCCTCTTCCAGGTTTTACTGCTTTTTTTACCTAGGCACTAATTGAGCAAGGTGCTAGAAGTTGGCTTCATCTCATTTAGAGTAAGTCGTTTTAATAGAGGAAAACCTTGTATTAGATGTGGAATGATCTTCTGTACTATCTTGAAAGACGCTACCCTACAATGAGTTTCTTGCTTAAGGATATATGTGTGTGGACTGTGTATGTACATGGACTGTGCCCATTGTTAAGTGTACTTTAATATTCTTTGAAGCATCTTTTTTTCTCTCTATTTTACATTCAGGTTCATTTAATAAACCCAGAAAATGTCCCGAAGCCATGCTGCGCTCCCACACAGCTCAATGCCATATCTGTTCTTTACTTTGACGACAGCTCAAACGTTATCTTGAAAAAGTACAGGAATATGGTGGTCAGAGCGTGTGGCTGTCATTAGCCCCAGCCACAAAGAATCTCCATCTAATGGATGTTGAGAAGACTGCTAATCGTGGATCCCTCGTGACATGTCAACTTCTCTAATGATCTGAGGTTGCATAAAAGGAAATGTTAACTGTAAATTGAATTATTTTTAATGATTTTTATTTTTTAAGGTTGACTGTACATTGTCTTTCTTTAATTAGGCAAAGTTTCTGAGTATGAATGGCCTCCTAAAGGATTAAACAACTCAGAATTATAAGAAGTATTTGGTGGTAGATTGTAATTTTTAGTAGAGAGAGGATTTTTTCCTGATAGTTGATTTATTCCTCTTTGTTACTTAATAAGCAGGAAAACAAACCCAATTACAATGCCTAAAGATCAATATAACTGGATATTTCTGGGTTAATAGTTAATTGTGACCCATAACTTCACTGGAAGCTCAGCAGTTCTACAACTGATTCCATGGAAAATTCTGGAATTAAGGTTCAAAAAAAACTTTGCCACAAAAAGAAATATTTTCTTACTAACCATGAAAAAAATTATTATTTTCTTAAGCCAGGAATACAAAAAACAGCAATTGCCTTGAATATTAAATATGTAGGTACTGAATTTAGGGGCTGAGAGGGAGGCTGGATTGATTGTGAGTTTATGTTGCATTAACTGATATTAACAGGGAGGTGGTGGACTCTAAATTTGATCTTAGCACATCTTGGAGGTGGGGGCAAGGGTTTGGCAGCAGGAAAGGGTGATGCAGAGGTTGAAGGACAAGTAGCAGGACTCTCATTGGTGAATTTGTTCAAAGAATCTCACTGTATAATGCGGATCTCAGTTATGTTGGCAGTGGTCAGATAGCTGAGACAGTTAATATTTTTGCCCCATGTTAACAGGAATGGTCTGAAGTATTAGATCAGCCTCTGCAGCAAGGGTCAGTGGCCAGGACAGGGGTCTGTGAAACTATCAACCTCACAGTTTGGGTGGTAACCTGGCACAGTAGATAACACCCAGGATATAATGTTGAAAATGACACACAGCAGCTGCAGTTGTGAAAACTGGAAATACACATATGAAAGTTGATTGTTTTGTTTTCTTAGTTAAGGTTAAATAACAGCACTGCAAATGAAGAGGTATTAATAGAAGTGTGAAGCCTGAAATATTCATTTGTAGGTCACCTGAGGTTTCTTAGTTCCTTGTGGAGTATAGTGCACAGCTCTGGTCTTCATATTATAAAAAGAATATAGCAGTACTAGACAAGATATGCAAATGATACACAAGGATGATGCTAGAACAGAAGAGGATATACTTATTAAGAAAGGCTGAAAAGCCTCAAATTCATGTCTCCAGAGAAAGAGGCTCAAGGTCTTTGAAAATTTACAGGGATTTGATAGGGTAGACATATAGGAAATGTTTCCAAATGTGGTCTCAACTGAAGCCATAAAAATAAGACAATCATCAATAAAATCAGTAGGAGAATTTAGGAGAAACATCTTTATGTGGAACTTGCTGAGGCAAATTGCATAAACACATTTAAGGAAAAGCTAGATCAACAAATGAGGGAGAGAGAAATAGAACATATAAGGGAGGAGGATGCAGAATAAAAAGTTGCTACAAACCAGTTGGGCCAAATGGCCTGTTTCTGTGCTGAAGCCTCTATGTAATCGGAAACACGCATAAAGGTCATATTTATGATTTACTACACAAGGAGTAAAGCAAGTCTCTTCATTCCTCTGTCCTGTCCAATAAATTGCAATTCAGAAACCTAGCATTGTATTACATTCTCGCCTTCTAGTAAGTTCATGGGTAACAAGCCATTGATCCTATTCAATCAATATTCAAAACAAAACAAAACCTGTACCTTGGATTACCCACAACAATCTGAAGCTGTTCATTATGAATGCTAATAACAAAAGAACAGCTTGCATTTACACAGCACCTTTAATAATATAAAACATCTCAAGGTCCTTCATAGAAGTATAATCAAATGAAATGGCACTCAGGAGATATTAGGGAAGATGAGAAAAATCCTGTTCAAAGAGGTAGGTGTTGAGGTACACCCTGAAGTAGGAGATAAAAGTAAAGAACTAGTGGTACAGGGAATAAATTCCTGAGCTAAAGCCTTAAATATGTGAATATTGAGATGGCAAGATTTATGATTAAAGTAGGGATGAGCAAGAAGCCAGAATTGGAGAAGCACAGGATTGTAGGTCTGGAGGAGATTACAGACATTGGAGGTGGGGGAGGCCATGGAGGGATTTAGAAACAAAATTGTATTTCAAAACTGAGGTACTGCCAGGTTGTGGTATTCTTACTCCAGTCTTTACCCTGGATCCCCAAAATAATCTAAACCACTTCAATTACTGATTAGGGATTTACACTAAGAATACAGGCCTGAAAACATTGAGACTGTATATATCCTTTAAATTAGATTATGATGAGATTAAGTTTGAGATCAAACTTTCACAATGTATACAAAATCCAGTTCACACTGCTCTTCAAAAATCATTTACCTCCTAAGATATGATTGCTTCCAGATTTTCATTTATATCATGAATCTGGAAATAGCTCTACCAAGTTGCTGTTACACAAACCTGTTCTGAATAAAGCAATCATCCAATCTTCATGTTTTTTTTAAAGTTAATTCAAGATCTATATTTTCAGTAACATTTTTTAAGGACCTGTTTTTCATTTCTGACTCATCTTGTTCAGTAATCTCTCACAGATCAGGTAGCCCTGCTATTTCGTTGCAATGGTACGGGTGCCACAAACTACAAACACACCTTTGAACTTGTATTTACTGCATCATTAAAAAAAGGCATAGTTGTGCATTATCTCTAAATAGCAACAGAGAATTTTACACAATACCATGAGTGATTCTCAAATAATGGAATAGTGTGCCTATGCATATATTGTGTCTTGTCGCTGCACAGGTGGCATGGTGGCTCAGTGGTGAGCACTGCTGCCTCAAAGCACCAAGAACCCGGGTTTGATTCTACCCTCGGGCAACTCTCTGTGTGGAATTTGCACATTCTCCCCATGACTACGTGGATTTCCTCCAGGTGCTCCGGTTTCCTCCCACAGTCCAAAGATTTGCAAGCCAAGTGGATTGGTCATGCTAAATTGCCCATAGTGTTCAGGGATGTGTAGATTAGGTGGGTTATACGGGGATGGGTCTGGGTGGGTTGCTCTGAGGGTCGGTGTGGACTTGTTGGGCCGAAAGGCCTGTTTCCACACTGTAGGGATTCTATGATCACACAGACTGCAGTTCTCCATGGAAAGTTAGTTAATTCATTTAGAATAGTCACCCAAACTTCTCTTCCAAAAATAGATTTTATTTTAAGGATTGATGTGCATTTATGTGGATGAGTTGTCAACAACATGCACATGATCCAGTATTTTAAGGCAAAGTGCTAACTCTATCCACTGGTCAAAGATTCAGGGGTAACACCACCTAGGTTCGTTATGAAAGCACTAGCCTCATGTCACTTGCAGCTCCATAAGACCCAGCCCCAACAGCTCCCGGCCAAATGGATGGAGCAGGTAGCAACTGCTTGAAGCTGCAACCAGGTAGCAGTAGCGGTGGTAGGAGAGACCTGGGAATGCAGGTAAGTTTAGTTGGGCACATTGGGCCCATTCAGGCAGGAGTAAGGTGGATCTTTCTTGAGTGTATGGCTGGTGCTATAGCATGGGTGGTCCTCTACCACTCGTCATTTGTAAAATATCAGTGGCACAATTGGCCTAATGACAGGGGAACCTAGCTGGAGTCTACATGTCCAGTAAGTAACTGACCCTCACTTTCACTTCCCTGAAACCAGCTTTTTCAGCAAATGGAAGTAGCTGTGCAGCTACGCGGCTTCCTTCTGTTGAAATTCTAGGGCTGGGATTGTTTCAATGCTACATAGCCCAGAAGCAACTAGAGTAAACCAGCAGGGCCTCCAGCTGTTCTACCCACACCAATGTACACCTCCATTGGGCACACAAAATGGACATTGAGATTCATCAATAACTAGGTGATGTCCCAAGTAAACATCTATAGACAAAATATCAATCATCTCAACATAGGCATGGTGGTCGTGAACTGCCAATAGCTGACAAGTCATCTGTCATTTCCACTTTATACCACCAACTCCCACTGCCAACAACTCCATGTCCCTTGATGCTTATCAGGTTGTGGTAAATTGTTGTGTGTGTGCTTGTGTTAGGAATGCCTTATGTTCAAAGTATTAATGTACAGAATGTATGTATGGTATCTGTAGCTTGGATACAAGGGGCAATATGGCTGAGGGTTAGTTTGAGTTTAGGTTGCTCAGATGGAGATACAATGTGTCTGCAGTGACAGGAATTAATGAAACTGCAGATGTCTTTTGAGATGTACTGTGCAAGTCAGAGTTCATGGCCCCTTACCAAACATGCATTCCTGAGGTTCTGGAGCATCCTTGTCCATTGCCTGCAGGTTCGAGGGATCCCACTGCTTCTGCTTGTTTCCTAGGCCATTTCCATCCATTCCTGGTTGGGTGAATAAGCTGTTCTCTTCTTCCTGTCCTTGGGAAAATTTACCTCACTACAGACCCAGGGGTCAGCTTTTCCAGGCTCCTAACCACTCCCATGTGTGCTGCTGCCTGAAAATTCCAAGTCCCTTGAGCTTCTCTAAGCATAGTGCCTTTAATTAGAAGGTGGGTTCTGAATTGCTTTGCTCTGGAAAAGAATAAACAGGAAGCCTGCTGCTCTAGGTTGCAACCTAAAAATGGTCATGAAAGCCAAGAAGAAAACTGAAGTGAGAAGATTCCTTCCCTCACAACTCTACAGCATCCAGTTAAGGAAGGAGACAATTGGCTTCTGACAAATGAAAGGCCGATAACATTGGATGTAATAAATTATAAGTAACACACAACTCATTTCTCCCATCACTTACCTGTCAGCCTACTGACTTTCCTGGAGAATGGCATATATTGTACATAAAGTCCATACACCCATTTTGTTACTATAGCTTATTCAGGATGATGTCTCACTGTAGCCTTGAGAAGCCAATTAATAAACTATGTGTGAGAATTTTGCAGGCATAAACATGTTAAAGCACAATTATTATGAAACAAATTATGCCTCCAAATAAGAAAACAATAGAAAATTCAGCAATCAGCAAATAATTTACAAATGGGTGTATCAAGTATTAAGATATCCTTCACAATCAATCCTGAACTATCATTTATGTTTAGTCCAAATGTCAAGCAAATGTAAATAAAGTTAGACTGGGCGAGCAGTGGAACCCTGACTTTACAGTGCCTTTAACTCATTTTGCCCACAATAATATGCTGCTTGATCCACTGAATAGTCAAAATTGACCTTTTGCATTGCCTTTAACAAGTCTAAATACTGCATCAGATCCCATTTTGAGAGACAGTGTTCACTTTTATTTTATTGAGAGGTATTAGTGGCAGGAATACCAGATAACTGCATTCTGTGACAGATTTATTACTATGAAGTTTAGAAGCCTCTGCATTCAGATGAGGGATAGAGAAGCTGAAGTACATGCTGTTATTCAAGATTCTTCATTTAAGCATGTACACATGAAGCTGATTTGAATTTAATTCATTGTGTGGTACAATCTAGCCCACCATCTTCATCTGGTTCTAGTTAAAATACAGCTTGTGAGATCAAATTTAAAGAATAATGTGACCTATATAGTGGTTTTAGTCCAATGTAAGTTCATTTTAAAATTCTTTCTTGACTACAGCCACCAAATTATTAAAGCGCCTAAATTTTCTGGGTTGTAGTAACTCTGTTCTCAGCGAACCTATAAATGCAAGTGCTTTTACTTGAGACCAAATCATTTGGTTGCTGTGTGATGTCGAGAGTGTGTGTATAATATTTTATGTAAATACTTTTTCACAGAAGAAAAGAAATATTTATTTCTTTAGTGGTTTCAGATTCTTCCAAGTGGTCCATAGCAAAATATCTTTGTCCTCTGAATGAAAAAGTCCTTTCTATTTAAAACCATATTTATTATAAACTGGACTGGCAGAATGTATATACGCAATAATGTTCCATCCCTCAACTTTGAAAAAAGTTTTCTGTTTCTCAAATACAGTGGTTTGTAAAAATTAGAAGAATAAACAAGTACTCCTCCAAAAATATGTGTATTTCCCTTTATTTACAACATGTTGTGTAAGTAGGTGATGAAGAAAGTAAGCCTCACAAAGGGCACCTGATGCTTCTGTTTGTGGGCTTCTTTGACTTTACTTGAACATAACACAACAGGGTGAATTTTGCATTGAAGGAGAAAGTAGCTTTCAGAAAATGAAATCTAAAGTAGTTATTGATTAACATCTCCTCTTAAGAGGTAGATACTAATTCAACATTCCATCACAGTAACAGAGGACACAATGTTCCCAGGCACTGAACAGCATAGGCACTGGCAAGAAAGTTGGGAAAATCCTGAGACGTCAGCACTGAGGAGTTTTTCAACATTGAGAGCAAAAAGACTAATATTCCAACCATGTGTTAAATGGCGAAATGAAATTCTTCCTAATGAGTGGCAAAAGGACAATTGACATGCATTTCATTATTAGTTAATCTCATCTCATTTATATGCTGTTTCATATTCTCTCTCCTGCCAAAAAGAAACTAGATGGTGACAATTCCCAACATGAAAGAGCAGCTACTCGGTATTCCAGCTTATCGCTTGCTCCTCCAGCCGTCCATCTTGCACACCAGTCACCAAGACCGCACGGCACGCGTTATGGGCACCACCTTTCCCAACCTTTCTTGTACAGGGACATTAGCAACCAAAATATACCAGCCTTAAGACTTAAGTCCAACACTTCCATGCTGCACTTCAGAGTGTACCAGCACCTTTCACTGGAATGTTGCTGCTGTGTATAGTGGCAAACACACTGCACATATTTCAAACAAATGGCCTTATCTCAAAATCTAAAGGAAGTTGATCTCACATCCTTCAGTCAGGGTTTCCCAGCACAGTAAGTCAAGAGCAGCCTCCAATCATCAATCTGGGGGATTGGGCATCGTCAGTTGGGCATGGGACCCGAGTCTGAACCTCTACAGTCTGCAAGCCCTGTGTGTCTACTGCAAACAATCCAGGACATCAACTGGAAACAGCACAAAGACCAGTCAGGGGATGTTAGGCATGACTCAGAGTTGTCCATTCAAGTCGGTCAAGGAGCTGGGCCTCAGTCTGTTCTGGGAGTTCATTTATTAAACACTATGGGGTGTTTATCAGTGATCACTGCTGCAGGAGGGAAGTTGGGGAACTCAATTGTGAGGATTGGAGTCAGAATGCTGAGATATAAAGGGGATAAAAATTGTAAGGGGGCTCTCAACATATAAGTGGGCAGAGACAATAGAGCAAAGTTACTCCTCAATTCCTTTTTAAATCTTTCCCATCTCATTTTAAACTTATGCCCTCTAGTTTTGGACTCCACTACCCTAGGAAAATAACCTTGGCTATACCCCTCATGATTGTACAGGCCTCTTTAAGATCGCTCCTCAGCCGCCAACACTGAAGGGAGAAAAGCCCCAGCTTGTTCAGCATCTCCCTATAGCTCAAACTCTCCAATGCCAGCAACATTCTTGTAAATCTTTTCTGCACCGTTTAAAGTTTAACAACATCTTTCCTATAGCAGGGAGACCAGAATTGAATGCAGTATTCTAAAAGTGGTCTTACTAATGTCCTGTATAGCCGCAATATGGCATCCCAACTCCTATACTCAATACGCTGACCAACAAGGATGAGTGTGCCTAATGCCTTTTTCACCACCCTATCTACTTGCAACTCCACTCTCCAGGAACTAAGAACCTGCACCCCTCCATCTCTTTATTCAGCAACATTCCCCAGGGCCCTACCATAACTGTATAAGCCCTGATTTGCCTTACCAAAATGCAACACCTCACTTTCAACTCCATTTGCCACTCCTTGGCTGATTGGCCCGTCTGATCAAAGTTCCGTTGTACTCTGAGATAATGTTCTTTACTGTCCACTACACCACCAATTTTCGTGTCATCTGCAACTTTACTAACAATACTTCCTATATTCACATCCAAATTATTTATATAATTGATGAAAAGCAGTGGACCCAGTGCCGATCCTTGCAGCACACCGCTGGTCACGAGCCAAAAAACAACCTTCTACCGCCACCCTCTGTCTTCTACCTTCAAGCCAATTTTGTATCCAATCGGCTAGCTCCTAACCTTGCTAACCAGTCTACCATGTGGAATTTTATCGAATGCCTTGCTGAATTCCATTTGACAACGTCTGCTACTCTGCATTCTTCTTTATCTTCTTTGTCACCTCTTCAAAAAAACTCAATCAAATTAATGAGACACGATTTCCCACAAAGAAATCCATTCTGACAATCTGTAATCAGTCCTCGCCTTTCCAAATGCATGTAAATCCTGTCCATCAGAATCCTTTCTGACAACTTACGTACCACCGATATCAGCTTCAAATGTCTATATTTCCAAGGCATTTCCTTACCACCTTTCGTAAATACTGGCACTACATTAGCTATCCTCCAATTTTCCAGCATCTCATTAGTGACTGTCGATGAAACAAATATCTCAGCAAGGAGCCCAGCAACCTTTAGCCTAGCTTCCCACAAAGTTCTGGGATACAACTGGTCAGGTCCTGGGGATTTATCAACATTTATGCGTTTTAAAACCTCTTGCATCTCCTCTTCTGTAATATGGACATTTTTCAAGACATCACTATTTAGTTCTGTGAAGTCACCATTGACTGCAAATGAGATATTGCTGACGCCTGTCTCCCTGAGTAATTCCACTGTAAATGCAGCTTACCAGATTGACCTTTTCATGCTTTTCCAGTTGTTTAACAAAAGTTTCAAACTGACGGAAGCCTTCACAACATCTCATGCTCCCTCATTCAATCATGACAAAGTTTCATGCTAATACAGGTGCTATGGAAAAGATAGCTTTAACTCAGACAGCTGCAACTACAATGATAGCTGCTCACAGAACTGATGACGAAAAAGCTGGAGATAGATTTAAAGATATGATGATGTACTTACAACTAGGTTTTACCTGTATTACCCACATGCCCTCAGAAGATTTTCTTTTTCTGTTTCCTTCACCTATACATAGGTGCAGTCTTGGGGTCTGCAGCTGGTGTGGAGGGAGCCTGTCCTATAATGTAGCCTGTTGGCTTTGGTTTTTTGGGTGGACAACCCTAGGGACGAGTGTGGCTAAAGGGACTGGACATGCTGAGTGGGTCCTGAACAGATGATCATCCTCCTTGCCATGAACTGCCACAGGGTTTGGGATAACAGGTAGGGTAGTGATGGAGACTCTGGACACCTCTGGACTGTCCTGAGAGGAAACTTTTGGGGAGTCTATATGTTGTTCTTCCTCAGGCAGAGTGCCTACCCCTGTCTCCTTCTAAAGGGGACCTAGATAGAGATCAAGGACACTCACCAGCCTTTGCTTTGCCACTGGTGCTAAGCTGTTTCTGTGCTGTATGACTCTATGACACGCCCAACGTATGATCCAACCTCCTCAGTATCTCTGACTAACCTGCCTACCTCTTCTGCCTGACAATCAGCAGGTGCCTGGTTTTTGGCAGTCCTCTGAGCACCAGTGGCGTGGGGAGTTTCACCTTCAACCAGCTGTAGAAATATAACAGTGATGTGCTCACCAGAACGTGCACCTAACTCTAATCTAGCTGAAGTACCCACCAAGATGTCAGTATCAGAGCTGGTGGAGGGTGTAGGAGACAGCCTTGCCTGGGCATCTTCTGGGGAGATTTGAGTCTTCTTCCTCAGAGGTGGAGGAAGAGATGATGTCTGGCCGGGCTTGTGTCTTCAGGGCGGAGGCTGTGAATTTGTCGCATGCACTTACAGCAGACAAGAGAAGGAATGAGCTTGGGCATGTTAAGAATACAGTGACAGTGGGGGTAATGGGAGAGTGCACAACACATGGTTGAAATAATTCTTACTTGGTTGCTGATGCATGAAGGTCTCAGCATCACTACATGAGCAGTCACAGTCCTCTCTTGCTATGATAAGGATTCTCTCCTAACACAGATTGAAGACACAAAAGTAGTTCCTGCTTCCCCACCACCCCCGCCCCCACCCCCCCCCAACCCCCGCCAATCACGTTTTGGCCCTTTCAGCCTTATTGTGGGCTGCTTTCACCTGTAATGAGACAAGGGAAGGTTATGAGTGAAATGGAAGTGGCTGGCACAGCCATAAGTGCTGATGCAGGTGGGAGAAAGGTGGTGAGGTGTCCAGAATGAGTAGGAATGCAGACAACGTGCAGGGTTAGTTCCAATGTAATGACAAACCCACCAGAGATGATGGCACAGTAGTATATCATTAAGAGGGAGTTGCCCTGAGAGCCCTCAGCGTTGACTCCAGATCTCATGACGTCTCATGGCATCAGATCAAATACGAACAAGGAAATCTCCACATTTCTGCATAGCACACTACTTCATTGGCTGATGAATCATTGCTCTCCCATATTGACCACTGCTTCGAGGAAGCACTGAGTGGCCAAGGGTGAGGTATGTACTCTGCATGGGGGACCCTAATGTCCATCCTGATTGGAAATATGTCGCCATTCCTTGTGTTGCAGGGTCAAAATCATGGAACTTGCTCCCTAACAGCACTGTGGGAGTACCACTTCAGATGAACTGCAGTTCTTCAAGAAGGAAAGTCACTACCACTTTCTCAAAGATGTATAGAGATGGGAAATACATGCTGGTCTAACCAGCAACACTTGCTGTGAAAGAACATTTTCTTAAAACTGCACACATTTTCTGCCACTTTTCACTTCATAACATCCAATATTCCGGTCACTGGAAACTCTAGATTTTAAAGCAAACTTCTGTAAGATTCTTTTTAATAACCTGCCAACTTGATGTTCCCAATGCAGATTTTCCACAACACATGACGTGAGCTTCCCAGGCATGAAGTGACACTGTATACTTTGAAGGATAAGGAAATTAGAATGTACTATGATAATTGCTAATGATTGCACACTATAAGATGCTTTTTGTTTGGACTTGGAATCATCAAACCCCTACAGCGTAGAAACAGGCCATTTGGCCCAACAAGTCCGTACTAACCCTCCAAAGAGCATCCCACCAAGGCCCACCCCCAAGCCTACCCAGTAACCTCACAATCACCATGGCTAATCCATCTAGCCTGCTCATTCCCGGACACTATGGGTTAATTTACCATAGCCAAACCACCTAACCTAACAAAATTCAAGAGGGGGCTGACACCATGCGACTCCCGAGCTCCCTACAGCTGATTTAACTCTAACATTTTCTTATAACTGTTCTACACTTTGAAACATAAATTCAAAATCTGTAAAACTTATTAAAACTGCTCTTTTCTAATGTTGATCTTGCCTAGTGCATATCCTGTGTGATGTAACCTATATACCTTTAAGTTTTTATTCACCCTATGATCTTTATGCCCTTGCTTACGATGATCTGCTTATACTGTTCATAAACAAAGCTTTTGACTGTACTCAGGTACACGTGACAATAAATAAAGCAAATCAAATCAAATAACCTGCACATCTTTGGACTGTGGGAGGAAACTGGAGCACCCAGTGGAAACTCACGCTGACACAGGGAACTCCAAACAGAGTCACCTAAGGGTGTAATCAAATCTGGATCCCTGGTGCTGTGAGGCAGCAGTGGCAACCACTGAGCCACCATGCCTCCCATCTTATCAAAATGTGCCCTAGTGACTAAAGGTACAGTTCTGATCTTGTCAGATGTTCCCTGTTTCAATCACTGTGATGATCTCAGCCAGGTCAGCAATTAGGCTGCCATTAGCTTCAGGGACCACAAACTATGAAAAAGAAGGGTCACCCAAGGTTCCCATTCCTAATGGCTACCCATTAGCTTGTTTTGAAAAGTAGGAGTCGAAATATGTGGGTCAGTGGTTAGCACTGTTGCCTCACAGCACCAGGGACCAGGGTTCAATTCCACCCTGCAGCAAATGCCTACATGGAGTTTGCACATTCTCCCCATGTCTGCGTGGGTTTTCCCCTGGTGTTCTGGTTTCCTCCCACAGTCCAAGGATGTGCAGGTTAGGTGAATTGGTCATGCTAAATTGCCCACAGTGTTCAGGGATGTGTAGATTACGTGGGTTATAGGGGTATGGGTCTGGGTGGGATGCTCCAAGGGTCATGTGGACACGTTGGGCCAAAGGGCCAGTTTCCACACTGTAGGGATCTTATGGTAAACAGAACAGGTCAGGCTATAAAATCACTCATAATCAAATAACTTGCCAACAACTGCAATTTGGATTCATATCCACGATAAACCTGGCATTTCAGCAAGAGAAAGATTCTGATAAAACATATTCATGAGAAAAGTAGGAAAGAGTCTTGGTACAGATTTGGAAAACTTGAAGAGGAACAAAATTAAAAAGAAAATTTAATCACCCACCAGAAGGAAGGGTGAATTTTTGGATAAGATATTAAATGAAGAATTGGTTTGCTCAGGTAAAATATCCTACAGTATTACTGGGGAAAAGTAGAGTCCACCAGAACAAATTAAGTTCTCATTTGTCGTCTGTGGATACTTGCCTTTAGTTCCTCTGGGCAACACTTGAAAAATAATTCCCTCGTTACTGATTTTTAACTCCTGATTTGGAGGATGAAGTCTGAAAGGGTTTAAAATGGATTTGAATATAGTCTGAGGGAGCTAAATCTGCATTCGAGATATAAAATATCGAAATCACTTCAAATTTTCAATGCTGTTTCAGGCTTTGGGCTAGCGTTGCCCAAACCTGTTTCAGTTTAATTTATTTCTAAAAGATATTTCGATCTAAACGTATTTGCAGTGAATCCATTGTACTTTCAAAATACTTGTAGTTGATGAGCCTTTCGCGTTGGGAAATAAAACAAACAAAGTAACTCACTGACAGTTGAAGTTGGGGCATCTTTAGAGCGGCGGGGGCTGAGGAAGTGGTACGTGGTCGGTTAGGAAACAGAGGGTTTGAATTTGAAATAAACGGCGGGCGGAGAGAGGCGGGAAAGATGGAGGTCAGTCAGTGGGGAAGAAACGGACGGACGTGTATGAGGTAAAATTTGAAAAGGAGGGCAGTGAGCCATGGAAACCTCTGAAGTAATGGCAACTCTTACAATTCAGAATTTCTCCTGCAGTATTATCGTGTTTGTGGCAATGGTAGTTTTATGCAGTGCAAGGATGTTTTAATGGACGAGTGTTGGTTCATAGTTAAAGGAAATAAGAATTTTAGTTTCCTGCAGGAATTGTGCTCTTGGAAATTTGCCAGATGGTAAAAGAAAAGTATCCGTTTGAGTATAATGGAGTGCGAATCATAAAGAACAATCTTTAAAAGAGGATACCTTTCGTAGCAAGGTGTGGAGCTGGATGAACACAGCAGGCCAAGCAGCATCTCCTTTGATGCTGCTT